>JADLZN010010654.1:0-528139 GCA_018155175.1 Sinocyclocheilus anophthalmus | reverse complement strand
TGATCAAAAACCTTCCGTAGCTCCTCAGAAAAAGCCTGAATAGACGAGCAACAAGGCAGTCTCCTTTCCCACACTGTGGTTCCCCAGTTAGCGGCTCGACCCGAGAGCAGCGTTATGACGAACGCCACCTTAGCCTCTTCAGTGGGAAACGATGATGGTTGGAGGGAAATGTAGAGTGAACATTTGGCCAAAAAAGAATGACATAATTGGGGTTCCCCGGAATAAAAGGCTGGAGGTGGTAGCCGAGGTTCATTGGTGCAGAGAATCGTACCCACCGAAACCGGTGGATGAAGCATGGCTGGTTGCTGAGCTGAACCCCGCTCAGCCTTCAGATGCTGGATCTGGGTGGGGTGCTGCTCAGACAGCTGACTCATCAGGGTCTGGACGGCCCGCCCCGTGGCCATCATCTGATCTTCCTGATGCTCCATGCGAATATTAGTTTTGGCCAAAAAGTCTCTGAGCTCTGCCGCACTTGCTGGATCCATGAGTATGGTCGGTTCGTTCTGTCACGGCAGAGAAGAGTCAGGATCCAAGTGTGAGTGCAAAGGTAAGGTTTATTCAGTAATCACAATAACTGAGACACAAAGAGATAATCCTCGGGTCCTGGTCGGAGTCAGAGCTCCACGGAGAAATCCCTTCAACCACTGCGTTGGACCAAACCAAGGAGAAGGCTGAAGATCCATACCCAGACTGAGCGAGAACTGGAAACAGAAAACTGACAGGGAGACAGGAACATGAGAATAACGAACCGACAAACACACATTGAACAGAGTGGCCTATAAAGGGCTCGCTAACGAGTTGCAGCTGGCATGCTCTGATTGAGCACCAGCTGCAACCACTAACGAGTGACATACGCACATACAAGCACATGACAAGACGCAGAAAGACCGTCCGGACCCATGAACCGTGACAATTTTTGATCAACAGGTAAGTATATTGAACCAAAACTTTTAAAGACAAGTAATTTCCTGACAATTAAAAGTGTTATATAGCCCACTGAATCATACTCAGACTTAATGCTGGCAGCAGTGGAACTGCTTGGGAGAGAACTGCCAGGTGACTTATTTCTAAGCATAAAAGAGGACAATGGTACAATAGGAATACCAAATTATTGTTTTAAGTGTGAAAATATTGTAGAAGTAGCACCGACATTAAAAAACTATGGACTTGTGATAAGGCTCCTGAAATAATCAGGTCTTCACTTTAAGTTTTCATTTAGTGATGAGTGAGTTTTTGCTAGAAAAAGAGTAGGAGAAATAACATGCAAGTGTCTCAGAGCCAGCAAAAGCTATGAAAAGAGTGATACTTTTCTCCTCATTTAACCTCTTCCAGGGCCCATATTTACAAAATATAGAATCCTGGGAATCCATACTCTGGTCTCAAGAGACCAAGTCAATCATTTCGGAACCAAAAGCATCCAAAATGTTCTGGTGTTGCTAGAGGAGGAGTACAGTGAGAAGTGCTTGGTTCCCATTGTGACGTTCAGTGGTAGTAAAGCTCTTCTATTGGGATGAATGAGTGCTGAAGGTGTGAGGGAGTTGTGCTTTATCAATGCTGTCATGAATTCACACACCACTGTGTGATGTAATACAAAAACCTGAAACTGAAGATGCTACCCTCCCCTCATTCCCTGCATTATTGGGCATTTTTTCAGCATGACAATGAAGATATTCGTTCTCCCAAGGTGAAAATCCTTCAGTGGACATGTATTTGACTCAATCTTAACGCTCTTGAGCTGCTGTGAGAGATTCTGTAGAGACGAGCTGAGAAAAACTCCCCATTGAAGACCAGGGCATTTAAGGAGATTGTCCAGAAGTTAAACAGGACAGATGTGAAAATTTGCCATGCGTGTACACTGTGCCAAGAAGTGTCAGAGCAGTGTACTTAGAGTTATGGAGGACATGCTAAGTACTAGAATATTATACATTTTCTGAATTAAATCTAGGGTGTACTCATTTCTGCAATCCTTCATTTAAACAAAATTGGCTAATTTACTCTTTACTGTCCCCTCACTGAGACAGAAGTATCAAAACTTCTGCTCTCCAGCCATCCTACAACATGCCCTCTAGACCCAATCCCCTCACACCTCCTCCAAGCAATCTCTCCTACACTTTTACCAACACTCACACACATCATCAATACATCTCTCCTCACAGGCACCTTCCCCACTGCATTCAAGCAGGCTCGGATAACCCTACTGCTCAAAAAACTTACATTAAACATTTCACTTACAGATAGCTTCAGACCTGTCTCTCTCCTTCCGTTCATAGCGAAAACCCTCGAAAGAGTTTTTTTTCAACCAGATATCATTGTTTCTTTCACAGAACAACAAACTGGATCCTAACCAGTCAGGTTTCAGGAGTGGCCATTCAACTGAGACTGCGCTACTGTCAGTCACAGAAGCCTTGCGGATTGCAAAAGCTGATTCCAAATCATCAGTTCTTATTCTGATGGATCTATCTGTTGCTTTTGACACTGTCAATCATCAGATTCTCCTGTCTGCCCTCTCATCACTGGGAATCACAGGGATTTCACTTCGCTGGTTTGAATCCTATCTCGATGGTAGGTCTTTCAGGGTGTTTTGGGGAGGGGAGGTATCCAAAGCACTTCAACTTGTCACTGGGGTTCCTCAGGGTTCAGTTCTTGGACCGCTCCTCTTCTCCATGTACACAACATCACTGGGTCCCATCATACAGGCACATGGCTTCTCCTACCATTGCTATGCTGATGACACACAGCTCTATCTTTCATTTCAACCAGATGATCCAACGGTAGCTGCACGGATCTCAGGCTGCCTGGCAGACATCTCGGCATGGATGAAAGAATATCACTTACAGCTCAACCTGGCAAAGACTGAGCTTCTTGTCTTCCCTGCCACTCCAACTCTACAGTATGATTTTTCCATCCAGCTATGTTCTTCTACAATTACCCCATCAACTTCGTTCAGAAATCTTGGTGTAACTTTTGATAACCAGCTGACCTTCAAAGACCACATTGCAAAGACCGCTCGATCTTGCAGGTTTGCATTGCACAACATCAGAAAGATCAGGCCCTTTCTAACGGAGCATGCTGCACAACTTCTTGTCCAGGCCCTTGTCATTTCTAGTCTGGACTACTGCAATGCTCTTTTGGCTGGACTCCCATCAAGCACAATCAAACCTCTACAAATGATTCAGAATGCAGCGGTACGACTGGTCTTCAACAAGCCCAAAAGAGCCCATTTTACACTTCTCTTTATCTCCTTGCACTGGTTACCGGTTGTTGGCTCGAATCAAGTTCAAGACATTGATTCTTGCATATAGAACAGCCACAGGCTCCGCACCCGCCTACTTCCACTCACTACTATGAATTTACATCCCTTTCAGAAGTCTGAGATCCGCTAGTGAGCGACACCTCGTGGTACCATCACAGAGAGGCTCAAAATCACTTTCCAGAACATTCTCGTTCACCACTCCTGGCTGGTGGAACGATCTTCCCACCCCTATCCGGAATGCTGAATCCCTGACAATTTTCAAGCGACAGCTGAAAACTCATCTCTAAACGCTACTTGACTTCATCTAAAAAAAAAACTTTTTCTTTCTTCCCTTTTCTAGCTTGTATTTATTTGAACAATGTCTAAGAACTTGTTATTACAACCACTTCTTGTGTCTGTTTTCCTCTTTAAGAAGATTCACTTTATGTCTCCCCCAAGTGAAGTCGCTTTGGATAAGCGTCTGCTTAAAATGCTAATTAAATGTATATATATACTGTATATATATTATATATATATATAGATATATATATATTATATATATCATTGGGTAAGAAAAAAATCTTATTTTATTTTGTTTGTGTTTGTTTTGCCCCCACTGACTAAAGATATTAGTAAATATACATTCAAATAGCTAGAAATGAAACCTGAATTCACATTTTCTAAATCATGTGCTACTGAATACTGATCTGTTCTGCATTGTATCATGTTTCTTATTTATTAATAAAAGTTACTATACAAAAACTGGCATAACTATTTTTTCTGACCCACACAATCATACCTCCCATTACATCCACAAACAAAGCAAAATCTTGCACGAGTTCAAGCGCACACTCTTTTAGGGATATGTTTTGTAGTTGGTCCGGTTCAGTCCCTCCCCTGGTGAATGTTTATAATGTAGATGGGATGAATGTGTTGTGAGTTATGGGGTGTGACAGGTTAATCCGCCTGCACCCCTCGTCTCCAGCCTCCAGCCCTGCACTTCTCAATCTCCCTCGGCTGAGGTAAGTCACAGCTTCTGAGGTTTATTAATGCTGCATGCTTGCTCTTTTTTAAAGCTGACAGGCTAAGAGGATGCTGGGACTGAATTCAGGGCACACTGACTGCTACTTAAACCAAGCTTTTTAGTTGCATCAACTCATTTATCTTATTTTCTATTCTCGTCTCATCTCATCTATCTATCTATCTATCTATCTACGTTCAAACTTAGAGGCTTTTTAAACTAAATATGGTCAAGCCAGTGTTCACTTGAGAAAAAAGTAAAATGGAGTTTTAAATAGACCAATTTAAATTTGCAGGTAAAATTTTGTTAAATAATTATTTATCATAATTAATTATATAATGCATTAGCGAATCCTGTAATGTTCTGTTTTTATGTTTACATCAAGTTTAACATAGACTAAAACTGCTAAATTTTAACTACATTTACATTTAGCAGACGCTTTTATACAAAGCAACTTACATACTTTAATATAAATTATGCACATGCTTTCCCATGACCGGTCTCACATGAATTCAGTATTTTGTTTTATTTTTACAAGCAAAAGAATCAACATGCAACTTACTGTCTTACACTTTATTTTGATTCAGAATATATTACAACTAATATTATAATTAAATCTAAATATAGACAGTGAAATATGATTTCTTATTTTTTAGATTCCACTCAGCCACTGGAGGATCTCAGCATCATGGCTGCTGTAAGTAACTTCTTTTTCAGCTTCCATAATAACCTCTATGGTTAAATGCAGTCGGTGGGATGAACTAATCTCTTGTTTCTCAAGGTGTTTCAGTAGGTCATGTGATGGGGATTATTCAATAGATTTGGGGGTCTCCACAGTAGACACAGGATTAGTTCTCTTTAAACCCTCTTGTCTGTGATTCTGTCAAGCATGGCACATAACATAATGCGTTCTTTTCATTTCCATCCCATTAGACCGGAACATTTCGTATGGTGTCCGAGGAGGAGCAGGCGTTACGTACTAAACTCGACCATCTGAGCGTTAAGGACCACGGGCCGGTTTACGGACCTTGTAAGAAACTGCCGGATCACACTAAACAGAAGGTATCACTATTATATTCTATTATAAAGCTTACAGTATATCATTTAGTCACACATAAATGTAAATTCATCTTCCTCTCTCAAAGGCTAAAGATGAACTGAATGAAACGGAGGAGAGGAAAGTGTCTTCTATAAAGGAATTGAGGGCCATGATAAAAGAAAAGGCAAGCGGAGGGGACGATCTGGCCAAAGCTGTGCAAGAAAAATTTGAGAATGAACCCGATTCCCTTCTTCTGAGATTCATACGTGCCAGAAAGTTTGATGTGACAAGAGCACACGAGCTTATGAAAGGTAAAGTATTTTATTAAAGGCATTTATGACGCAGCCCCATTGTTTTCCTGCTTGGCCGAGTCATTGCGGTCATCTAAACATGCTTTTGTCTTCATCTATGCATCCTCAGGATCTGGGACAGGGAGAAATTCTCTGCTTTAATTGGGGCTTTCTCAAAACTTTCAAAGAGGGCCTTTGTGCAGAAATAGGGCAAGTTCCCGTTCTCTGAGAACAGGCAGACAGGCTGGGCTTTGATGTTCTGTGTATTTCACACACACTGAAATTTCTAATACACATGCACGGCCCATAGAAACATGGCAAACCCACTCGCACACATGACTGAACCTTTCAGTGCATGAGAACCAGGACGAAATACTGCAAAAGAGCAATGCTGCATTCACTAAGATAGAATGACAAGAAACAGTATTGATATTATTGCCATAGAAAACGTTCATGCTTGTAATGCAGAAATGTTATCAAAGATGGCTCTTTCATAGCTCCTGAAAATCCTTTTATAAAATAGACATAAATTAACCCTAAAAAGTCGTCTGCTTTGTTGTATTTGATACACACGTTTCTAAATTAGCTTTGCTGTTGTACCCAATCTGCTACATGCCTTTTGTCATCTGATCGATAGTTTGTATCAGGAAGCAAAAATCATTTGTATTGTTCTAAAAATAATGGTTCACGTGTCTTTTTGCTGTGAAATCAGATTTTGATCAAGTAAACGTATAAGAAATACACTTTTATATTGTTAGTGCTATTTTAAAGGGTGCTCCGCCAAAATAAAATTTTGATGTTTTATTCTGCTTACCCCCATTGCATCAAGATTTAGGGACTTTGTTTCTTCATAAACCCAATGAAGATTTTAATCAAACGGTGAAGTCTGTCCAGCATATAATGCATCAATGGGCGTCCACGGCTTTGAGAGTCAAAAAACACACACAAACAAAACCAAATTAAAACCTGCGGCTCGTGACGATACCTGGAGGTTCTTTAGACCCGAAACATGTCTGTGCAAGAAACTGAACAGTATTTATATCTGATCCACCGCAATGTCCAACTGTCCTGAGCACGTTCACAACATCTGGCGATCAGACCGATCGTTTCGTGTCTTAAAACATAATAAGCCGCAGGGTTTAATTTGGTTTTGTCTGTGTATGTTTTTTTGACTCTCAAAGCCGTGGAGCCCATTGACTGCCATTATATGACTGACATACTGCAACGGTTTGAGTTAAAAATCTTTTTTTGTGTTCTACTGAAGAAACAAAGTCCACCTACATCTTGGATGCCCTGGGGGTAAGCAGATATACATCACTTTTCATTTTTGAGTGAACTATCCCTTTAAGATGAGCACTTACTGGACTGAAGCAGCTTAGGAGTACTTGATTATCCATACATCAATTCATGTTAAAATGTGAGTATTGAATATGATTATCAGGCTTTTGAGGAGCGTTTATTTCTTCATCTCTCAATCATCATTGCATTGAATGATATGTTTTGTCCCCCAAATAAAAACTTGATCATAAACCTAAGCATTATACTTTTAGGAATAAGATTGACTCTGAAATGTTTATGCATTTTGTTTAATTCGTCTGTTCACGGTGTTAGATTTAGATCTCATTGATTTACATTACAAGCTATCGGAATTTCATTGTACTTTTTGGCCATATAAATAACACCAAATTGCATAGTTTTGCTAAATTTGAACTCCATATTCTCACGATATCGTTTTATATGAGTCATAAAAGCCTGATTGATATCTTGGCAAATGTGAGAAAAGTTTAAGGCATTATTGAGATCTCGTAGTCTGAAACTCTTGAGGACTTAATGGGGATTCACTTTTACAATGCCATAAACAAGAACATATTCAGTTATATTCTACAAATGGTGAATAGTCTTGTTTTTCTCTCTCTGACAGGTTATGTGCGTTTTAGGCGAGACTATCCGGAGCTGTTTGAGAATTTAACTCCGGAGGCTGTGCGCAGCACCATTGAAGCCGGTTACCCTCGAATCCTCTCCACCAGAGACAAGTACGGGCGAGTGGTGCTGCTCTTCAACATTGACAACTGGGATCTGGAGGAGGTCACTTTTGATGAAGTATGTGTGCTATTTATTACAGCCTAATTTCCATCCACTGTCCAAAAATACAGCTCTTTATACTATTGCTGACAAAATTCTTGATATTTGATTTTCTGACAATAATATATTAATAATCTATCTAAAAATGACCGTTAATTTAATGGTAAAAGACTGTAAAAATGCTACAGTAAAAAACTGTTAAATGGTTAACGGTAAATTCCCCTACTATATACGGTGAAAAACTGTATTGGACATTACATGTAATTTTACGGTAGTATACCGTTTTTGTGAAGTGAAAAAGACCATATAATTTACAATGAATAACCGTAAACTGACATTCCCAGAATTCCCTGCGTTCCGTTCAAATTTGATGGTTTTTTGTTGAATAACTATGTGTTTTTTTTTTTTTTTTCTTATCAGTTTTGTATATTAAGGGTTGTGTGTTACACATAATGTTGTTAAATTAATGTTTATTGCATTTTTTCAGTTTCATGTGTTGTTACCATGATGGTGTTTAGTGTTTGTGTGAATGACACTGTGCACCTTCTATATATGTTATTATTTAGAAGCTACTTGTGATGGGCTTTTGTTCTTCATGTGACTTTCTCATCACCATCTGTTTTTGGTGGTTATCAGTGTATTACAAAGGAACAGATTTCAATACTTCAGTAGGTTGGTATATTAACATTATATTAGTTAATGAAATTACGGTATGTAACTGTAAATTTAAGTTAAAACCATAATCCCTATTTATCTATCTATCCTTTTTTATGGACATGATTAAATAATAGCTAAAATGTTGAAAGTGTACTAATCAATAAACATTTAAATTATTTGCATATTTCGGCTTGTCTGAAAAGTCATTGTTCACTTTTCATATTATGAAGAAATGAATTCACCACTTTGTGCAAGTGAGATGAGTGACAAGAAGTGACCCAGTTTACTTGAAGTCACCCTGCATATTTATTTATAAGATGAAAATACAAGATTTTACCTTTTATACAGGGCAAAATAATATCTGGAGGTCATTGCAGAGTTCATTATTGCATTTAATCAATTGAATGATTTTCAGATTTCAGATTGTAATGGCTAAACTTACTAACAGAGCTAATAAAAAAGATCCAACATGATGCAACAGATTAATTGCTGAAAAATAAATTTCATTTTCTAAAAAGAACCATTGTGTGGAGCTAAAAAACAAACAGAAATGTGTTTCTTTACAATGATATACTATAGTTGCATTACTATTTTGACATTTTATTTTGTTTCATTTTAGTTAGTTTTTAGTATTTGGTGTGTTTTTTTGTTTTCAGTCTATATCGCTCGTTATTATATTACGATTTTTTTTTTTTTTTTTTTTCAGTTTTTAGTTATTTTGTATGTCAAGCTAAACTAAAATGAGAAAAGTATGCTTGCAACTAGCTGAAACTGAATAAAACATCTCATATATTTTAGTTTCTTTATTTAAATATTTTCATTAATCTTTATTTTTATGGCTATCTACGTTTTTTTTTATAAGTAACCAAAAAAAAATAATATGTAACTTTTTAATGGTTTTATTTGTAGTTAACGATAATAATCCCATCTCAAACACAAATGTGTCTTTTCACAGACTCTGCGTGCCTACTGCGTAATCCTTGAGAAACTTCTAGAAAACGAAGAGACTCAAATCAACGGCTTTGCCCTCATTGAGAACTTCAAGGGCTTCACGATGCAGCATGCATCCGGCATCAAACACACAGAGCTGAAGAAGATGGTGGACATGCTGCAGGTAAACACCTTATATTGCCTTCAGTCCACAACCTCATTTATCATATAGCACTGGATCACATAAACTTAAAGCTTGTGCGGTCTGTACGATCCAGGACTCTTTCCCGGCCCGATTCAAGGCGGTGCATGTGATCCACCAGCCCTGGTACTTCACAACCACCTATAACGTGGTGAAGCCCTTCATGAAGAGCAAACTGCTGGAGAGGGTGAGTGGAGTGAAGGGGAAAGAGAGGAATTCAAGTGGATGTGGGGAAAAAAGGGTTGAACAAGAGGTTCACTATTCTGACAAATGAGTTCAAAAGGAGAACAGAAACAAAAGATGCATGAAGTAATTAGTTCCACTTTAGAAACTTAAAACCTTGCACACCTAAAGAAATGCACACTCGCTAAACCATTTAAGAGTCACTCCATATTGAGATCACATGACTCATCTTATGTGCACTTATGAAAATGTTTTTAAATGAGAAATCTGAACCTGTTTATCGACTAGGTTTTTGTTCACGGTGACGAGCTGGATGGCTACTTCAGGGACTTTGGTGCTGAAATCCTTCCTCCGGATTTCGATGGGACGGGTCCCGACTGTGACGGCAAAGAGACGGCGATCAAGCTCTTTGGATCTGAAGATACAGCACTTTAAAAGACCCAAGCCAACAGCATAACACTGTGACCGTTTGTTTGTTTAAAATATGGTTAAGATGTTTTATAGAAACTGTGAAGGAAATTATTAGAGTAGCCTACTTTTAACCACTGTTTTTCAATAAAAGTAGAAGGTAACAGGTCCTGTTGGGATGATACTGTACATTATTACACATCTCACTGGCCAATACATGAAATGTCTAGACTTATCTGACATTTGTTTTAAACAGAGAAACTTGGAAGTGTCTTTTATTCTTTGCCTTGAAAACGTTCGGCCTGAAATTTCAAAAGAACGTTTTGTACTAGTTGTGTGTAGAATATGTAGAAAAAGAAGTGTTTTAGACCGAATGGCTTGTAGATATAATGTTGTGGTTATTGTTGTTAACTCATGTTGGTTCTTCTACACCCAGAGCTTTAGTGTCAAGTCTAATTGACATTTTCAATAAAGTGGGCAAAATGTTGAGTGTTTTGTACATCTGATGTCATGTGAAAACATGTACTAAAAGCTTAAACGTACTAGTAATACAGACAATACACACCACTGTTCAAGTGTTTGGTATCAGTAAGACTTTTTAAAAATAAATTAGTATACTTATTCAGCAAGGATGCAGTTGGAAGCAATTATATTGAAAAAAATGACAGTAAGACATGTAGAATAGAAAAAAATTATTCAAATAAATGCTGTTCTTTCGAACATTCTATTAATAAGGAAATTTGAAAATTCTAAAGTATAAGCTGCAAAATGTTTTTTCAGATTAATAAGAAATGTTTCTTGAGCAGTAAATCAGCATATTTGAATGATTTCTGACGGATCATGTGACGCTGAAGACTGGATAATGATGCTGAAAATACAGCTTTGCCATCAAAGGAATAAATTACTTTAAGATATATTAAAATAGTTTTGACTATTTTTGATCAAATAAATCCAGCCTTGGTGAGCATGAGACTTTTAATTTAAAGGGCTCATAGGATGCTACATGCACTTTTACAATTTGTTTGAACTGAAATGTGTGTTGGCAGTGTGTGTACACAACCACCCTAATGATAAAAAAATCCACCCGTTTGTTTGTTTTTTATCTGGTTAAATGTTTTCCTCTTTCTCAAATCAAGCCGATCTCAGACGCCTGTCTGTGTAACGTCACACAGACAGCCCCCTCCCACGACAGTTTGATTGACAGCAGCGTTTCAGCACAAACTGGACTGGCATCTTACCTTAGACCCGCCCTGAGTGACTGTCATCAGTCCGCCATTGTTCACCGCTGGAGCAGATGTAGACAAGAATGACTCCTAAGCAATTGAGGTTGTTGTCATTATGTAATAATGAACATAGCAGTCGTCTTTTACTCCCGACATCTGAGCTGCTGAACTTGCAGTGGATTTCATTTGTTTCTGAAGGCAATGCGCCCCCGATCTACATAAATGTATCTATGTTTGCGCGAATCATTCATGATCCAGCCTCACCTACAGAAAGAGAATTATGTTTTGTAATGAATCTTTGCAAATCGCCTTTCCTAATAATGTGCTAATTAGCAAGTTTCACGATGAATGTGGCTGAAGTAAACAGTCCCTCAGAGAGCGTCTTGGAAGAGAGGGGCGGGGTCAGCATAGCTAATTAACATTTAAAGGAAAATGCTACAACACGGCTTGATCTGAAAGAGCTGTTTTTGACAGGGTAAAAAGGTGTTTTTTTTACACTACCATTGAGAAATTTTTAACCAAACTATGTTACAGACTTTTCATTAAGACCCTAAAGAATCTGATCAACATGTGGAAAATGGGCATCCTATGACCCCTTTAAGTTTGAATAGTGTTGAACATATAATTTAGCCTGTAAATGACAGATTTTATATTTTATATATATATGCACACACACATTAACTTGTAATATGTTGTTTGACTGAAAGAGTTATACCGACATATTTTAAAATGAAAAATAAAATAAAAAAAAAAAACAAAAAAAAAAAAACAATTAAAAAAAATAATCCCTAATAAAAGATATCTCTACTGGAGAAAAATCACGTAACAGCAATTTGTTTTTTAAACAAGAAAATAATTTATTTCTGGAACACAATAAGCATTCTTGTAATAATAAATTATTCAATCACACACCATTGGTTTTCCAAATCAAAAACGCACCAGTGATTGAGATATTATGCTGCATGGGGTTTTGAGGTCATGAAAAATGACATTCAAAAACACAATAAACCGTGATGAGAACGTGGGTCAGAACAGTAGGAACAGATTTGATGATCTTCAGTGAATAATCCCTAAAGTGAGATCACAGTGACATTGGGCAGTGTCAGTCTCAAAGCTTTGGGATTATTCTACTCTATATTCCGCAAATAGACTTTTTTTTTTAATACATATGGCCTTTCACTTTTCTTTTAAAATTCCTATTTGTGACAGCAGCATGAATACATTTTCTCGAAACTCCATTTGACACAATATTTTCTTTGAGCTATTCGTCTCAGTTTGGCGTAGAGAAAAAGAGAAAAAAAAATTCAAAGCGTTATTGCTGATCGTCAAACAAATGAAAGTTCCCTGGTTTCCATAAACCATCATTATATAACAACTAAACACATTTAGCTTTTTACCTGACAAAGCAAGTTTGTTGGTAGTTTTCATAAGCAGATATGATGCAAACATTCACATACACTCATTTATAATCATACTTTTGTACATAAGAGAACAAAAATTAATGTAAAATACAAAAACAAACAATTTTGGTTAATGTTTGTAGAGGATGTACAACATAAGCCTGTGTTTTCTGTGCAAAAAGTAAGTGGGAGACATTCTGTAAGGCAAACTGGATCGACTTTCAGCAAAGATTGAATTAGTGCTGGTGCAAAAGGTCAAACAGATCTGATCGCCGGAAACAGCCGAACAATGACTCCCAACCGGGAGCTTTCAGACTCACGTTTACAACACCATTTTGCGGTTTTCCAAAGATTCAAGAAATAAGACAAGAAGAATACGGAGACTTACAGAACAAAACCTAACAGAGGGGAGGTAAACTCTCTTCCTAGTAAGCAACAAATACTAAATATCTGGATGGGATTTTATAAACTGTTCCAGTAGAGTGTGAAAGTTAACATTTACCTACAGATCATAACCCACAGGGGGCGTCTTTTAACTGATAAAAAGTCTTTTGACACGTGTAACACTGAAAGTGACACTTTCTCCTTTAAGAAGATGCATCAATATTGACGGCTAAACACTAATAATGAAGGCAATTATGTATGTTATAAATGCACATAGTTCTCAACACATGACCGAGTTTTGGCAACCAGTGACAATCTTTACTCAACTGTCATGTATACTAAATGTTACATAGGTTATTAGATTGTTTTTTTGGTCGTCGAGTGGCTTTTTCAGTTTTTTTCCCCCCTTGGAAACACAAATAATACATTTTCTTCCACAGCTGCAGCATGATAATAAATTAATAAAGGATTAAACAGAAATCTCACAAACATGTCCCGAGTAATATTTCACCCCCCCCCAAACAACAAAAAAAAAAACTAAAAAAACATTTATAATGAGATTATTTGTATATATAGTAGATATATATCGTATTTACTGTAAGAAAATTTATGTTACAATAATTACACATTTTTGGAGATTTGAGAAATACAAAGTAAAGTGGGAAGAAAAATGTGCCTAATTATCATGAAAATAATGTCAATTATTCAAAAAGAAAAGTCCTAAAAATATTAATAATTTTTCTTAACCAAAATCTTTTTTTTTTTTTTTTTTCTTGTTTTATTGTTTGGTGAAATATTACCTAGCCATTTTGTGAGATTTATATGTATGACAGCTTCCCTGAAACAAAGCAAGTCTAACTGCACTAAACTGCTGCGTTAAAGTTTCCGCACGAGCCTTTGGAAACAACACTTTGAATGTTCCCTTCAAATTTAAACTGATATATTTTCCCCTCTGCATTAGATTCTTTTGACGCGTAACAAGATCAGTTCCATTTCAGACAAGTCTTGATTCCGAGAGTAAAGAAACAAATGCATCAAGTAATTGCACAAAAATGAACAACAAAGAAAAAAACCTAAAATGATACTACAGCACAAATCCCTTTAAGTAACCAGTTTTCACAGACGCGCACCATGAAGTGCACTGGTGTCTCCCACTGGGTCCCAAATCAACATGTTACACAATCTAAATCTACCGACTTCAATGGTTCTCCACAAACAACATTGACTACAGTCAATACTGCAGCAACAACGTGTGCTGCTCTTCAGCGGAATGGGATTTGCCATCTAAAACTGGGTCGTAGTGCTTGTGGGACGGCCCGCGATGGAGGCGTTTTGCTTATCACGAGAGTTCATTCAAGGCTTCCTCTCTCCCTCTTGTTGCCCGTTCTCATTTCTAGATTTAAAATTGTCGCCTAGTCCCAGATCGTATGGCAAACGTCATATAAAAGTGCTAAACAAAAATGCATTGACTAGGATTGTGACTTGGATTCAACCGACAAGGCGTCATGATTAATGAAGTTTCACACTATGGTATACTTGACAAGGTCTAGTTAGAGTGACATGAATGCTAGCCTGTGCTTAAACGGTCACCAGACCAAAAACTCAAATATCAAATGACAATATTCACTCAAACAGCGCGCCGGTCATATCAATAAGCACATAGTGCCTGCATTACACTCACTTCCCATAAACTCATGTGTTGTGTACAGTAAGGTTCGTGTGTCGTTTTAATAAGCCAGCTGGGTGAATCTCACAAAACCGGTCAATAACGTCATATTTCAATCCAAAAACCAATGAAAGAAAGAAGAAATTAAGCTTATTTTGAGGACCATTACATTTGTGCATTGAGACAATCATGCAATTCTCATTATCCTAAAATAATAATGTGAAAATTATTATTGTTTAATTGTAATAAAGGTATTATTTGTTGTACTGCCTTTCATTAATGTTGATTTATTTGTATTACAGCATTTTGTTAGAGCAACACAGTAAAAGCATGAGGCTCACCACAAAAATAAAGGAAAATAACCCCCCAAAATAACTGAACTCTACCAAAAAAAATTGCCTAAAACAAAAACAAAACCAAAAATGGGGAGAAACGTGTTTTTTTTTTTTTTTTTTTTTTTGTCTCAAAAGCAATTGCTTCATTTTATTTATGCAAAATATTATCTTTTAATATTATCCAAAAATAGTTTTTGACTTGGATTTTTGTGAGATTCACCCAGCTCTGCTAGATCCTGTTTAGCAGTGATAAACTTTCAGTTTTCAGTGTCCTAATTAGAGAGCAAGAGATACTGATTGTCTCTAAATAACTACAAACTGCAGTAAATCTAAAACGTTGCCCTCGCTACACAGATAGTTTTTTTGGTCATCGAGTGGCATTGTTTTCTCCCGTGGAAAGTCATTACGATTCATGTTGATAAACCGTGATAAAAAGAGAAACAAATATTCCCACTGACAGTGAACGCTTGAAGATGGTGGTCCGACCCCTCGTGTGCGTGGTGAAAATGTCACGTGGAGGTGAAACGGAGACGGGCTCGGTTAGGATTTACCGTCTTGGCATTTGGTTTCGCTGGAATGGGCGCCTTGACTTTGGCACGGTGGTTTCTGTTTCTCCCACTGGCAGATGGCATTGGCGTAGCCCACAATGACCTTGTCCATCCAGGTGAGGGGCTGAGGGAACAGCACAGCGCCCTCGAAGAAACCCAGGTGTCCACCGTGCAGCGTCAGAGCGAAGACCACGTTTTCTTTCTTTTCTGGAAGGTGAAAATGAACCAATGAATCTCAGAGTTGTAATAACAAGTGACTACTTGCGAAAACTCAAATCACATTTGGAAGCCCATTTCCACCACTGCAAAAAAAAAAAAAAAACGGTAACCGCAATTTTTTCCTCTACAATTCGGACATTTTTTTCTCAATTTGCGAGATTAAATTTTTTATATAAAAATCAAAAAATATGGTGAATAAAAATATTGCCTAAATTTAAGTTAAGCACTAACAATAACCAAAGCACAATAAAATAATAAAAAGTTAAATGACAAATTCTAAAATAATCACATAAATATCATAAAAAGTCAAAGCACATCACTAAATTTAAAAAAAATAGTAGTAAAAAAAAATATCAATAGATTAAAAAAAAAAACTATCACAGTATAAAAAGAATACCAAATAACACTGCATTCAGCAGTAACTACAGGCTGAAGGGGAAAATGAATGACTTTGTTTACGGTTTGCTCTTTTTGCTGCTCCCTGATAGCAGTGCAACTATATGCTTGAGAGCTACCGCAAAATCTACCATTTTTACAATTGCAAATATCATATCGTCATACGCCCAGACTTTGTCTATTGCAACTGATGCTAACACTCTCCTCTGAAGCGTCTGTCTGTCCATCTTACAACTATCACACTAACATTAAAAACATTCAGGTTTCCACCGCACACGAGATGCTGACCTCCTGACACACTGCCACTGAGCAACTAAAACAGTTTTAATACTCCCCCAGTGTTGACCATTAGAGTCGAACAGTCAGAGTGTGTTATAGTTTGCATTATGACACCAAGCAACCTTTTATTTTTTTGGCATCTACACATTATATATAAATCTTATATATAATATATATATTTATATATATATATATATATATAATCTATATATATTATATATATATATATAGACTGTATATATGAGCGTGTTTGAACAAATAGTGATCTCATGAATGTCACATGCATGCTGGTGCAAATCTATGTGGGGCTCTGGAGGAATTCTGGTTGTTTTTGGTATATGAGGTCATTGCCTAATAAAAGATCAGTGTGGAAATAGGCTGTAGGCGTGCTGAAGTGGTAGGAGAAGAGACAGAAAAGACACAGCAAAAAAAAAAAAAAGGTTTAAAATGGAAAAAAAAGTACTATTAGGTGGTGTGTTTAAGGCAAGTAATACTCTCACTATTGCTCATAAACAAACTCCAGCCATGCAGCTGCATGCAATCACATGCATTCAAGTATTTGTTGGGTGCATTGATCCAATGTATATATACACTGAAGGAATACATGGAATTTGCACACCAAAAAATAAATAAGTAAATTAATTAATTATGCAATACATTATTTATTTCAGTCTGTTAATTTAAGCAATTAATCTTTTTTGATTTTTTTCATATATCATAGATGGCGTCACAGTCAAGCACCAATCACATTTTCTTTGGAAGATGTAAAAATTAAGTTGAGGATGGATTCAAATTGATAATTTTGTATAATACACTCCCCATATCTTTTAGATTTCTTTTTAAATCGCATGAAACTCGGATGGTTGCTGTACCTGCGAGTGTGCGAGGAATGGTGAGCAGTGAGTTGTGCACAAGCGGATCGTCACCAGAGTTCACCAGCAGCAGAGGCACATTTATCTGCAACACAGAGAGAAGAACTAGAGTCATAAACAGGATGTCACCACATAGATAATAGTATTTCCTTATAGACTCTCTAAAGCTATTCACTAAATAGCAATCTTATTTTACTCACATTATGAATGTAATGAACACAGCTCTCCTTCTCGTAGTACTCCTTCAGAGAGTTGTGCCCATGGAATTTTCTAGAAAACAAATTGACAACTTGCTATACTAGGAACAAACTGTCTACTAACATACATCATGTGGAAACTTTTCTGCTGAAATAGCATGTAAAAAGCCATTAAGATACACGACTGGATAAGACCTTTTTTATTACATAATCATTATTCTTCTTTAATTTATAAAATTTACTACGCTTCATGTTGTTATCATTGTCAGACTACATTTTCTGTATTTGAAAATATATTTGTATATCTTTAAAGACGAAGAACTAACTTAAACATGTTTTGACCTTAATAAATGCACTCCCACTCCTCCATTGCTGCTTCACTTGTAACTTCCGATGTCGTAGTTTTAGAGGGTTATTACTCATCAGTAAACTAACACCATAAAAACAAATGCACACTTCCACTGTTCAGCCAAACTAAAAAAATAAATTTTCAGCCCCGGCAGCTTGGCTGTGTCTAAGGCCATCAACGCGTTTCTACGCTCAGCTCTGAGATGTAGCTATCCGTTTACCCTAAGCTACTTAACTAAACACATTAAAACCTATAAACTATATATTAAGTCAATAAATAATAATTTGGATAAAAGCACCTGCTTAATGATTAAATGTAATATAATATAAACATTTTAAAAGAACCAAAACTTATAAAATGACAAAAATAAATTACAAAATTCATAAAACTTTAATGAAAAATATAAAAATCTAAATTCATTCAAAATATTAAAAAAACCATTACAGCATATCAATGATACAAAAATAACACCGGTTAGTTACTGCATTAAATAATGTTAATGATTGTAACCTTATTGTAACGATGTGTTACCGTTTTCATATTAGATCACAGTAACAGCTTTTGCTGTAGTAACTATGGTATTTTATAAGGATGCACCGATCCGATACTCAGTATCGGTATCGGCTCCGATACAGTTTATTTCCTGCTGGATCGGGTATCGGTCATACGCGAGTGGTTATGACACCGAATAATCATTCAATTTTTCATAACCGCTGGCCAAATTCAAAACAAAACTGAAATTAAATCATCTTTGAGAGCAAGGAGGCCCCCCTGGTGTTTCGGGGGCCCTACACAACATGCGTACTTTGCGTAAAGGGAGGATCGGCTCTTAATGTGAGGGTAGAGATGTATTAAGTCGGTCTCCGGTCGGTGCGGCATTCGTTACTATTCAAGACGTGAAACTCTCCAAAAAGAAAAAAAAAGCCAAGAGCGCACAGTAACTGAGATTTAAAACTGTTCAAAGAAAAGGCTCACTAAATTATCGCACAGATTTAATACACTACGCATCAATATCTCTTCCCTTTGTGCTTTAAACTTTTCTATGCAGAGCACTGCACATTGTGACTCCATGTTGCTTCAAGTGCATTATTTTGTGCACGGGATGTGCATAAGCGCTTTGTGCTGCTCTGTATTGGAGCCTTTCGTGTTATAATACTTTTGCGCAACGAAAGACTATTAATAGATAAAGATTATTAATAGCCTTTTCTTGTTCTGTTCTAACTAAAATCTATCATATGTTTGCTGCCTCCATTTACTGTGCTATAACATTAAAAGAAATGTCTTTTAATTTGCTTGTTTTTTCATTCAACGTATTTTATAATATAAATAGCAATGTGTAACATTTTACCAGATTCAGTCCTACACTTATTCACTTTTATTTTTTCCCCACTAAATAATGTTTTTTCTCTAAATGTTTAGATTTTATAAAATGATTGTGCACTCGTGATTTTTCTTGAGTAACTTTTGCTGCTGAATTAGTTTATAATAGTATTTTTTTTCATAGATTATGATTATATATTTTTTCATTTATTTTACATGAAGTTTAAAATGTATTTAAATTAAGTTGTCTATATTTAGTAGACTGTGTTTAACACTCAAAACAGTGATGATCAGGTCTACAAATTCTACAATGATTATAAAAAAAAAAAAAAAAAGTGCTGGGTACATCGGTTCGGTGATTCTCAGCTTTTTGTATTGGATTAGATCTGGAAAAGTGGTATCGGTGCATCCCTAGTATTTTATAACAGCACAAAGTCTTTGACAAGGCTAAAAGAAGATTCATTTTTGGAGAACATGACTTAAAATAACCTCTAAAAATGGTACACACCATTTGTTCACTGTGTGGTCTATAACAAATCTCAAGTCACAAAATGTGTCTTGTATCTGTTTCACAAGAGAATTACAAAAACCACATTTAGCAATTTCCCTGCACTCACCTCATGATGTTGTCATCGATCTGCATGAGAGATGTGGCAGTGTAGAGCCGGCTCAGATCCGCATCCACCATTTTAGTGGAGCCCACTCCGAATAACACACCCCTGTTGAACCACAAAATACAACGTTTGCTGACTCCGACAGCTCAGTGGTTAGATATACAGTATATTCTCTTACCACTCAGAAGACAGTAAATTTATCTTGTTTTTGTGTCATCAGAGAGAGCACTAGTGTAAGTTATTCTGAGGTCTCCTAATGGCTTGATTGCAAACGAACACATGAGCTCAAAACTGTTTCAGCAGAAGAGTGAATATCACAGCCGGCCACTCAACACCACTCACACCGACGTCTGTCAGATTCACCGCTGAGGATGAGATCAACAGTACCTGTGGGACAAAATGATCTTCTTCATGTTGTCGGCCATCAGGAAGTTATAGAAACGACGGCACTGGTCCCACTGCAGAAACGTCTCCTGAGCCCTGAAACACACACAAGAATGCGTTTTCAATGCTAATTTAAACTACATAAAAGTCTTTCATATGTTTAATGTTTGTAACATTATGATGAATAAATTTACTTTGAAACAATAGTTTTAAAAGTAAATAAAAGTCCACACAGTCATATATTAAAAAATATTTTAATATATTTACGGTTTAAATTGTATTTATATATTTAAATTTATTGTCTGCTTTTTATTTACTTTTATGACAAATGTTTGAAAGTTTTTAAAATTACATAAATATATATAAATGTTATCATTATAAGATATATATATATATATATATAATATATATATATATATATGTGCCGTGTGTACAGTATAATATATATAATTATATACTCATCTCCGAGAAAATGGGCATGAAAACATAAAAATGTCGCTTTTAACAACAAAATATAAAATAATATCGAAAATATAAAAATTATTATATGCATGAGCGCTTTAATATCAATTCCAGCTAAATTCATAAGGTGCATTAAAAGGGATCTTGAATATAACAATCTGTCAGATAATCAGGCAGAGCAGATTAGCAGAGGCTTTATAGATTTAATAATCCTGTCTGAAGGCAGAGCTCGGCTGTTTGGCAACATACTGACACAGTGCCGGAATTGGTGCTTCACAAACCCCAAGCAGAGCCGCTGTCAAACAGCACAGACAGCAAAGGTGTGGCTTTAGATTTACTGAAGCCCAAACACATCCACTGCATTCCAGAGCTGCTTCTGCACTGAAACACACATCACATGCTTATTCACTGACAGCAATGTGAGATGTGAGTTTGTTCCATGTTTAGTTGTTAGAGCTGTTGCTATGGTGCTCTTTAACATTGACATGTCAACATCCTTACAGCCAGTGTGCAAAGTATGCATGCAATCTCTTTTTTTGGCTCTAGCATAGTAAGCCAAATGTCAAATTAGATATACATATCTCAAGAACTTATCTATAGTAAACTAATAAATAACAACAGTTCTTTGGCTTTGGTTTACATACTGACCAATATTGAATGCTTATTACAAAGAGCTCACTACTGTTGAATTTTTGTAGCCAGATGTCAAAATATAATGTGCTGAAATAAAGGTTTAACACTTTTGACTTCCTTTGGGAGGATTCGAACATGCCCTAGAAATTCGCACACTGTGTCTATGCCGTACCATTAGGTAAGCACTACTTTAGCTAACAGAGATATGCTTATACAAATGTACAAACAGAGTGTGTTTACTTTGCACGAGTTTCATTCAACATGCAAATGTCAAGAGGAGGAAGCAGGTGGACACAATACTGAGACCATCTGTGCATTTTAAATCACCAACTACAATGTACACACTGTCAGTTCTTATCTCGAGTTCAGTCGGAGTCCACTGGCAGCAGTGATAAAATGGTCCATCTTGTACCCAAAGCAAGCTGGCAGCATTTTTATCTGGGCAGTACTCCAATGGCTTCATGCATCCCTGTCCCATTCCCTCTAGAGCAACATCAGGTATTATGTAGCTTCTGTCTGGGAACAGAGTGGCTCACCTTAGTGCACTGTAGCCCTGGCACACACTCACACAGCACAGAACCCGCTCCTGGTTGGTTCGGTTCTCTCCCAGGAACTTGCACACAATATTTCCCCCCAGACTGAAGCCCACGACAATAAGTTTGGTCTGGGGGTATGTCTTTTTGATGAAGCCCACCATTGCTGCAAACTCCCATGTACAACCTGTGGAGAGAAACAAAAAAAGCAAAACATTAGAACAGAACATGAAGTTGACTAGTCACCAAAAGTGACTAGTTCAGCATTATAAAATGAATATTTATATCTACAAATTATCATTCTATCAAAATCTGACAGAAAATTAAATCTGATCAAATATAAAATAACACCTGATAAACCAAAATAAAATGGCATCTGATAACATAAAAACTAAACTGAAAAAGAAAATATTATAAATAAAATAAAATAGATGTATAGACAGTAAATGTATGGCTTCATGATTGCAAAGGTGGAATTAGGAAGGCCAAACAACGTTTAGATTAAACATATTATTTACACAATGTCCAAACACAATTAAGTTAAAATTTACATAATTTTCAATTCTTTTCGGTAAAGATAATGAAAAGTTCATGAAAATAAAAAGACACATGCTCGCATGGATTATTGCTTTATTCAATAAACTGAAAAGTTCCCAATTCATTCACTGTATCCCTTTAGAAATATGAAGTTTCCTGAATAAACTCAATCTATACACATCTCGTACCATAGGTGAACATGCGAGGAGAGGTAAGCTCAATGTTCGGCAAGGCCCCGAGGTGATTGAGCACAGCACAGCGGTAGCCCTGCTTCTGCGAATGGTCCACAAACGTGCGGATGTAGTGCTTTTCACTGTGGTTCCCAATGCCAGGACAGATGACCATGGTGACGTCCTCTGTCAAACCAACACAAAACATTAAGAGCACTTGCTATGGAAGCCCTTTCACACATAGACAAATAAATGCAAATGTACGCAGACAAATGTTTGAGTTGCTCAACATTATCATACTGTTTATCTTTTCTTTTCCAGGTAACGTGTCACAATATTTGCACAGAGCAAACAAATGCAAAATACATAGTTTGTATAACAAGATAGCTGCAAAATTCCACTTTCCAATACACTGACCTTGAAATAAATACATGCATCTTCTGTACTATTGCAATGCCATTTTCTGTGCTATGTTTATCTCAAAATTGACTCTTAAAAACATTCATGGTCTTATTTTGAGCAATTCCTTGGTTTATGTTATTCCAAATTATTAAAATGTCTTTGTCATAATTGCCATTAATAATTTCCATTTTAAATGTGACTTTTCTCTAAACCAGGGGTGGGCAAACTTGGCCCTTCCAGGCCACTTTCCTGCAGAGTTAGCTCCAACCCTAATCAAACACACTGAACCAGCTAATCCTTGTCTTCACGACTACTAGAAGGCTACAGGCCATGTTGAGTTTTATCAGTGTTGGATCAAATCTCTGCACCAAAGTGGCCTTGAAGGGCCAAGTTTGCCATCACTGCTCTAAACCACTTGTTTTTAATTAAATTCTGTTTTACGCAAAAAAGTATCTTTTTATCTTGCATTTCTGATTGTTTTTTCGCTCGCATGGTAAGTTCCTCTCACAATTCAGACATCATCTTGAATTTGGGACTTTTTCTCAAAATTCTGACTTTACATATCACAATTCTGACTTTACTTTTTTTTTAAATTTAAGCCCCCGGGATAAAGAAAATAAAAAGGTATTTGGTGAGGTTTCCTGGTCTAATCTATATAATATAGATATATATATATAATGTGTGTGTGTGTGTTTATATTATTCATATTTTTATACACCCACACATCTATATATATATATATAGTTATATATATATATATAATTTATATATATATATATCTTAATCACACTTCTACATTTATATCTCCGAATACTAGGAAAAAAATCCAGATTTGTAAGACAGAACATCAGAATTGCGAGACTAAAGAATTATATTTTTATTTCATGGTGGAAATAAGCTTTCACTAAAAAGGTCACATTACATAAAAGCAAAATGGCATTTCATATAGATAAGCATTCCTGTAATTAATACCTCTTCTTCAGAATGATGATCAAGCAAACTACTTAAATGATACTACCCTCCTTGAACCTGAATGAGAGGCCATCATTTATCCGTTTTTCCACACAGGAGTGTAGTGTTACGCTCCAGCTCAGACTAAAACCCAACTACGTGGCACTGACCTCCGGACTGATTATCCGCCAGGGGTTCAAAGAGGTCAAAAGTTGCCGTGGCCCCGTCCTGCATGGGCAGATATTTGCGCAGGCCGAACGGGTGTGGTGAACTGACCCGACCCAACTTTCCATAGAGGGCTGTCTGCAGATGACCGCTTTTACCCCATAGAAGAGGAGGAATGTACCTAGAATATGAAACGATCTCAGATTTATACAATGATACATGACTTGATGACATGATTTGCACTAAAACTTGCTTCAAAAGCCGTTTTTTTTTCCACTGAAATTACCTTGAACAATTTGTCCCAGGAACATTTTCCCCCCCAGACCTGTTGCTTTCTGCGTTTTCATCATGGTCTAAAGTACAGAAAAGATTTGGCAAATAGTCTGGTGACATAGGTCTGAGCACGTTTCTCAATACCAAGTACGCAAATTTCAGACTTGCAATTTCCGACTCGGGAGTGTGAACTCACACGGGACTGGACGATCAGTCCGGTAATTTCTTGCAACAGCAGTGTACTTGAAATCGGTTCCACCGCCCCTTGGCTACTGCAATTTCCTCAACGTAAGTTACATATACGAAATATGATAGCAACACCACTGCCTTTTTTTCTTTTCATTAAACTATTAAATAGCCGCAGAAATGCAGTTCAGGGAACGTACATACATTCATTTTAACATATTAATAGATTAATTGAATAAAGACCAAAGATTACCTGTTAGATTTACCCAAAACAAAAGATCTTTTGTTTAACCACTACAGAGATATCAGAGCCAGCGGCAAATGTCAGAAGGCCTAGCCGAGTTGAGGCTGCTCTCGTGGGGAAAAATGAGCACTGAGCGCCCGGTAATCGCGTGGAGCTCACGTCTCCGAATCGGCGAAGCACATTTTCAAATAGGCGTTGTCTTTATAAATAAACCGCAGATTTGGGTTTTAAACAACTACATTCTTGCCTGAAATACTTATATATATATATAGATAAAAAATACAATGCTGAGTGAACTCAACCTATCAGAATGTTCAGCGAGCAAGTCCCACCCCTGAAAGTTCCGGACCTTTGGAAAAGTATTACCCCACGAGCAGAGACTTTCTGAGGAGCAAATTTTTACCCGGAACTTTATTTAGATCCTGGTTCCTGCGGTGGAAACACACGAGTACTGGCCCAAAGTCCCTAGTTCCTGGGTAAAGTTTCTGCAGTGGAAACGGGGCTATAAAGACCCATTTAAAAAAGACCATATAGCTCTATTGATAATTGTTCAAAACCATACCAAGATGCAAAGATCGCATGGGGCCTTGCTCAGCCTAGAGCTCAAAACTTTGATTTTTTGATCATTTTATAATTAAAATGTACTCATGGGGCACAATGAGATCCCCATATTTAAATTAACCAACAAGAATAATTACTATGGCCTATTACATCTTTCTATGCTGCAAATCTCACTTTTGAAAATAAAGTAATGATGCTGCCATCTTTCTAAAGTTATTGACCCCTAATGTAGTTTGGCTCCAAATCTCCAATTGCCCTTTTGACCCCCCCTCTATAAAACAGTGGATTACTCCGTAAATAATCATCCATGGCATGTAATATTTTGGCTTTAATCACTATTCATGTTTGTTTTCTTAAGAAAAAAAAATATTAACAAAATCAAACATTTTAGCTGGGGAAGTTCCTGAAATTTGGTTGATTGTGATGATTGTGTTTCTAGATTCATGTTTCATCAAAACAAAACATACCAAGTGTGCATATTTTTCTGATGATTATGAACGATAAGTGTAGCCGCCCATATTTTTTGCAGCTCTTCAGGTTGGTTTCTAGATTTGGGCACTGGGACAGGTCATATTACTGCTGACTCCATGCAACATCATCACACAGGTGCACGCTGCGGTTATGTAATAGTCCCACCCACCAATTAGGTTTTAACCAATTAACACAGACCAAGCAACCTACGAGCTTGGTGAATGGTCAGACAGTCTTATAGGAATGAATCACATAAATGTGTGAAGCATGATTTTTGTTTAAATGATGCTTCGAAGTGTGTAATAACAAATCTACATTGTGTGTGTGTATATATATATATATTATACACGCACACACATACACTTTATTTTAATACACACATGTATATATACATATACAATACATATATTATATTAATATATTAGATATTATAATTATATATAAATATTTCCTGTTCCTGTATTAAACTGGCAGCGTGGTGGTTGGCGCGTGTAGTTAAAAGTTTTCGCCCTTGAAAAAAAATTGTATCATATCACGTTTCCTCCTTAAAAAAATAATTAAGCGCACAACTGTTTTCAACTTAGTAATAAGAATAGTTCTAGCAAACCATATTAATATATATAGCAGATACCAGCATTAGCAAGATTTCTGAATGGATCTGTGACCTGCAACGGGAGTAAAGATGCTGAAAATCAGCTTTGGCATCACAGGAAATAAAATTACATTTCAAATATTCAACCGAAAACGAAATTGTTTAAAATTTCAATTAAATATTGCACAATATAACTTTTATGAATGTATTCATTTATTTGATCAAATAAATGCAGCCTTGGTGAGCATAAAATACTTATTTCAAAAGCATTACAAAATCATACCGACCCAAACCGTTATGCCAATACAATTCATTTACAATTAAAAAGGACAAAAAATGACATGCATCCTCTTTAGGTAACTTGAATCACTATTACAAATGCCTCAGAAACAACATTTTATGGGTTTCTGTGGCTCTGGGTTGTTCTGTAAAATTCACACTATGGATGTTCATTCAAGAATAAAAGCAGAAAAAATCTAAACAGAAAATGCTTCTTTTAATCTGTGAATTTTTTAGTTACAACGCATTCACGTTAAGCAGATTTTCGCAAATCACATAGTAGTTTTGGGCGATATGCTCAATTTTCATATCGTCAGCCTGTCAGATCGCCGATACACGATTTTATCGTGCTAATTTATTTAATTACTTATTTCGTCAATTGCCGAACTGACCCAACTACCTCCAGCATAAGGCTAAAAACAGCCTTTTTAATGTGACTGAATTTGTATTTAACATGATAACAATTCAATAGAAATATTGTAAGTTACTCATTATAATGCTTATACTTCCCGTTATTCAAAAAGCAGCTACAGAAAACGAGCAAAGAATATTTACATTACCAAAGAACATCACAAACTCAGTCTAGCGCGAGTTTATGCACTTTAAAATACACTCCCGTTAAAATCAGTGAAGCCATCTACACTGTATGATGAATAAATCTCTTATACTTACATCGCACGTACATCAGCATTTTGTGGTATGAATGAAAGAATCGCAGAGCAGAATCAGTCAGCGCGCGCGAACACGAACTTCACTCTCCGGTGTTCAGTCAGCGATGACTCATCTGAACGCCTCTGATTGGCCATTGCATTCATAAGTATAACATAATCGTGTGTTATTGGTTATAACACGCGACACTGTTAAAATGCGGAAAAATAAAATAGATTGGAACAAATAAGCCCTAATATAATTTAGATAGTATTACTAACCTGTAATAATAAGAATATAATAATATAAGAGAACCATCGGTCTTGCTATCGGTCAGTGTATTGGTGCACAGCCCCCCCAGGCAATACTCTGACAGTATCGTCGATACACTCTATATCATCTATTCTTTCACATGTCAGTGTGGCGGGCCCTATCACATAGTTGAGTATTAAAAAACGCTCTTACGCCCCTACTTGGTTTCCACTGTTGTTAAGTAGGTAGGCTACATCATTCCTAGCAAAATCGCCTATTTGAAGATCAACTTTTCTAGAATTGCGCCTTTTCATTTGTACCTTTCTGAAATACCACCCTCTGAGACACCTTTACAGGTTTGGTGAGGTAAATTCTAGATTTATTGTTTGAAGATGCATTCTTTGTTTTGACTATGCTGTCCAACGATTTATCGCATTCCAAATAAAAGTTTTACATAATGTTGTACTGCGTATATTTCTTATGTTATATATAAATACACACCATACATGTCACATTTAAGAAACATATGTTATGGTTTATATATCAATATTTTATAATATATAAATTATATGCATTATAATACTATATGCATGTAAATACCATGCAAATATTTTCCAAAATATATACATGCATTTGTGTGTGTATTTATATATGCATATATAATAAATATACACAGTACGCACACATATATTACGTAAACTTTTAATTTGGATGCGATTAATCTTTGGCGACTGTAACATTCCATGAAAAAAATTTTCACTGACAATAACCTCATTCACTTGGCCCAACTTTGCTCTGCTAACTAAAGACATCCAGACCACTTAAACAACGTTCGTTTGCACAAAGTGAGCCTAAAAACAGCAGTAAACAAAATCCACTGAACGCCTTCTTTCCCTTTTCACTGTCACTGTGATCGTGTTTGTGAGCTGATCCCACGCTCCTGGGGTAGTACAGAACAGATGCTCTCTCACACTTGATATAGCCTCCAGCGTAGCAACATCACCAGGGACTTCGTTGGTCTTACCTGTCCGTTCTCGTGTGTTTCCAATTCACCACGCAAAATGTTATCTAGCTTAAAATATCGGTTTTTTTTGTGTCTGAGTGGTGTGGTTTGTTGTGTGTTCGCTTGGCATTGGGAGAGTGCAAGGAAAGGAAGCCGACCGGGGGGGGGGGGGGGGGGGGGGGGGGGGGGGGGGGGGGCCTGGGGTAAAATCTGCCACAATGGACACGGGCACATTAGAAGACAAGAGGATCAGCACAAAGAGCTTTACCATAAAAAAAACATGTCGTTTGAGGTGAGTTGAGTTCAGAAAGCCCTAGAGCAGATAAATTAAGCAACACAAACATCAACACAATGCAAACTGGCTTTAAATAACCAGGTGCATCTCTGGAATGTTGACAAACGAGGCTTAAGAGTTACTTAACCAACAACAGAACTGACTGGAAACAAGCTCTTTTTTTGTTCCCTGTACTGCATCTTTAGCCATTCCTCTCTTTGTTGACTGAGCTGCAGTTATCCGCAAGCATAAAAGATAAAAAAAACAAGGAAGCATGCAGCGGCAGAGCCGCGTTGGCGTGACACGCCTAATAATGCTCCAAAGTCCAGACCCACAATGCAACATCACAGGCATGAGCGACTATTATCAATGCTTGACAAAATAACCTTTAGAACGTCAAACTCTGAACGCTCCAAAGCGCTTGTTTTCTTAAAAGGCGTTTTGCTGGAAAATCCTCCAGCAAAACAATCATGGGGAAAGTTAATTGTGCCACCGAGGAGATAAGGATGTACAGACAATGGGCTGTGTTTGTCGATTGATCTCTTGGCCCCTAGTGTAGTAGATGTACTGGAAAATAATGATTACATAACCAGCAGGGAGTCACTTTGGATTATAAAAGAAACACCCACACGCACTGTGCAACAGACATATGCAATGCATATCGCAACTTCTGAGGTCAATGTGTGCAAAACAGCCTCTAGAAGACATGTTTCTTATTTTAATTGCAGATCGGGATCTAATACAACAAAATGAACGTTAACCATCATGTGGAATTGAAACCAAGAATAACAAAGGCTTGATAAATTAGCCAGTCAAGTGTATTACACACTTAACAATGGCAGTGCAGGTATATAAACATTTCTGCAGATGTTATTAAAAAGGCATGCTTTGTCTTGGCCTCAAATGCAAACAGTATAATAACCATATGTCGTTACAGCTAGCAATAAACTCCTGAAGCATCACCTCACTGTTTTCATAAACTGACTACATTTCATGAAAGAAATTTGTATATTAAACACCTTCCAAGAATGTTTCAAAAAGCATTCAACAACAGCATTTAAAATACCACTGATGAACAGATTAGCATGTGTTTTATAGCACATTGCAGGAAACAGACTGTATGGTTATTTTCATCAATAAAATTACCTTATCGTGTTTTTAAAGTTTAAACTTTGTGTTTGAAAGCAATGGTAAACACTGTGCTGTGGTAATGGCACTTTACCAGAAAGTGTGAATTCTGACACTTTCAAACTTCATTTAGAAGTGTCTAAAATGTAACTGAACAACTGAACTCATGCAGAATTGTTCATTTTGTAAGAGGAACAATGTCGTCTTCTCTTTTCCCTACTTTGCATTATAGTTTAGATGGCTGCACCTGTACATTTCGTGTTTTTGAGGACTGACCTTTATAAAAAAAAAAGTACTGAGGTACAGTGCAGTGTCGTTATTGTTAACTAAAACTGTACATTTTGTGACTAATAGAAAAGCTGAAATAAAGTAAAATATTAATATTAGATTAAATTTACTTAAAAAAAGCTTTAAAAAAAGAAATTATAAAAATAAAGATGACACAGAAAGAATAAAAATAATAAAAATGAGATAAGAATAGTAAGTGTTAATGACAAAAAATCAAAAAACCAAAACATAAAACACTAGGGCTGTGCGATATTGAAAAATAATGTGATATGCGATACCTTGTTAAATAATGCAATATTGAATATGGGATACGATATTGCTTTAAGTGTGTGAAATCTATTTAAATTATATTTTAAAATTTTTAAAAATGAAAATTATATAACCAAATTGTTTCACATTCTTTCTTGGAAAAGAAAAAATCACTACAACTTCTGAAAGTGACCAACAGTGTTTTAGCATTACTTAAAAAGTAATGTCACAAATCAGAAAATGAAATTTAACATCAGTGTGAACATACAAACAAAAAAATGTATGACACTAATTTTATATCATTGTAACCTTGCTTTCCATACACTTTAAGTACTTCTTCATACCACAGCAAAAACTATAGTCTGAGAAAGTTCAACATGATTAAAGGCAAGTGAACAGTCAGTAAAAAAAAAGAAAGAAAAAAAAAAAAAGCAGATAATAACAATAGTATTCAGGTACAGAAATTTAATAATTAAGTGTAAAATCACACTGCATAGTGTTCACTGTATGAAATAAATTTAGATTAATCTTTGTTATAGCAGTTTTGTTGTTTGATTAACATTAATGACATATTCAGCAGCACGTATTTATAGGCTGCCGTACCTTTAAAAACGGACGCAAGGATCCCGTATAATGGATACAGGTGCATTCTCAATAAATTAGAATGTTGTGGAAAAAATCATTTATTTCAGTAATTCAATGTAGTAACTAATTCAATGCACATGGACTGAAGTAGTTTAAGTCTTTGGTTCTTTTTTTGTGATGATTTTGGCTCACATTTATCAAAAACCCAACAATTCACTATCTCAACAAATTAAAATATGGTGACATGTCAATCAGCTAATCAACTCAAAACATCTGCAACGGTTTCCTGAGCCTTCAAAATGGTCTCTCAGTTTGGTTCACTAGGCTACACAACAATGGGGAAGACAACTGTCCAGAAGACAATCATTGACACCCTTCACAAGGAGGGTAAGCCACAAAACATTCATTGCCAAAGAAGCTGGCTGTTCACAGGGTGTTGTATCCAAGCATGTTAACAGAATGTTGAGTGGAAGGAAAAAAGTGTGGAAGAAAAAGATGCACAACCAACCGAGAGAACCGCAACCTTATGAGGATTATCAAGCAAAATCAATTCAATAATTTGAGTGAACTTCAAAAGGAATGGACTAAGGCTGGGGCCAAGGCATCAAGAGCCACCACAAACAGACATGTCAAGGAATTTGGCTACAATTGTCATATTCCTCTTGTTAAGCCACTTCTGAACCACAGACAACGTCAGAGGCGTTGTAATGAGATATGCATATTGCGTTATGTACATTTGCGATATTTCGATAATTTTGATATATCGTGCAGCCCTACTAAAAACTAAAACGGAGTATATAAATTAAAGCCAATTCAAAATATTAATTCCTATAAATAATAAACAAATTTTTTTTCTTTTGATACCAACCGTGGTATGAATGATTAAAATATCAGAAACAATGGCTTTTATATTTTGATAAAGGTCCAAAACAAACATGGTATCTACCAAGATTAAAGATACTGTTAAATAAAACATTTAATCAGTTACAAATTACGTTTCTTGTAAATATATTTTAAAAGTAATTACTATGATGGGACAAAATGAATTTGCACTACAGTCTTCGTGTTCACATGATCCTACCAAGACATCATTCTACTATGATGATTTCATTATACAAAGAACATTTCTTGGATTTTCAAGGACCACTTACTAACAGTTGAAAACAGTTCTGCGCTATTTTTCAGGTTCTTGATTAATAGAATTCAAAAGACCGAATCATTGGAAACAGACTCATCTGCAACATTCTAAAGTCTTTACTGTGACTTTTAATCAATTTACTGTGTCCCTGCTGTAAAAAAGTAAAAATTCCTTTAAAAAAAAAAAAAAAAGACCAGTTGAGAATATTTATGTAAGTGATTCTAGGAACGCTGCATTAGTCTTAGCAACCATGTGCTAAAAGCAGCGCAGCTTCAGGAACAGCCTCTAAGCTAGAGATGCGGTTTACTCAGTAGACACAGTAAGTGCAGTGAAATGATAAACTGAAGTGTGGTACTCACTCTTTGGTCAGAATAGGACAGGACTTGAGCAGGAAGTGGCTGAGTGTTGTATCCTGGTAAGTGAGATCCGGCGGAGCTGTGGGACTTTTCAAGTTTAGACACCGGACGATGACGTAGAGAACTGTGGCCACCGCCGCCAACTTCATGCCGTCAAACATCGCCGGCATCTCCGGCGCCACCGTGTACACCTCAGATTCGTGAGTGTTCATATTTGCGCTGAAAATAAACAATAACAGATGACTGATGCAATGCTTCAGTAAACTAAAATACAATAAAGCACAAACTAGAAAATCACTTGACATTAGGATCTATGGGCAAGATCTGGTTTAAACTATTGCAATGTTCTGTCAGACAAATATAAAGTGGCTAGCTGATAACAGAGTCACTTACTTTGTAAGTTAGATGGGTCTTGGAATGTGATCTTGAATTCTCTGATATTATGGGTGTGGACTGTGGGTCACAGTGATCTGGTCAATTTCTCTAAGGAAGGGAAAGAAGGAACGGTTACACTTACACGTAACAGACCACTGAAAAATAGGCGAATCAGAACATAACACCAACTGTGATGTTACAGTCGGGATCACTAATAGTTACGCCACCCAACATTTGCAATACCAGCCAATGTTTATGCCAGCCCACCAGCCAAACAGGGGATGTGATGTGCATGGATGGGTTGGTGTCTGTATTCAGAAGGCACGGAAAACAAATAACGCGCGCGTTCTAATAAAACAACGCGAGCCACTAAAGGGACATGGTAGCTGCTTGCTAGCGGTAGCCTGTTACATTACAGTACATAAGATTTCACTTACCACATAAACGGAGTAAGGAGAGATGACTGAGGATGATGGCGAATGATTTGATCCTGAGCAACACTGTCAAGCATCTGATCTTGTAAAATATGTGGCAAGTACGGCCGCTGTAGTTTACACAGAGCACGTGCGATCGCAAATCTCAAAAGTTAAAGTAAAAAGGGATCATGCATTCGCATATCCCCGCATATTAATAGCGGCTCCCTGATGCCCACATTTTATAAACAGTATAATTACCCAATGATATAACTGCGAGAGAAAGTATTGGAATAAATGTTTTCCCTGTTTTTCCTTCCTGCTGTGTGAGCTACTGAAATGAGCTGCACTGTGCAATAGCCAATCACAGCAGAGCTCAAAATTGAGCCGCACTGTGAAACAGCCAATCAGAGCAGAGCTTAACATTATTATTCATGACCCTTCCAAATAAGGTAAAAACAGACCATTTCATTCTAGGGACAAATCCTAGGGTTGTAAATGGACATGTTAAACAGTTTCTGGAGATTTTTTGCCCTTACCTAAACCACATACCTTCAATGTAGATATAAGAGAGCAATTTAAAATATTGTATCAATGCATTCTATGGCACCTAATAACCTAACTACTTGTGGAATATTAAAAGAATATTTCACCAAAAATGGCAGTTCTCCACAATTGTTGGTTGAACACCAGTAGTTATTTATAACAAAATGTCTAAGCTGCTCTTTTCCGTACAATCAAAGTGAATAGTGACCATGGCTCAGGGTTATTATTACTTACTTATAAAACTAAAACCAGTAAAAACATTTTTGTCACTCAAGTAAAATCTAATACAAAAAAATTACTTTAATTTCAGTTAGTTGCCAAGACAAAAATTCTCATTTTGATTTAGGTTAACTTTATGCACTAAAACAAATATAATAAACAAGGCCTAAAAAATTTATAAAAACTATATAGACATTTAAAAAATTAAAAATTAAAATTGCCAGAATGAAGTCTAAACTTACAATTAAAATGAACATAAAAAAACTAATTTAAAAATAATAACAGCTTTATAATATCTCAGGTGATCCTAAATAATAATGACATGGCTGTAAAGTGAGAGTTGTGTTGAATATTGATTTCAAATCTATTATATGGCTTCAGAAAGACATTCTGTAAAACAGAAAAATATATGCCTGAAACAACATTAGAGTGAGTAAATAATAACAATTTTCATTTGTGGGTGAACTATCGCTTTAAGACTCCTCTATGACTCACATAAGCAGTTGCACTGAACGCTCTCCTCAAATGATCCCAATAAGGTTCCTTCATGACATTACTGTATTAGATGAGGACTAGAGAATTTACAGCATTTAAGTGTTAAATCTGACTCCTGCTTCTAAATAAAGAGGAAGTTTAAGAGAATCATTATAGAGTACAAAATGAAATAAAAAATCAAATTCTTGATTTTAATTAGATAATGTTAAGGCAGTGTACGTGATCCAACCCGTCTAACTAGAGAAGACCTCGATTTTTAATTGTGAGGAAATGCACCTGTCAACTTGATTCCCTGAGACCATGCTCATTTCTGTCTTAACATGCATGAAGTTTAATGGACTACATGAGAATTTTGTCCCCTAATTAAATGAGGACGACTGGATTTCTTTTGTATCCATCCATGAGTTTGCTTTGTGAAATTAATCTGAATTCATGAAATCAATGCAATAGTACATTACAAAACAATTACAGCCAACAGAATTCACTTCACTGATGAAGTTAATCCAAGACAATCCAAATTTAGTGTCTAATCTCATACAAATTTATTTGAGAGCAAGAATCAACTTGAGGAATCTAATTAAATATATATTACATACACTTTTGTTTTATTTTATCAAGAAACATGATTACATAACGCTTAATAGGTCGGTAATTAACTTTCAAACATGAGTGTCATGAAATATGGATTTGTATAATGTTCATACAATGCATATTTAAATGTTTGTTATGACAACTGTTATGCTTAAATACAGAGATTCTCATGAAACCTATCCAGAAAAAGGCCAGGGCATATTGCACTTCAAAATCAGGGAAAATAATAATAATAAAAAAAAAGTTTTTGCATTAATGAAATAGTATTACAGTTTTATTAACAATTTTAATTAGATTTTATATTTTTGCTTTTATCTGTTATTTTATTATTTAGTTATTGTTTTATTTAATATTTATATTTTACTTTTAGTTAAAGGTTTATTAATTTTGTTTTGCTTTTTACGTTATGCAAATCTTCCCACATCGTGACGTAGACATGTGGGGGTGTGTTAGAATGAGCCGTTTTAGGTAGGTGTGCTTGACTCGTAACTTGTATAAAGAATATCTCTTTGGATTTGAAACGTTAGTCTTCGCAACTTTACAGATCTTCTTTATGCACCAAAGAGCTTGTAACACTCCAAGAGAAAGGAAAACTTGAAATCGCATCATAGACCCCTTTAAGTTAACAACAAAAAAATCAGGTTTCGTTTAGTTAACTATAATTAACCCTGTTTAGGATTATAATAAATAGGAATTTTTAAGTTCTTATGAATCATGGTAGCATTTGTTGCATTGCTTAATATCAATTTTAAAATCATTGTATAACAGTATTCATTTACTGTAATGGAGTAATACAACTACCATATTATGTAATAAGAATAAAAATAACAGAAATACTAAAAGCAATGTCAAGGTTGGATTACAATAATGAGAATGGAGGGATAATATCTGTTTAATTGTCAGCAAAAGTATAGTGACAAATATCTCAATGGACCTAAAAACAGACTTCATTTATATAAAAAACCTGGACATCCTCTTGACAGCTTTCAGAAGAATGACCTGGACATAAGATTGCAACCCACTGATTATGATAATAAATGATCAATATGTTAAATACCAACAAGTAATATTAAAGTAAAGAATATAAACACTTCATGATGGTGTTTTGATGATCGTGACAGTGTGCAGATGATTCCTGCAGAAATAGGCCCAGCATCTGCCTTTACTTCAAAACACCCTCACATACTGACATATCCAGTGGTTATGTTTATACACAGCGTGGATATATATGTCTATGTACTGCAGAAGTCAACAGTGTAGAATAGGAATCATCTGCCCATCATTTACACTCATACTAGTGTGATGGATAACGTTAGGTATATGTGACACTTATACAAACATCTACTTAAGACATATCTCTACTTAAGACAAAACACTAGGCTATCATGATAATACAGGCTGTTATGTTGAAAATAGCAAAATAGCGTTTTGATGATCAGAATAAGCAGGAAAACGAGACGACACCCCAACACATACACAACTAAAAAAAACGCATCGATTCAATGCAGATGAAAACATCCTACCTCGTTCCCCAAACGATCACAAACAGCTCCGTTTCCCTGTATTGGTCAAATGTAGATTTGTGCTCTGTCGTTAGGACACAGTGTGTTTATTTAGCGTTGCATTATCCGTGGTGCTTTCTAGCATTTTCTTCCCTCCTCGTCTCATCTATGGACAGACTGAGGCGCACCCGCACTTCCTGCTTTACACGAGCTCATTTACATATCGCGCTCTCTATTGGCTAATAAAAGCTGTTGCGTCATGGAGCACCGCCTCCTCTTTTTATAATAACGCTCCGAGCGCACGTTACAGCAGCAGACGTGCATGTATTAATTAGAGCACAAGGGAAGATTGTTGCTTACAGGGCTCCAGACTAGAATATGAGATCAGTGGCACCAGTGCAACTAAGTTCTACAGATGGTGGCGCCAGAAGAAGATTTGGTAGCGCTGGGGGTGGGGTATTAAAAATAAAGATAACTTAATCATAAAATTACTGTTGTTTTGCATTAATAAGTGCAGTTACTAATAATATCAGGGCCATTCCAACGAATGGGTGCCATTTGCTTCCAAAAAAATAATAAAAAAAAAAAAATTTTTTTTTTTAAGACTGAATCTAGTAATACACATATTTAAATATTCAAAATCTTTATTGGTCCATCTCAGGTAACTTTATTACATTTTTTTCACAATTTTTAAGTGGAAGATGGATGCGTTTTTCTCAGTCCTTATGGTGTATATTTTAAAGAAATTGTTGGTTTCGTGGTCAAAAATATGGAAGCCCGTTTCCGCCACTAAAAAAAATATAATTCGGTAAGTCATAATAATGAGAAACTTTCTAAAAATTATGACTTAGTATCTCATAATAATGAGAAACTTTCTCATAATAATGAGAAACTCTCTCATAATAATGACTTAGTGTCTCGTAATAATGAGAAACTTTCTCGAAATAATTACTTATTTTCTTTTAATAATGACTTAGTTTCTCGTAATATTGACTTAGTTTCTCGTTATAATGAGAAACTTTCTCATCGTAATGACTTAGTTTCTGTAATAATGAGAAACTTTCTCATAATAATAACTTAACCTAATCCAAAAAAAAAAAAAAAAAAAGACTTCCTCGACGCATGCGGAACGCAAGAGTGACAGCACGCTAGCGCTATCTGTTGGTCAAAGCCATGCAGGAAAACCGCTAACATTGCATGTGATGCATGAAAGTGACAGCTAATAAAACTAACAAATCATCGAAATGAACATCTATTCATAAGTTTATATGTGTAATGGCTTTCATGTCTTGCATAAAATGCCTGGATTTCTTAACTGAAACATTGGTCTGGAATGTTTGAAGTCATAACTATCTGGCAGAGTAACTATTACACAAAAGACTACATACAGATCATTGATCTGAAATCGTTATTTAATGACAGACCATAGCATTATACACTTTAGATTACAGAACAAAGCAATGTTAGCGGTGTTCCTGCATGGCTTTGTCCAACAGATGGCGCTAGCGTGCTGTCTCTCTTGCGTTCCGCAGGCGCCGAGGAAGTCTTCTTTTTTTTTGGATTAGGTTAAGTCATTATTATGAGAAAGTTTATCATTATTACGAGAAACTAAGTCATTATTATGAGAAAATAAATCATTATTATGAGAAAATAAGTCAATATTACGAGAAAGTTTCTCATTATTATGACTTACAGAATTATATTTTTTTATTTAGTGGCGGAAACGGGCTTCCATACAAAAAAGATTATTTTTATAATAAAAAAATCACTGTTTATCTACACAAGGTGTTTCTAAAGTACACAAACCCATTTTTTTTATTTTAAAGGCAACTCAAAGCTCAAGCTTATACATTTTCTATGATGCAATTTATTAAAGGGGTCATATGATGCGAGATTTTTAAATTTTTCCTTTTTCTTTGGAGTGTTACAAGGTCTTGGTGCATATAAAGAAGATCTGTAAAGTTGCAAAGATAAAGTCTCAAATCCAAAGAGATATTCTATAAAAGTTACGAGGTACCCGCCCTAGAAAACGCTGTTTTAAACCCACCCCCACATGTCTACATCACCGATTGTGGGAGATTTGCATAATGCCGCCCAAATGTTCACACAAAGAAAGAAGGCGTAACTGATGATTCCGCATTAGTTTTGAGTGTTGTTGCCAATGACGCAGTTTGTGTGTGAAAGTGAAACTACTTTGTTTGAGGACGATATCCGCTTCGTCATACCTAGAGCTGATCCGTGCTGGTCGCTGAGGGAAATACATTAACTTAGTGCTGTGGATCGCCGGATCTGTTTTCACCGTGGACGAAGCGGAGTCTAGCACGGGGTCGTCACATGTGGTTGCCGAATCCGCCGGCCAACGCTCACTCTAGCCCGCCGTGTGTGAAACTGTGTTTCGTTGTGAAAGCTAAACTAATTTGTTTGGCCTTCCAAAAGAGGACACAACTAGAAAGCAGTGGTAGTTGTATTCCAACACTGTTCCAGAACACTAACCCAAATTTCGATGTGCTGCAGAAACATTTTATGAGGAGCTGTGCCGTAGACACAATATCGGGTCTGAGTCACAGACGTAAGTACGTTTTTCATATTTAAAGAATTTGCCACTGACGATTCAAACGTGAGTTTTGGGCAGTGTAGAGTAGCGTTTGTAGTTTGTAATTTCTCCAATCACAAATGAGACATGGTTTTATGTTTACGCGGCGCAATGCAACATAATGCGTAAAAAGACAGTATAAGTCATTATAATCAGTAATTATGTCCCCACTGGATGCAACAAATGCCTCGTTTATAATGGGTTTTAATGTTTTGTCTCTTCGCTCCGGCCGGGACACGGCATCACAATATGATAGGGGCGTAACATTTTCATCACACGCTTGAGGTATTCGGCCAATCACAACACACTGGATAGCTGGCCAGTCAGAGCACACCTCGCTTTTCAGACCGATGAGGTTTGTAAAAATCAACGCGTTTCAGAAAGGCAGGGCATAGAGGAGAAACAATAATATACAGTATGTGGGAAATAATGTGTTTTTTGAACCTTAAACAGCATAAACACATTTCATTACACCAAATACAAATAATGTTCTTTTTAGCAGCATCATATGACCCCTTTAAACAATGGGATAAATTACGGACCAAACTTAATTAAAAAATAGTGGTTTAACTTTATTTTTTAAAGAAAAAACTATTTAGTAACAGGAATGAAACTGGGTAACAGGAATGTGTATCCATTATATTAGTATACAGGTTTGACTACACATGTGGTGTTAATGCCCGCACTGATATAGTAAAAGTGTTGCACATTGACTAGTGAGCTGATCTCACTGCTAAAAAAGGCCAAACCATGTTTCTATTCAAATCTAGTGGTCTGCAGAGGTTTTTGTTAGGGTTATGTTTAGGGGTAGAGGACGGATTATGAGATAAGCTATAAATAACAATAAAATAATAATAAATATAAAATATTAAATTAAAATTGCTATTAAAAATAATAAACTTAACAAATAATATATTTTCAGTTTTTCTATGGATATTGTTTTCTTATAGCACAGCTCACACTCAAACGCCATTCCATATATGAGTCTTATACATAACTGCCACAAGACAGAAATTTTCTGTCATACTTGCAGGAATGCAATATAAAACAACAATGCAGGAACAACCATAGGTTTTCTCTGGGCAAAAGCATTGTCTCAGTGTGGATAGAAGGCCAAAACATTGAGAAAAATATGCATTTTCAAATTTATCTAGATTAATATGGATGTAGCCTAATATTTACATTAATAAATCTGATGACACTACTCACTCCTGTTACTTTTATTCAGTTACTATATATAAATATAGGATAAATGAGTATATGAGTAACAGGACTGAAAGTAACACGATTGAGATTTTAGGATAAAATTAGCAAATACATATAATCTAGCCACATGGAGTACGTGCTAATATTATGAGAATACTCCACAAACTATAGTGATTGACCAAAGATTTGTATTTTTAAAATAAACAAGTAACATCTAAGAAATAATTTAGGTAACAGGACAGTATATTTATAATGACGCTCCCAGCCACCGTTACAATATCATCAAATATACAGAAAAGAAAATAAGACCACATGCTTTCAGTCATTTCATTGCCTTCAGAAGATCCAGATGTTGCAATATTATGTTGAAAATGGGTCTTATGGAATTTTCTCAGTTTTTTAGAGGGTATTAGGGTAACAGGACTGAGTGAAAACCTGGGGACATGGCTAAAATGTGTATTTTATCAAAAATATTATACATTTATTTTTAAATGGAAAGTATTTAAAGCAACCCCGAGGGGGTGGAGGTACACAAAAAATGCAAAAAATAAAATGATTTCCAAGAGTTTAAAAATATAGGCTATATGTTTAAATGCTACACTCTAAAAAATGCTGTGTTGTTTCAACCCAATGTTGGGTCAAATATGGACTAACCCAACTGTTGGGTTAAAAAGTTAATTTAAAAATGTCACCAAAAATTAACCCAACAGTTGGGTTAGTCCATATTTGACCCAACATTGGGTTGAAACAACCCAGCATTTTTTAGAGTGTAGCATTAGGCACTGGGGACATGTACAAATGCTATATTTTCAGTGTTTTAGGTAGTTTTTAATATTTTTTTAAATTATATATTTTAAATTTGCAGTTAGATTAATGTGCAGGACACTTTGCTTAATAATAAAATATATTTTAAGTTAATTTTTATGCATGTAGAATGTTTGTACCTATAATGCCCTGGGGATAGAAATGGCACCCATTCGGTGGAATGTTTATTTCTTGGTAATCACATTGGGACATGGAAAATATACTTTTATTAACAACAGTAACAGGTGCAAAATCAAATTTTTATATAGAAAAATTATAACTCTACCATATTCCTCTATAGTTTTAAACAGAACTGAAAGGACAACTTCAGTGATTATAAAAGGACACTATTGATGTGTGATTCAGTCACAAAAATTAAAGAAAAGTTTTGTGTTTTGTAACTTTAAGTTTAAAATTCTGACAAAATCTGATTTCTTGATAATTTTTATATTTTATAAGAGTGATTTTATAATCTCAAAATATAAAGCAAAAAAAGTAGAAATGAATGACTAATAAACCAATAAGTGCTCCTCTGCTGCCATCTACTGGCTATATAATGGTACATTTGGGGTTTTTTTATTTTAGTAAGTTGTTTGTTTAACCACAAAACTATATTGGTCATCCCATTAAAATAGCTTTTAAATTGGAGCGTTTAAAGGCGGTGAAATGAGGTGTGGATACTGAGTCATTGAAAAGTGTTGGAAGTTCTCTCTCAAAGGTGTGCAACTCCTGAAATTAATAATGTGATTCTGTTCAAAACCACACGGTTACAGTTAGAGTTTGCCAGGAATTTTAATTATTATCAATAGATCTCACAGCGAACTATTTCATTCTGCGATGAGTTTCAAAGGCGTCTCACGGATCTCGCAGCGCTGCAGTAAAGTAACAGTGGGCCTTTCGCCACTGCGGGAACCTTTTCATAGTACCCGAAACTATAGTGGAACTACCCACTTGGTGTTTTCACACGCCGGAAAAACTGGGTGCGAGTTTAGTACGGGGAGCCTTTTCGAGAACTAAATAGTCCTACTCTGGCGCAGGGTCTAACACGCACCAATGTATAACCTGACGTAAATAGACATCGATTGGGCCAAACGGGTACGAAAAAACCGCCCGACCCGCCATGATTTAAAACGTGTGTAACATATGTACAATTGTGTCAACTTATTTGAAACTATGGAGAAAAACACGATAGATGGAGGACGGCTGAAAGCAGAGCAAATATAGCCTGCAGTGTCAGTGATGGCTCGTGGGGGGAGGCAGGGGAGGCACAGCTTCCCAATAATTTTGAGGTGAAAATGGGAGGAGGACGATTAAATGTTAATAAAATTCACAATTCATTCCAGTTCATGTCTCAGAATGTGTATTTATTTTTTTTGTAATTTCACAGTTGTAATAACATAACGTGAAAGCCCCATTTTTCTATCGCGAATGTGCCGAATCTGCTGATGTAATTACAACCGCTAATGATAGAGAAGGGTAGGGGGAGGCCGGGGGAGAGGTGAGCTCTCGTGCCTCCGTTGGTAAAAAAAATTAGCCAATCACCATCGAGTGTTCACTTTCAGCACTGAGGAGTGTTGAGAAAAGAAACCTCGCAATGGAGGCTAGCCTCATTCTGATATCAACCAATCATCATAGAGACGTAATTATGTGATATTAGTTTGAACGTTTCCCGCTGCACTGATAATGTACCAAGTACTAATGATGAGTAGCCATGTTGAATATTTGATTGCCAACAGATTTACCAAGCTGTCATTCAAACAGTATATATACAAATTTAGGGAAAACAGCCTAAGCTGGATATAGGCTACAGCAGTCGGCTTAATTAAATGCTCTCTTTTAACACAGACTTTTAAGAAGGGATGGATGTTTGCTTCAAGTGATAGGCCAGGTAAGTGAAATTATATTATCTTGCTGTATGTGTGTCGTTTTCTTTACTAAAAGCAACCAAAAAGCCATTTTAAAGTGGTTAAGCAAATAATAATAACAGTAATCGGCAGGGATCCCAGACCAATACAATTAGTGTGCCTCCTCTATTTTAAAACCCACGAGCCGCCACTGCTGCCAGTTGTCGTTGGAGATTCTTAGTCCTCCTTTCCGTTCTTTCAATCGCTTTACGTATATGTTGACAGTCCATGTCCATTATTGTGAAACCCGCGAGACACAACAAAAACACAGCTCCGATCACAGCGTCCTCCAACCTCCAGTTGTTAATGTTGTTCTTCTTTGTTTACGTTGTTGAACGCCGCACACAAATGACATAACTGTCGACCGGCTTACGTCACTTCTTAGTACACACTCTCGGTGCGAATGAAACCCTTTAAATGGTACTGGAAATAGTTTGTGCAAAATCGTTCAGTACTTGTGTGAAAGGCCCTGTCACAACACCAACATTGGTTCCCAACTAGTAATCCTGTTCTGAGATTGGTAAACCGCTTTGATTGCACTGAGCTCAATTATTGGTCCGAGCTCATAAATGGCCCATGCTGTGCAGCTCAAACAAGTACCATGGTGTCATCGCGCTTTTGTTTTGTTTGCCGTTTGATGTTTCTCATATGCAACAATGGCAGCGCTTGTGAGTTGGGCAACGTGGTGTTCGCACCCAGTGGCATGTTTACCCTCCACGCAAAGCATACGATTTCTTTACTTGTAGCATTTCATAACGATACCTCTGGCAAATCAGTGGCTGAATCGTTAAATAAATTCGGACTCAGACCGCGATCCGCCATTTGAATATGCCTGACCTAAAGCATAATATCATACAAGTATAATGCAAGATTAATGTTCCTTTTTACATTATCTGCATTGGTTTAGTCTTGCAATGCGCACGACAACTCGCCAACTTCCTTCCCATGCTTTGTTCTTTTTTCTCCCTTTTTTTTTCTCCACCATGACGATGGCAGCCACAACAGTGATGACCAGGACAGTTACCATTGTGTAGTTTCTGTCACTTTCGTCCAAATTCACACAGGTGAGGTTGACGTAGTTGTCCAGGAAGAGCCGCATGACAGTACAGATCGCATTCGCAATACCACAGATTTTCATGGAGCATTATGTGAGTGCTGTGCTGTACATGTTGAGTCTCAGGAAGCTCTTGAACTGAATTGTGGAGAGTTTGTTGTTGGTGAGGTCCAGTAGAACAAGACAGGTCAATGGCAAAGGCAAACATATCCACTCCATTTCTATCCCCGACAGTAATACCATTTTTGAGAACCGTTAAATTGTTCATGTTGAGTTGTAGCTGGTGTATGTTACTCATGGACCCAAACGTCCTCATCTTGTTGATCTTGATAGCATTATGGCTAAGGTTGAATTTTTGGAGGGTGTCAAAGTGGATGAAACAACTGCTGTCCAAGCTGGTCAATCGGTTCTCAGCCAGTGACGGATCTCGTAGGGAACCGAGACCCTGTGAAAATCCTTCACTCAGGAATGAGATTCGGTTTCTACTCAGGTTCAACCTCAACAGTCCTTCTAGAAGAGAGTACAATCTGTCGGCTAGTACACCAATCACATTGTTGTTCAGGAGTAGGACACAAATTCTTTGTGTGCTGTGGAAGGTTCAAGTCAGAATTGTGATTCTGAACATGCAATTCTGACTTTTCTCTCACAACTTCCTTCAAAAGAGAGTTTACCATAATGCCAGGCGATCACCTGTTTTCCATTGTCATGTTTGATGACTTCCTGCACCAGCACATCTGCCAGGGTTTTGAAGTCCGCCACAATCACACTTTTTCACCACCATGCAGTGGCGGCCCGTTGGGTTTTAAAATAGAGGAGGCACACTAATTGTATTGGTCTGGGATCCCTGACGATTATTATTATTATTTGCTTAACCCTTTAAAATGGCTTTTTGATTGCTTTTAGTCAGAAAACGTAAAGAAAACGACATACATACAGCAAGATAATATAATTTCACTTACCTGGCCTATCACTTGAAGCAAACATCCATCCCTTCTTAAAAGTCTGTGTTAAAAGAGAGCTGCCTGTTGCACCATTTAATTAAGCCGACTGCTGTAGCCTATATCCAGGTTAGGCTAACAGCCTGTTTTCCCTAAATTTGTATATATACTGTTTGAATGACAGCTTGGTAAATCTGTTGGCAATCAAATATTCAATATCGCTACTCATAAGTACTTGGTACATTATCAGCGCATCGGGAGACATTCAAACTAATATCACGTAATTAACGTCTCTTTGATGATTGGTTGATATCAGAAGGGAGGCTAGCCTCCCTTGCAAGGGTTCTTTTCGCAACACTCCTCAGCGCTGAAAGTGAACAATCGATGGTGATTGGCTAATTTTTTTTAACAACGGAGGCACGAGAGCTCAGCGCTCACCCGGCCTCCCCCTCCCCTGCTCTATCATTAGCGGTAATTACATCAGCAGATTCGGCACATTCGAGATAGAAAAGCGGCGCTTTCACGTTATGGTATTACAACTGTAAAATTACAAACAAAAAATACTCATTCTGAGACATGAACTGAATGAATTGTGAATTTTACTAACATTAAATTGTCTTCCTCCCATTTTCACCTCGAAATTATGGGGAAGCTGTGCCTCCCCTGCCTCCCCCGAGGATCCGCCACTGCCACCATGTCCTGTTTCTTCTGGAACAGCGGGATGAGGAGCATCCCCTCCTGCTGACGAGCCTGTGAGATGATGTCTTCTCCAAGACCCAAACCACAGCCATGAGCAGATCAGACATACTGTCATACCTGTATATGGGAGGACAAATGTGCAGGTCATTCTCCATAACCTTCAGATCTGCTTATGTAGATGTAGATGCACACAAAACTGGACTCAAATGCAAAATCACCATATTCAGTTCGGAGATGAAAAATTAGATAAATTCTCAAACCCAAAGAGATATTCTTTATAAAAGTTAAGACTAGTCCACCACGCCTTCCTAAAAAGCCTCATTAAAACACGCCCCCACATATCTACATCACTGTGTTGGAAGATTTGCATAACACCACCCACATTTTTATGTAAAGAAAGAAGGCATAACTTTTATTCTCGCTGTAGTATTGTTGCCGCCACCGCCATGTCGTGGAGAAGCTGTGTGTTTCCAAATATGGTAAGGGGCGTAACATTTCTGTCACACGCTTGAGGTATTCGGCCAATCACAACGCACTGGATAGTTGGCCAATCAGAGCACACAGCACTTTTCAGAACAATGAGCTTTGTAAAAATGTACATGTTTCAGAAAGACGGGCAGAGAGGAGCAACAAAAATGTACAGTATGTGGAAAATAATGTGTTTTTTGAACCTTAAACCGTGTAAACACATTGCATTACACCAAATATACAAAATAATGTTATTTTTAGCATCGTCATATGACCCCTTTAATCGATCTAACGCAGTGCGGAAAAGTCTATTTCGTGCACAACTTGAACAAACTACAACAGGTAAAGCTGTTAGCTGTGTAGGCATTAACAATATTGTTAACAATTCTTGTTTATAATCGATACTAATATGGCTTCTTGTTGTCAAGATCTTTATGTGTGTTCTGTTAATGCGTGAGCTTCATATCATTTTAAGCGCACTTTCCATTCAGTAAATGTGCTCTGTTACATTTTAATAAACAAAATATCAGCTTTAAAATGCTGCCAAATTTATAACGAAATTCAAACAATAAATACCATTTTGGCACTCTTTAATGCGGCATGAGCAATTGTTTTAGCGCCTCAGTTCAAGCAGCAACCCATTGTATTTTTCTCTTTACTATTATAGTTTGAAATGAACATGAATGGTCATCAAAAGGTATAAGATATAGTACAGCTTACTGAAATGTCTCATGTAATCGCTCATTCAGTGTTTCAAACAGCAGAAAAAAAAAACAAGTAAAACTTGTAAACAATGCCACAAACAATCATTTACCTCAGAATAACCATTTGGCGTCCATAAGCTCATCAGTCAGCCAGAAAAATAACTATAAAGAGAGAAGCATTTTGCTAAATTTATGCGCTATATTGCATATTCATATTTTCAATTAACCTGTTGTCTATATGATAAGAAACAAATACAAGGAGCTAAATATAAAATTCAACATAAATTGCATGTTACTTACTAATGAAGAAAAACAAACTGGATGAGTGCAAGACATATGGCATCATTTATAGGATGGATTGAGGAGGGGCCCAAACTACACTCAATGGCCAAGTGATGCTGACATATATATGGTCAGTGATACTGGCACAGATCCTGTGTAATAAACAATTCTTTGTGACTCTATATAGTACTCAAGTTGGAAAATACGTTTAGTTCACACTTTAAGTGAACCTTTGTTCCCAGTACATCTACAAGATGGATTACAATGCTGATAAAGACAAGAAAAGATGAGACATTAAACACATAACAATATGACTGAAATGTTAGTGTTAAAAAATAAAACACGTTTATTCTGTGGCACTTAAAAAAATAATTTGGTGCCTAATTTTGTTTCTTATAGGAGCCAGATTTTTTTTTCTGGAGCTATGTAAGGTGCAAAAAACTGACCTCTTTAACCACAACCTCAAAACACACTCGAGTCAAAGCCATTACAATTACGACTCACGTGTGTTTTCAAATTCAAAAAGACTACATTTGAAAGTAGTTAATCCTTATCCTTGGATATAGCTTTCACTCGTTTAAACAGTTATTAAATATTAAAAGTTCAGCTACAGGTAATTGCATCTTACCTCACAGTCGCACTCTTTAACCGTTAATGTAATGCCTTTTTTCATTTGATTGGCCATTACAATCAGATCTATATACGTAGATTCCTTGGTCTTCCTTGGTAGTTTCTATGGGCTGCTATACATAAGACGTCCGCCATATTGTAACGGTCAACTTGACGTCATTCACCATAGTAATCACTGAATATTCAAAAGATGCCACAATCCTGCACAGAACGGCTCAACGGCTCTGTGAGAACCTACAGTATGGTGAATGACGTCAAGTTGACCGTTCCAAGATGGCGGCCGCATCTACGTGCCTGGAGCCTTCGAGTGGGGCATCTATTACATATCTATGATTACAATGATGATGACGACCTAGCTCTACAACCTAGCGTTTTTATTAAAGGTTTACGATTGTGTGTATCACTTCCCACTACTCACAAGACAATCTTAGATCATTCTTGTTTGTTTCTCATTATTGTCGTGGTGTAGTAATGCGGCTTTACTCTTCATAATCGAGCTAAGGCGCCAAACGCATCGCGCATGCCCAAATTGGCCTGGTTAGAACTGAATGAGGTGACAGGAAAAAATGTCCCAGATAACCTTAGTTAACCCTAGATGAGGTCTTGTTGCCCACTGTAAACAACTGGAAGAAAAACTGAGAGAGATCTCATCAAAGTGCATTGGGTGTATTCAGGTAAATTGGGGCATTTTTTTCCAATGAGGTGACTGGAAAAAATGTCCCAGATAATCTGAGTTAACACTAGATGAGGTCTTGTTGTCCACTGTAAACAAGTGGAAGACAAACTGACTGTAAATATGCACTTTATATAAATTCACTTTAAAAAATATTACAAAAATCTTTACTGTGCTTGTGTGGGAAAATATACATTTCAGTTTTTATAACTTCTTTGTTTGCTTTAGAGATTTATTAAAATATATTTGGTCTCTTGCTTTCCATCATTTGATGCCATTTGGACATTTTAAATATATATTTTTGTATTAAATGGAAGATCATTGTTTTAAGATAATTATTAAACTTAAAATTATAATTATTTATTTGAAATTATAACATTGTCTTGTTTCTGTATTTGGTCAATATACCACTCCACTGTTTATTTTCTTACACAAACACACAAAAATAACTATTTATCGCCATATTTTGTTAGTGGAAAAACTAAATATCGTGGGACTCGATATAGTGTTCCTCACAACTTAACCAAAGATCCAGCCATGGATATGCCAGCCAGGAATTGTGTTTTCTGACATTTATATGTGCCTAATTTCGCGGCCGGGGAAATACATTAGCAAATTTGCCTGTGAACGCATTATTACTTATAGATAGATTATATATTATACAGTAATTATATATATATATATAGTCATGTGAAAAAGTTAGGACACCCTCTTGAATTCCATGGTTTTCCATATCAGGACATAATAAAAAAATATCTGGTCCTTGACAGGTCTTACAATTTGGAAAATAAAACCTCAGATGAACAACAACACATGACATATTGAACCGTGCCGTTAATTATTTAACAAAAATAAAGACAAAATGGAAACACCATTTGTGACAATGTTAGGACACCCTTACTATTAACATAGGAATTAAGAGGGAAAGTAGCAGTCAGGCGCTGCTAATCAAAAGCCTTTGATTAACTGATCATCAGCAACCTCTATAAAATCAGAAGTTTTGTCAGTTTGCTGGTCTGGAGCCTTCAGGTGTGTGTTAACACAATGTCAAGGAGTTAAGACATCAGCAATGATCTTAAAGAAGCAATTGTTGCTGCCATCAGTCTGGGAAGAGTGACACGGCCATTTCAAACCATTTGAAGTCCATCATTCTACAGTGAGGAAGTTTATTCACTAGTGGAAGACATTCAAAACAGACACCAATCCTCCCAGGAGTGGACATCCCAGCAAATTCACCCCAAGATCAGACTGTGTAACGCTCAGAGAAATGGCAGACAACCCATGAACTACACCGCAGACTCTACAGGCCTCAGTTAACCTGAAATGATAAAGTTTGTGACAATTAGAAAAATATGGGACAAGTATGGCAATGGTTTGGAAGGCTTGCCAGAAAAAAGCCTCTTCTAAAAAAGCATGGCAGCACAGTTTAGGTTTGCAAAGTTTTGTCTAAACAAACCATAAGACTTCTAGAACAAAGTCCTTTGAACAGATGAGACCAAGGTGGAGATGTTTGGCCATCAACACAAACACCTCATACCAAAAGTCACACATGTTGGCGGAGAGGTGATGATTTTGGGCTTGGTTTGTAACCACAGAAACTGGGCACCTCACAGTCATTGAGCCGACCATGAACTGTGTCCCAAAGTATTCTAGAGTCAAGAACGGCTGAAAATAAAAGAATCAAGGGGTTACAATAGTCCAGTCAAAGTCCAGAGCTCATCCTGACTGAAATGCTGTGGTGAGAGCTGTGCATGAACAAATGCCCTCAAACCTCAATAAACTGGAGCAACGTTATAAAGAAGGGGACGAAGAGTGGGACGAAACTCCTCCAGAACGATGTGAGAGACTGATTAAGTCATACAGAAAATGATTAATTCAAGTTACTGCTGCTAAAAGTGGATCTACAGACAATTGAATCATAGGGTGTCCTAACTTTGTCACACATGGTTTTTCCATTTTGGCTTAATTTTTGTTAATTAAATAATAACACAGTGTGATATGTAATGTGATGTTGTTCATCTGAGTTTTTATCCCCCAAATTTTAAGACCTGCCAAGGACCAGATTATTTTTATTATGTCCTGATACAGAAAACCATGGAATTCAATAGGGTTTCCTAACTTTCCACACACACAACACACACATAATCTAATATATAGTTAAATTAATATATATATATATATTATATATATATATATATAGATTGATAGATCAGAATGAGGAATAGCTGGATTCCAGTAGGAGGCGCGAGCAAAACATGACAAAAAAAACATTGTAAACAATCCCCTTGACAAAACCATTTAAACACTCATAAATATTCCATTTAAAAACATACCTTAACTAATACAAGCAAAAAAAAAAAACTTTTGAATAATACTGATAAAATGAATTAAATAATTTTTTCTCCAAACTGTAAGTATTTGTTTAATGTTTAAACAGAAAATGAACACCATGTAAATGGAAATTTTTGGCTGTTCAAAGTTTCAAAGACTTGAAGGAACCATACATAAGCTACAACGCTACTGAAGTCCATGCATCAGTGTATGTAACATCAGTTTACTCCATGCAGGATGATGTAAATACATATAGTCTTTTAATTTTACAATCTAATGTGCATATTGTCTTGATAATAGACAGGTTAGTGTAAAAGTCACAGGTCAGTGTTCTGCCCTAGTCGAAAACTGAACCATTCCTAAAAGGATCAAACAAGAATCTTCTAAAATAATTTCTGTCTTCATTTAGACCCAATCATAAAGAGATCAAACTAGATTCTTAAAAATTCTCCTGGATACAGTGAAGATTCCATTTTCACTTATCAGAATTTCATCTTAAGGGATCATCACTGGATCATCTCATTTGATCTCTTTAGGATTGGTTTCAAATGATATGGACTATAAATCCATTACGATTTTTTTGAGCTATAAGGAAAACATTCTCAGTATTGTGATACAACATGTGACTTTTATCACTTCACCTCTGCAACAATGAAAGTGACACCTAGTTCATTCACCTAGCTATAAAGAACTAAAACTGTCTGCACAAGCAAACATACACACATGTGACAGGTTCTTGACCGTCGGGTCCATGACTGTGTCCCTCTCATCAGTATTCTGCTGCACTAACATGACAAGGCTGGAGCAAGGCTATCCAAACATCGAGCAGAAAACGGCCTTACAGAACATAACCATTCATAGCCAGTGTCTAGAATGACTTTTACTTTGGCTAATTCATTTATTGCCTGCATTTATCTCAAGATAGCCTAGTTCTTTAAAGGGGTCATATGATGCGATTTAAATTTTTCCTTTCTCTTTGGAGTGTTACAAGCTCTTGGTGCATAAAGAAGATCTGTAAAGTTGCAAAGACTAAAGTCTCAAATCCAAAGAGATATTCTTTATAAAAGTTAAGAGTCAACCATGCCTACCTAAAACGGCTCGTTCTAACACGCCCCCACATGTCTACATCATGATGTGGGAAGCGTTGCATAACGCCGCCCAAATGTTCACGCAAAGAAAGAAGGCGTAACTTTTATTCTTGCTGTAGTATTGTTGTTGCCGCCACCGCCATGTCGTGAAGACGCTGTGTGTTTCGTTGTGAAAGTGAAACTACTTTGTTTGGCCTTCCAAAAGAGGTGATCCGTGCCTAGAGCTGATCCGTGCTGGTAGCTGAGAAAATACATCAACTCGTGCTATGGCTCGCCGAATGTTCACCGTGGACGGAAGCGGGTCCAGACCAGGTGGTCACATGTGGTTGCAGACAAGCAGCCGGACGCTTTCCTTCGCAGAATCCGCCTGAACCGAACCGTTTCAAGCCACCGGCCTCTCTCACTCTAGGCCGCTATGTGTGACGCTGTGTTTCGTTGGGCCTTCCAAAAGAAGACAGGACTAGATATCAGTGGTTAAGTTGAATTTACAACACTGTTCCAGAACACTTCAACCCAAATATTCAGATATGTGCAGCACATTTTATGGAGGACTGTTTCCTGATCCTGGTAGAGTAGACTACAATGCCAACTATTCTGACTCACAGAAGTACATTTTTTATATATAAAGAATTTGCAACTGATGATTCAAACGCGAGTTTTGGGCAGTGTAGAGTGGCGCTTGTTGTTTGTCATTTCTCCAATCACAAATGCAGACATGGTTTTATGTTACGCTCCGGCCTGACAGGGCATCATTCCGTCACACGCTTGAGGTATTCGGCCAATCACAACGCACTGGATAGCTGGCCAATCAGAGCACACCTCGCTTTTCAGACCGATGAGCTTTGTAAAAATCGATGCGTTTCAGAAAGGAGGGGCATAGAGTAGAAACAATAATGTACGTATGTGGAAAATAATGTGTTTTTTTACCTAAAACCGCATAAACACATTTCATTACACCAAATACACAAAATAATGTTCTTTTTAGCAACGTCATATGACCCCTTTAAAATACTGTATTTCCCGCATGGCCTATTTCAGCCCAAGATTTGTACAAAATAAACTATACATGTACATATAAAAATATAAATATATATACAATAACTTCAGCTTCACCTAAAGAATATGAGCTGCTAACTTATTCCCTCATCTTCTAAAACATTCACGTCTTGAGTTCATAAAGACACCAGATTGCACTGTAAAATGGAAAGGAATTGCATGAGTATATCTCCTCCCATTTGAACTTTGGAAACTCTCTGCCGTGGTGAAGCCTTCCCAACATGTGTAGTCATTCTTTCTGTTCTACACCACGTCTACCTCTCAAACTGTGCTCTTCAGGTGAGTTGAATTCATACATGTGTGCTTTAATAAGCATCCGTATGGATCATACGGAAGCTCTGCGATCTTAATATGCCATTGGGTTATTCTTATGATAAGAAATGCTGATAAGAATGGAATTTCGTCAATGTTTTGGTTCAATAATGCTTATTTTGAAATAATATTGTACTGTAACATTGTTATGACTTTTAATAGTTTTATACACAGTAAAACATTTCTGCCAACTTCAACTTTAACTTCAGTTCAATTGATGCCTTACAATTTTAAGTATAATCGAAATGGCTGTACAAGTTATTTCAGCTTAAACTATATTAAACCAACTTAATAAAAAGTCAAGCTGAATCTTGCACAGCTGAAAATATGTTGAAATTGGTTAAATTATTTTGATGAGTAAGAGTAATGGAAAAACATGTTGCATATGTTACATTAAAAACATAAATTTTAGTTGCGTTAAAAATGTACATTAACATTAGATGATGTTAAATCAACTGCTGTTTTATATAGAATTGTCTATAAAGTATTTAATGCAATTACATCAGAAGTAACTATAATTGAATTACAGATTACAGTAATGCCTTACTTTACTTTTTCAAGGGAAATTAAATTACCATAATTAATAACACCTAACACTGATAGGGACAAAAATTTTATGTAAAAAAAAAAGATAATATAACCTTTATATATCTTGACTAAGGTGGTAAAAAACACCACACACACACACACACACACACAAATGGAAAGCAATTTGCTGGAAAGCAAAAATTTTGTAACATTGAGGTGGGTGGGATTCGACATCTGGTTTTTGTCAAGGCATGATATCTCATCCTCTCATTAGGAAAGGTTAAAATATTGCACAATGATGGCATCTTTAGTCAAGCTGATGACGTGTTCAAACATTGCATGTGTGGGGGAGAAACTCTCCGAAATGAATGAAAGCACAAGGCTAATGAAATTGATATGCTGTTTTTTAACTGTGTTAATATGTGTGGAAGTATTAACACCTCGCACTGTGTCTTGTGTTTAAGCAGACTCTGTATTACAAGAGCGATGTTGCTGTTATGGATAACATTATCTCTCACATGGTCTGGTATAGTACACTCTTAACTTCATCAAATTAACTGAGTGAATCTAATGATAGGAGAATAAATCCTGGCAAGAACATGTCCACGGCTGTGCTTCCCAAAATATTACATAAGTACACTCTCAGAAAAACAGAATAATTCTATCACTGGAATGGTTCCCTTTCAAGAGTTACTAAAAGGTACACTTTAGGTACTTATATGTGCTTTTAAAGTACTAACATGAACCATTTAGGAATGAATAAAGTATAAATATATACCTTTTTAACTTTTGTGCCTTAGGGTACAGCTCTGGTGACAGATTTAGACCTTTTTTTTATCTGAAAGTATAGATCATTGAGACTTTTTTTTGCCAATGGTTTCTATAATTTAAGCTTCCAATGCTTTTTGGAAATCCAAATGTATAATATGATAAAGTTACACAGATTTTTCAAAGTGTGACATTATTTCTATGACAATTAAGAACAATTTTAAGCACCAAAAATAAAGTACTACAATAAAAATAATTTAATGATGATTACCATTGTGTAAAATGGGAATTACCACAAAAAAAGTCATTATAGCAGGGACATTGTGCTTAACTGTAATGCGTTTAATTGTATTACTTAAAAAAAAAACATAGCTGTCATTAAAATAATGTCCCAGTGCAATGGTCCTATAAATCAGGCTTAATTTACTTAATTTAATTAATTTGAAGCAAAATATTATTTCAAATTACTCTCATTTAATATGGAGGTGAAATCTGACCTGAATATATTGTGAGATTCGCCCAACTACAGACTATATAATCTTACAAAAATTAATCAATAAATCACAATGGTTGAATTATAGACTAAATGCAAGACAAGATTCCCATTCATTCTTTGTGGGATGTAAAATCACAATGTTTCACAGATATCATCTGGCTTGAATTAATTATAATTAATTATATAAAGATTAAATAAACAAAATGAATAAAGATAATTGTAATATGCTAAAAGTTTTTTTTTTCCTCCAAGGCACAATCGGCTTTATGATCCACAGCATGAAGGAAGGTCTGTGTCTAGAGGACTCATCTGAAGGAGTTGTTGAGTTAAGGACATGCAGTCTGGACTCAGTCCTGCAGCAGTGGAAGTGGACAGATCACTGCTTAGTAAACACAGGCACCCTGAGGTGTCTCTCTGCCATCCACACTGACCCAGTCCAGACTATCGCTTGTGATTCTAGTGAACATATCAAATGGCAGTGCAAAGCTCAACAGCTCATCAGTCTGCAAAACTCTCTAGCATTGAGCACTGAGAGAGGAAAACTCAGACTGAACACGGGTGAACATGACACCTGGAAATCTCTGGATGCGGGTGACATCTGCCAGAATAAGCTGAGTGAGTAAAGGCCAAAAACAGCTAATCATTTGAATTACTAGTATTTATTTAATGCTTTATTTGAATTATGTGTCTGAATTGTCATGTTCATTTTATCTGGGTTGACATATACTCCCAACGCTACCTTTATTTGATAATTTATTGTACTATTTAAAATAACTGCTTTCTATTTTAAAATCAATCTAAAATGCTTATTTCCTGCTCAAAAACATCCTTAATGAATAGAAAAACATTTTTTTGTAACATTATTAATGTCTTTATTTTTGATCCATGTAATACATATTTACTGAGTAAAAGTATTAATTTATAAATAACACTGACCCTAACATTTTTAAACAGTAATGTAATAATTGTCACTAATAATCTAGTGAGTACAATATAGTAAGTATATTTCACCCTAAAATCAAATATAAATAAATATGAAAAGAAACTCCACTGACCATCACTTCGTCTCTTCATGTGCATTGATTCTCACAGGATCCAGAAGAGAAAGTGATTTAGAGACCGATGAGTTTGACTTTGCTGAAGGGCCGCCTAAACAAAGAATGACAGAGGCACAGTTGAAGTTTTTACAGTGGTATTACCGCACAGAGGACCGTGAGTGTGGAAAGCTTGTATTTACTGTGATGTCCTGTTTGTCATGTTAGCATAATTTCATTTCACCATGTATGAAACGGCCTGAATGACTTGGAGGTTGCTGTGAGAAAAAGTATGTACTTGAATCACAGTAATACTCACAAATGGTTCAATGCCGTTCTTTTGTTTAACAGCAACATCGTGGAAGTTTGGCATGCTGGCATTTGCTTTTCTGGGTCTTCTGATTGGTGCTATGCTGTTGGTCATGGGCATGATGGCTAATAGGTTAGTGACACGCATTAGTAACACAATGGGTAAATACAAAATAACTTTAGTTACCAAAGGGGAGTTTTATAGTTTTATGAGTGCTACTCCTAGGGGAAAATATCAGTAATAAATTATACATATAGTATATACATTAAATAGCAAATCTCAGCTGCTTGACTTTTATTTGATATATATAATGTATATACTGTATATGCAGGTGCATCTCAATAAATTAGAATGTCGTGGAAAAGTTCAGTTTTTTTTTATTTCAGTAATTCAACTCAAATTGAAAAACTCGTGTATTAAATAAATTCAATGCACACAGACTCAAGTAGTTTAAGTCTTTGGTTCTTTTAATTGTGATGATTTTGGCTCACATTTCACAAAAACCCACCAATTCACTATCTCAACAAATTAGAATAATTCATAAGACCAATAAAAAAAACATTTTTAGTGAATTGTTGGCCTTCTGGAAAGTATGTTCATTTACTGTACATGTACTCAATACTTGGAAAGGGCTCCTTTTGCTTTAATTACTGCCTAAATTCGGCGTGGCATGGAGGTGATCAGTTTTGTGGCACTGCTGAGGTGGTATGGAAAACCAGGTTTCTTTGACAGTGGCCTTCAGATCATCTGCATTTTTGGTCATTTGTTTCTCATTTTCCTCTTGACAATATCTCATAGATTCTCTGTGGTGTTCAGGTCTAGTGAGTTTGCTGGCCAGTCAAGCACAAAACACCATGGTCATTTAACCAACTTTTGGTGCTTTTGCAGTGTGGGCAGGTGCCAAATCCTGATGGAAAATGAAACCAGCATCTTCAAAAAACTGGTCAGCACAAGGAAGCATGAAGTGCTCCAAAATTTCTTGGTAAACGGATGCAGTGACGTTGGCTTTCAAAAAACACAATGGACCAACACCAGAGGATGACATTGCACCCCAAATCATCACAAGACTGTGGAAACTTAACACTGGACTTCAAGCAACTTGGGCTATGAGTTCTCCACCCTTCCTCCAGACTCTAGGACCTTGGTTTCCAAATGAAATACAAAAATTGCTCTCATCTGAAAAAAGGACTTTGGACCACTCGGCAACAGTCAAGTTCTTCTTCTCCTCAGCCCAGGTAAGAAGCCTCTGACGTTTTCTGTGGTTCAGGAGTGACTTAACAAAAGGAATACGACAACTGTACCCAAATTCCTTGACACGTCTGTGTGTGGTGGCTCTTGATGCCTTGACCCCAGCCTCAGTCCAATCCTTGTAAAGTTCACTCAAATTCTTAAATCGATTTTGCTTGACCATCCTCATAAGGCTTGCGGTTCTCTCGGTTGGTTGTGCATCTTTTTGTTCCACAGTTTTTCCTTCCACTCAACTTTTCTGTTAACATGCTTGAATACAGCACTCTGTGAACAACCAGCTTCATTAGCAATGAACTTTTGTGGCTTACCCTCCTTGTGAAGGGTGTCAATGATTGTATTCTGGACAACTGTCAGATCAGCAATCTTCCCCATGATTGTGTAGCCTAGTGAACCAAACTGAGAGACCATTTTGAATGCTCAGGAAAACTTTGCAGGTGTTTTGAGTTGATTAGCTGATTGGCATGTCACCATATTCTAATTTGTTGAGATAGTGAATTGGTGGGTTTTTGTTAAATGTGAGCCAAAATCATCACAATTAAAAGAACCAAAGACTTAAACTACTTCAGGCTGTGTGCATTGAATTTATTTAATACACGAGTTTCACAATTTGAGTTGATGTACTGAAATAAATGAACTTTTCCACGACATTCTAATTTATTGAGATGCTCCTGTATATATATATATAGAGAGAGAGACATCTTTTCATGTCAATAGATATGTGAGATGGAATATTCTTACATAATTTCCATTTCCACTTCAGGAACAGGAAGCAAATAGCCAAATACAAAGCAGCCTCAAATGTCACAGCGGTGAAACCTGAAATGGAGGAACTGCAGGCCATCGTCACTGATAAGGTCACAGAGGTCAAGGAGGAGAAAACCCATTTTACCCCATACGAACAAATTACTACACATAACACCCATAGGGATTGGGAAGAGCCTTCATACAATAGCATAGCCTCAGAGGGACTGAAGCCCGAAGAAACTGTGGTGACCTGGAAAGACGGGAATGTGTCTGCTCTGTATCCTGAACCTGCAGAGGAAGGACAAGGGGAAGAGGACGTCCACAACACAGATGCAGGGTCTCTGTCCCAAAACCCCCCCCAAGTAATAGCTTCATATGAGGCAATTGCATTTTAATTTAGTCCTACTGTTTGGGTTCATTTTAACACTATATTCAAGATGGCATGGGATTGGTTGACAGACTATTTTAGAGTTAACCTAGGGCTGTAACCACACTGAGGGGTGTGTATACCCACGTAATTCAAAATATAGTTTTTTCAATGTAAATCTCTTTCACATTGGCAGGCAAAAATGTTTAAATGTTTTGAAAGAAATTATATAGCAAAGTTATTTTAAATGCTTATAATATTACTGTATGTCTACTGTATTTTGTTTAAATAAATGGTGCACATTAGAGATTTCTTTCAAAAACATTAAAAGCATTTTAAAAAATCTTAATTATTCTTTATAATAACTTGTAGCTGCCAGTGTATATTATTACACTTGGGTTTCCCTAGCCCAACATATATGCTTATAGCCTTGGGTCAACCAACATTTTTTCTAAACCATACAGTAATAGTCTAACTTATATGGATTAAATCAAATATTTAATCTTCATATTTTTCTTTTTATGCTTCCCATACGAAGCACTGTAAATTATTCTCTTCTCTCTCACACATTGTGGTGCAATACAATACACTTGGTCATTTCAATGTTTAATCAATACTAACACAATTTTTTTTTTTACAGTTTAACAAGAACAAATAAAGATAAAGGTGTTTATTTTGTCCTGAAACTTTCTTTGGTATTTTGTGCATGCTTAGGTTTTGTGTTTTGATGTGTATAAAAATAAATGCCCATATGAATTCTCTGAAATTAATATATCAAGTGGAAATAGGTTTTATCACAATACAATACAAGTATAATTCCGGTGCAAAAATCAGTGAAAAAAAAATCAACAATTACAACAGAATAATCAGCAATGCTAACAAAGACATTCATTAGCACTCTGATATACTTAGCACACTGTCCATTTTCATAAAGTTACCACTTTCTCAAGTTTGTGAGAAACGTTGTAATCCTTCAGGTCCTGTTAGTTTTAATGCTAAATGAGCTAATATGAAATCAAAACCAGCATTCCTCCTTGTAGATTCTCTAGAGTATCAGAAGAGAGCATCCTTGCATCAGAAGATCTTGAAGCCCTTGAGCAGTGTAAGCGTGGGGGCTCTGCGTTTGCTCTGAGCTCTCGAGGACTTGACCGTAACCAGCTTTGCGGTGGCTGGGGTGGGCAGCTCTTTATAGCAGGTGGTGAGTGGAGGGGCGGAGGACAGGCTGATCGCAGACTTGTCTTCGCTGATGAAGAGCGGACGGACACTCCTCTCTGTCTCTCGCCGCACTTCTCGAACGGCTTCGTGAAAGATGTGCTGAACGGACAGGAAGTCCAAGCAGGCGGAAACTTCAAAGAACAGGCAACCGAATCGCAAGGCCAGAGCTGCACCATCTGCCTTGCTCACCTGTCTAAAAAAGATGTATTATAAAATGTTTAACAAACACATTATGAAAGCATGTTTCATTCACTTTCCTTACATAAAATGCAGCCCTTTACTAAAATTAAAAATTAATTCAGAAAAATAATATATGCTAATAATATATACCAAAAATCACGGTTTCCACAAAAATATATCAGTTTTTAACATTGGTAATAATAATAAAAATTTCTTGAGCAGCAAATCAGCATATTTCTAAAGGATCATGTGAGACTGGAGTAATGACTGAATGTAATTGCTGCTGGAAAAATTCAGCTTTGATCACAGGAGTAAATTACATTTTAAAATATATTGAAGAGTGTGGAATAACTGTCGCAACCATGATACTTTACTGTATTTTTTTATCAAATAAATGCAGCCTTGGTGAGCATAACAGAATTCTTTAAAAAAAATAAAAAAATCTTACAGACCCAAACATTTTGAAGGATACTGTGCATAGAGCAAACACTACAAAATAATCATGTAATAATGGATAAAAACAAAACATAATCCAAATAAAAAGTGTGTATGATAACTACAGCCTTAAGTAAAATTGCACAATAAAGAGTTAAAGAAACTCTCTAATGTAACAGGAATGGCACAGCAGAAAAAAAAACTGGGGATGAGCAGTTTTATTTAAAGCGCAGCCGGCAAAGAAGCACACATAATTCTGCAGTTACATAAATAGATAGATTTGATTAAGTCCAGCTGTATTATGGTCATTTCAAGTATGATACTGCATAAATCATGCACTGTGTTTGCATAATGAAAGGAAAATATAAAGACGATAAATGGTCATTTCCTGGACCAATCAAATCCTTACTTAAACATTTTAGGGTCATGAAAAACTGAAATCTAAATAACTTATGGTTGTACTGAGCATAATTGTTGTAATTATAGCCAGTCACAGGTCATACGCTCTTGCAGTTAAACTAACAAAAGGACATTCATACAACTATGTAAATGCACTATTTCCAGCTCTGCTTGGTTAGTGTTTTGACTAACACACACTCTGACACAGGAAATTTGACTGTTTAAGATTCACACTTAAAGGAATAGTTCACCCAAATTTGATGTAGATGAGTTTGTTTCTTCATCAGAAGAGATTTGGAGAAATGTAGCAATACATCACTTGCTCACCAATGGATCCTCTGCAGTGAATGGGTGCCGTCAGAATGAGAGTCCAAACAGCTGATAAAAACATCACAATAATCCACAAGTAATTCACACCACTCCAGGGAAGCGAAGAACTGCATGTTTAAAACAAATCCATCATGACATTTTAACTTCAAACCATTGCTTCCAGGTACAATATGCATCCTCTATTCATAACATTGCTTTCTCCAGAGAAAAAGTTGTCTCGTCTGTCCAGTAATGTGGTGTTTTGTTTCATGTTCATGTTTTCCATGTCTTTTATTTTGTAATTGTTTCATGGTCCATGTTAGTGTCATGCTTCCCTTGCCTCATGTCTCTCTGCTTTGTGTATGTGTCATGTTCTGATTGGTAGTCTTAGTCATGTGTCTTGTTCCCCATTGGTTTGTTCATGTCATGTGACCCTCTTGTTTGCTATAAGTAGCCTTCATGTTCCCATTGTGCCTTTGTCGTGTATTGAATGTATTTAACCCGCTGTTGGTGAGTCTAGTCTGTTTGTGTCAAGTCTGCTCATGCTATGTCTGTTCAAGTCAAGTCAAGTCAAGTCAAGTCAAGTCAAGTCTTGGATTATTGTTTGGATGTTTGGATCACTCTGTAAATAAACTGCACTTGGGTTCTCACTACGCTCGCCTTCAGTGGATTGATTCTTTACAGAATACACAACCACTAAAATGAACCCAGCAGATTGCCTAGTTCGCCTCCGTCAAGATAATCGCTCCATTGAGGATTATGTGGAGGACTTTTGTGGACTTTGTCACCAGGTGGATTTTAATGACGTGGCGCTCAAAGACATTTTCCATCATGGTTAAACGAGCCATTGCTTCCCAGCTTCGGAGAAAGTTCACTGGTCCCTGCCGAGTATATAGACTTTGCTTCTGCGGTTGAGTGGATCTGCTTGTACTGTGGGTGTCATGGAGGAACATGCCAAGCCACAGCCTTCTCACGTCATGCCTGCCAAGCCACAGCCTTCTCACGTCATGCCTGCCAAGCCACAGCCTGCTCACGTCATGTCTGCCAAGCCAAAGCCTGCTAACGTCACGCCTGCTACTCCAGGACCTGCTCACATCATGCCAGTTAAGTCCAAATTTACTCACGTCATGTTCAAAATGTCAAACCTGATCAACGGTCATGCGTGCAAAGCCAGATGTCTGCTACGTCTGTCTGCTACCCAGGGAGCTTACGTCACCTCTGCAAAGCACAGAGATTGCTCACAGATCGGCCCCGACACGCCGGAGTCCCCATGGCCAAGGATGCGGACACGACTGAGTCCCGGCAAGATGGCAGCCACGCCTGAGTCACGGCCAAGCATAGATGGCGCCACGCCTGAGTCCCCGGCCAAGATAGCCGCCATGCCTGAGTCCCCGGGCAAGATGGCCGCCACGCCTGAGTCCCCGGCCAAGATGGCCGCCACGCCTGAGTCCCACCGGCCAAGATGGCCGCCACGCCTGAGCCTCTCCACGTCACGACTATCTCCAAGTTTTCCCCTAAGGATTTTTTTGGGGGGGGGCTATAGTAGCCAAAATCCTGCGAATGCGGAGCTTGGGCCAAGACTCAAAAGACTGATTGCTAGTGTGATGGACCCACCTCTGATGTCGGTGCGAGCTGCAGGCATCCCAGCGACGTCAGCACTCTCAAGCACTGCCATCTTAGAGGTCATGCCACACTCTACTGCCCTTACTGTAATGGCGGTCGCCATTTTAAGCGTGTGGGCTGCACACTGCACTCCAGAGACCTCTCCTGTCCACGAGTCTGCTCTTGAGGCCTCTCCTGTCCACGAGTCCGCCCCAGAGGCCTCTCCTGTCCACGAGTCCGCTCCGGAGGCCTCTTCTGTCCACGAGTCCGCTCCAGAGGCCTCTCCGGTCCACGAGTCCGCTCCAGAGGCCTCTCATGTCCATGAATCTGCCTCAGAGGCCTCTCCTATCCACGAGTCCGCTCCAGAGGCCTCTCCTATCCACGAGTCCGCTCCAAGGGCCTTTCCTGTACGGCCAATTGAGAGTTATGAACTCTCTGCTTGTCCTGTCATGGCCATGGAGGCCGTCCATGAATTCACTGTCTGTCCTGTCACGGCCATGGAGGCCGTTCATGAACTCACTGTCTGTCCTGTTATGGCCAAGGAGGCCGTTTATGAACTCTCTGCCTGCCCAGCCACAGCCAAGGAGGCCGTTTGAACTCTCTGTCTGTCCTGTCATGGCCAAGGAGGCCATTCTAGAATTCTATGCCTGCTCTGTCAGAGTCAAGTGGTCTGTCCATGTTTCTGCTCCGCCATGGCTTACTGCTCTGCCGTCATCACCCGGCCGCCCCGATCTGCCTGCACCGCCATGGCTGCCTACTCCACCATGGCCCCCCGATCTGCCTGCACCACCATGGCACCCCGTTCTGCCTGCTCCGCCATGGCCCCCCGTTCGGCCGCTCCTCCATGGCTCCCCGCTATGAATGGTCCCCTCTCGCCGTTCCTCTTCACGGGCCTGGACACCAGAGCAGACTCGTGGACAGGAGAGGCTTCTGGAGCGGACTCGTGGACAGGAGAGACTTGACTTGACTCCATCCCGCCCCCTGGATCACCTCCAGACCTCCACTCTCCTGGACATTGTTTTGGTTGGGGTGGATGTTACTTTAGGGCGTCAGGAGCCGCCCTTAGAGGGGGGGATTGCAATGTGGTGTTTTGTTTCATGTTCATTTTTTCCATGTCTTTTATTTTGTAGAGCTGTATGAGATTATGGGGGTCCGATGTTGGAGTGTCATGACTGCCCGGATGCTCTGTCTTTCTGCCCCCCTGTGGTATGTGAAGTAGTTAAGTAAGCTGATTGGATCGTTCGACAACTGTATAAGGATCAGGCAAGAAATCGGTGTTGTCCACACCCTCTTGTTTGCTATAAGTAGCCTTCATTTTCCCATTGTGCCTTTGTCGTGTATTAAATGTATTTAACCCGCTGTTGGTGAGCCTAGTCTGTTTATGTCAAGTCTGCTCCTGCTCTGTGTTACGTCACGTTTGTGTCTGGTTATGTTGGATCCCTCTGTAAATCAACTGCACTGGGTTCTCCAGGTCATGCTCGGCGCCTTCCGTGGCTTTGCTAGGCGTTTCCACCGTCAAATCCCCATCAGTCATGGTTATGTCCAATGAGACAACACCGACTCGCACAGAAGCCCGGCGCACGACACTTGTGGTGCGTTAAACCTAACCGATAATCTATCTCGAATGTGGTGCGGGGATGAAGGTATATAAGCCAGATGATTGTGGCTAAGCCTATAAACGCTGAACAGATGTAGACGTTGTTTCGCACTGGAGCGGGGGAGGTATGAGAAAGAAGATGGGTTTGATAACAAACGCGCGAGAGAGGCCTTCGGTCACGCCATTGGAAAGACAAGTTAATTGATAGACTGGAGTCGTGGGGATGTTTTTATCAGCTGTTTGGACTCTCATTCTGACGGCACCGATTCACTGCACAGGATCCATTGGTGAGCAAGTGATACAATGCTAAATTTCTCCAAATCTGTTCTGATGAAGAAACAAACTCATCTACATTTTGGATGGCCTGAGTTTGAGTAAATCTTCTGAAAATTTTAATTTTTGGGTGAACTAGGCCTATTCTTTAAGATGCATTACCAGGCATTATAGCCTACACAGGTGTTGTAATAGCATTATTTACCGAAATGTATAGAAGGATGTTTAACTCACCTGTATCGCTCCATGTCCACCTTGTTTCCTAAAAGAATGACAGGAGCTTCTGGCTGCAGGCCTTTTGAGTACAGAGTCACAGTCTCCAAGTACTGCTGGCAGGCGTCAAAGCTGTTCCGGTTGTCAATGCTGTAGACAATGATGAAGGCATTGGCCCAGCCTAAATAACGCTCACAGTTGACTGGTCCATCCTGATTTAAATAAAGACAGATTTGTTTGCATACTGTAAAGCTGCCAAGGTTATGCAACAAACTTCCATGATGAGAAAGTAAAACATCAACCATTATGAAAAGATCAATCGGAGACAAATGTGAGGTGTCAATCTGCATAAAGTAGAATATTGTCAAAAGAGACAAATGGACATCATTACCTGATCAGCCGTGTCCATCACTTTAACCAGAACTGGCTGCTGGTCTACAACTTCTTCTGAAGAGTAGGTATCTTCTGAAAATTAAATATGTAAAAAAAGATACTGCATGCTTAAAAAAAAAAAAAACTGGCATTCACAGAAACATTAAAACACTGCGCTCCAGCTCAAGTTACATGACAGTTGCATAATGTGTTTTGTCTTCAGATGAAGTCTCTCTTTTTATTAGGTTCTCTAATAAAGGTTCCTGACATCCATGTGCTTTTTATAATGTGTTTTATTATTATTTTATATAAAGATTACATAAATTACATTGGAACAAAATGTGAAAATGTGATACAACTACAAAGGACAAAATTGAAGAAAGAAATATATGTTGCATTGGAAAAAGACTTATGATAAAGTTTTAAAGTGGTTTGGCAAAGACAAAGTCAAACTTGTCATTTTAGTAACGTAAAAGCTGTCAGTATAAGCCTCAGCTTTTCATCTTCTGCCAAGGAAAAAACATGAAAATGGGGACTTTTATGTAAAATACTTTTAAGTTTTAAAGCCACCCATCTATGGATCTGAGTCACCCTTAATTACATCTGTATGAAACTAAACTGCCGTGAAGTTAATGCTCCAGTAAGGAAAAAATAATCTGTATGATTGATATGTTTTATTTTAAGATCAGGACCATAATCACCATAGACATTGAGGAGGACACGTCTCCTATATCCAGATGTTCAGTCACTTATTATTGGTTTTTCAATGACCATTCGTTAAAACTCACCAAGGTTTGGGTCATATTCACTGATGAAGCGCTTCGTGAGGAATTTCACTGTAAGTGCTGCGGGGGACAGATAAACTTCCTGTAAGTCTAAGTTCGGAAATATTTTCAATTACATAACAGAGCATCCCAACAGGATAATGGGAAATATTGAGCTTTTTTTTTTTAAAGCATTTTTCTTAAAAACAAATCTCATTATGGGGAAAAGGTTTCTCTCTTGGTAAACAAACTAATATCATTAACATATAATAGCATAACATTCATTAATAAAATCACTATCAACATTATGCAATGCTATACAATCTGTTAAGTTCTGATACAATAGTTCAGATACAATCGAATATAAATACATATAGGAAAATACAAATTCAAAACGATTTACAATGCATTCAAGGCACATTTTGTCAGTGTTCCCCAAAAAATTAAATGCACTACATACATTAAGAAAATGTCATGACCAAAGCATAATAATTAAACTATGATTGTTATTATGAACATGGCATGTTAGTCATACCTGACTTTCCAGATCCCATAGCTCCCAAAATCACTATGTTACACTCCGAAGGCTCATGCTCAGGAACTGTGACAATGTTGCAAGTTCTTGCTTTCCCAAACATCAGAGACATCCTGAAGACGGGATGAGATAGAGGAATGAACACACGAGGAAGCAGATCCGAATCAAACAGCCCAATAGATACAGTGCAAGTGTGCTTTGATCTTCAGAGTTCATACCTGGATGATGCTGATGCCTGATTTCTCACCAGCGCTCTCTGCAAAACAGCCGGATCGCGTTAGACTTCAGTATAAACGACATGTCCACAACCACAGAAGACTCAGATGCACGTTTGTCCGAGATTGCTAGACTGTTTTCTTATTTTTCCAGAGCATTAGACGCCTCTTCTGTTCTGTGGGGAAAGGGGAATGAACTGTGAAATGCTGGGATATTCTCTGGTTCGGTGGGCTGGAGCACATGATGGACTCAATCTATCCAGTGGATCCGCCTCCCATGAACATAAAAAGAAACTTCAAAGCCATACTCTACAAGAATTCTTTTTAAAAACGTGTTTAATAAATCAACCCCCCTCCCTTTACCAATTTGCGAATTAATCAATTGCTTTTGAGAGGATTTTGCTAGATACAAGATATTTTGATGTTGGTTACCGAACAGTTGCCGTTTTTGCCATTGCTACTGGCAACTTTTTGTTTCTATTCTAAATTATATAAAAGCAATTCTGACAAATATTAAATTAAACTTAAGGGGAGTTAATCAATATTGCAAGTATTTTAAAGACTTTTTAATGAGTTTAAATGAGTGACTCATACTACCTATTGCAAGACATGACCTATTTACAGTGGCATTTCTATAACATTTGGGCTTATGCTCTGTAAAAGTCAGAGAAATATTTTTCTAACTCAAAGAATATATCATTTGGAGTCACAAGATAACAATTAAACAGGCTACTGTCTGCAATCTAATTAACCGTGATTTTAAAGGCATCCCCCACTTCCAATTGGACTATACTAAGTATTTTTTTTTAATTCAGATTTTATTTTGAGCAGTCACATGTTCACCTGGAATGCTGACCCACAACAAAGACTGACCCTTACAGGCATACCATTGTTACAGCTTTAGGCATTTCACCTGTTCATCAAAAGGAGAAGATTAAATTTTCAGTCTGCTTTTAATGCCTGCCAAGAACAAAAGGTAATAAATAACCATGATGACGGCTGCCCTCTACAGCGATGGCTATCTGCCACTGCTTTCCTAGCAGCATAATGCTGCCACGCTTTTCACTTCTATGTATAGCCGATTCTATTCTTGTTGTTAGGAGTAATACAAACACTGCACACTAGGTCAAAATACATCTGCTTTACTTTAGAAGACATCATGGATAGTCAATGGTGCTATGAATGTCTTCAAAGACAGGTTTAACTTTGCAGAAGTGGGTATTTGAAGAAGAAAATGACAGGAGGTAACTTGATGGAGATGATCAGCTGTGCTGGCACAGAGACACTTTACCAGCCTATGGGTTTCACAAGAACAACAGTGAAAGTGAGATTTGGTGAAAGTATCTTTACGGTGGACAGAAGCCTCCTGGAGCAGCATTGTGAATACTTTCAAGCTCTTTTCCAATCTGAGATGAAGGAATGCATGGAGGATGAGATTTGTCTTCAGGTGCAGAGTGTTCATGGCTTCCTGGTAGCCCTCTGTGTGATACATGACGAAAGACCCATGTTGAGTGCTGACGAAATTGCTGATGCCATCCAATGTGCCGTATTTCTTCAGATAGAGCTTCTAACTGAGCATCTCATCGATGTTATCAATTCAGACAACTGTCTTCTAATGTATCACACAGCGGTTACTTTTGGGTTATCGAAGCTTTTCAAAAGTGCAGCTTTGCTCATTCGCGACATGTATGCAGACCTCAAAGAAGACGTGAAGTGCTTGCCAGAGGATTTGATTGCATATGTGGAGTCTCTTGTTCCTAGTACATATGTCACCGTCGGCTCTCATTCGCCAACCATCAAGCTTTTGCAGGACTTCATGAGGACCGTTTGCTACCTTGATGAGGATGAGAAAGACTGGAAGGTTCTTACTCACTTGCCTCTCAACGCCAGCACCACCATGGCCGGAGTTACGGTTTTAGACAACAAGCTCTATATTGTCGGAGGAGTCTATGATATTTCCAATAAAGTTGTGGATTCTGCTTTCTGCTATGATGTTTCTACAGACACTTGGAGCATATTTTCCAGCCCTCAGCAACTTCGCTACAACTGTGCTTTGGTAGGCCATGTGGGCGACCTTTATATCATCGGCGGAGAGTTTGAGAAGACCGTAATGTCCTCCGTGGAGAAATATAAAGTCTCTTCGGACACCTGGAGCTTCGCTGCTCATATTCCAAGACCTGCTTCTGCCGTCACTTGCGTCCAAAGCCATGAGAAGACTATTCATCTGCCTTTGGAAACGTAAAGACACTACTGAGATTTACGAGTACGTCACATACAAAGATGAATGGGTGTTAATCATGACACTCGTTCAGCATCAAAGTTACGGACACTGTATACAGACAATCTGTATGTCATGAGGAACGGGCCATCTGATGATTTTTTGAGATGCGTGATGGATTGTCCGCTTGATCCCACTCACATCATTAACACATCCCTTCACACTGGTGCTCTTTTCCAGCAAAATTTTTTAGCCAGGTCGTTATAAACCCTTTAAGAATATACTTAAGAAACCCACCCTTAACCCTACTATTTTAGAGAACAACAGACCGGTTTCCCTTCTTCCTTTCAATGCAAAAACACTTGAATGAGCTGTGTTCAACCAAGTCTCTGCCTTTCTCACACAGAAAAAACTCCTGGACAGCAGCCAGTCTGGCTTCAGAAGTGGACATTAGACCGAGACTGCCTTGCTTTCAGTTGTTGAAAGCCCTAAGACTGGCAAGAGCGGCTTCCAAAACTTCAATACTTATCTTGCTGGATCTGTCCGCTGCTTTTGACACAGTTTACCACCAGATCCTCCTGTCAACTCATTGGCAAAGGGCAGTAAGGAACCGCACTACAGTGGTTTTCAGTCTTACCTATCAGATAGGGCCTCCAAAGTATCTTGGAGAGGTGAGGGGGGGTGCCTCAGGGCTCAGTTCTTGGACCACTTCTCTTCTCTGTCTACATGGCTCATTAGTTTTATGATCCGACGATAGCTGCTGAATCTCAGCTTGTCTAACATAACATTTCTTGCTGGATGAAAGGGTCATCATCTTCAACTCACCTTGCAAGCCAGAATCTTGTGGTTCCAGAAAACCATAGTTCTACAATTTCTCCATTCCAGGTAGGCACATAACCATAACTCCTTCAAAACAACAGCCAGAAACCTGGAGTTATGATTGATGATAAGCTGCTTTTTTCTCAGGACACATTGCCTAAAACTGCCCGGTCTGAAGATTTGCTTTATTCAAACACAAAGAAGATCAGGCCCTTTCCTTTGGTAAACCTGCTTCACAACTCCTTGTTCAAGCTCTTGTCCTATCCAGGCTGGACTATTGCAATGCTCTTTGGCAGGTCTCCAGCAGTTCTTTAAACTTTACCATAAATCAAGATCGTGGCACCAGATAAATTTTAATGAGGCCAAAAAGAATGAACGGCTTTATCAATTTGCCATGGCTTACCGCAGCTGCTCGCATACATTCAGCATGATGTTTGGGCCCTAAAAACCACAATGGCTCTGCACCCTTTACTAAATATTTACTTCAGAGTTTGTGCCCTCTAAAGCTTGCATCTGCAATGGGACGTCTCTTTATTGTTTATCCCAAAGAGGCACAAAATCACTTTTTACAGACTTTTAAATTAAATGTTCCCTGCTTGTGGAATGACCTGCCCAACTCAATCTAAGCAGCTGAGTCCTTATCCAACTTCAAGAAACGACTAAAACATATCTCTTCCATCTACAATTGACCCTCTAACTCTAGCACTCTCTATTTCTAATGCTACTTTTAAAAAAAAAAATACCACTAGCTTCTTCTTTTTGTTATTCTATCTGTTTTCTTTTTCTTATGATATTAACAAACGCAAAAAAGGCCTCTAACACTAGCTTACTCTATTCTTTTTATATTCTATCTGTTTTCATTTTATTTATTATATAATTTAAAAACCCTTGCTACATGTACTGCGTTTGTCAAATTGAGGGCTGTGCCAGGGAACAGGCAGGAAGATGAGGATGAAGGATATCAGAACACTTTAATGATTAGACGAGAGGGTAGGAGCACACGCACAGGGTAACATTACCAATAACTGACAAACACTAGGATACAAGAGACAGGAACTTATAGAGCAGATAATGAGGGGCAGACAGGTGAACACAATGAGGTGATTAACTAATAATGGGAACAGGAACAACCAAATAAGGACACAGAGGGAGAAACCATAATCAACAGTCCACAGGGGTGTGACAGATCGCCCCCCCTCCCGGAAGGCGCGACCCACGCCATAACCGTATCATCGGGGAGGGGGGGTGGGCGCCCTGGAGGTTGGTGCAAGACTGGAATGGGCAGAGCCACAGAGAACCCCAGGGTGATCCAGGGAACCAGGCGGACAAGCAGAGGACACGTGAGGCCATACCGGAAGCAGTGACCTCGGGAATGCCGCGGCGGAGAGGGATACTTGGGAGGGCCATGGCGGAGCCGGATACCGGGGGCCATGGTGGATCAGGGGGGCCTCGGGGGACCACGAGTGGATAGGGGCATCAGGAGGCAAGGGCGGATCAGGGGCCTAGGGCCGGTGGATCAGGGACCTCGGCGATAGTGCGGCCACGGCGGAGCAGGATACTTGGGAGACCCTGGCGGAGCCGGATACTCGGGGGGCCATGGTGGATCAGGGACCTTGGGGGCCCACGGTGGATCATGGGCCTTGGGAGGCCACGGCGGATCCGGGGCCTCGGGAGGCCACGGTGTATCAGGAACCTCGGGAGGCCACGGCGGATCAGGGACCTGGGGCGGAGGCCACGGCGGAATCAGGGAGGGGACACCTTTTCGGGGGGGGGAGGGCCACGGCGGCTAGGGGGACCTCGCCGCACGAGACAAACACCCGGCCGGCATACAGGACCCTAGGGAGGCCAGGCGGAGAAGGGGAATCGGACGGCGTTAGTAGATCTCAGTGGCATGCTGGCCAGGGCCACGGGTTTATGGCCCCCCCCAAAAATCTTTTGGGCGAAATTCCGGACTCTGGGGTAGCTTGGAGGAGAGGGCTCTGGTCGGCGCCTGGTAGGAGCGGGCACTGGGGCGCTATGGGGTGGAGGACCGGGACGCGTGGGGCTGGAGCTGTCACGGTGATGAGAGCTCTGGTGTGGAGCAGTCGGGAGCGAGGTTGGGGTGGAGCCGTCAACGTCGAGCGAGCTTGGGATGGAACTCGTCCTGGCTTAACTGGGGATCAGGAGCCCTTCTTGGGCTAAACAAGGAATCAGGAGCCCTCCCTGGGCTAAATGGGGACAGGAGCCCTTCCTGGGCCTGACTGGGGATCAGGAGCACTTCCTGGGCTCGCCTGGGGATCAGGAGGCCTTCCTGGGCTCGGCCTGGGGATAGGGGCCCCGTGGGCTAACTCGGAAACAGGGCCCTTCCTGGGTTTGCGGGGGATCAGGAGCCCTTCGGGCTGCCTGGGGATAAGGAAGCCTGCCTGGGCTATGCCTGGGGATCGGAGCCCTTAAGGGCTTAAACTGGGGATCGGGGGCCTCGTGGGCGTAACTAGGGAAAAACGGAAGCCCTTCCTGGCTTGCTGTGGATCAGGGGCCCTTCCTGGGCTTGCCTGGGGATCAGGAGCCCTTCCTGGGCTTAACTGGGGATCAGGGGCCCTTCCTGGGCTTAACTGTGGATCAGGGGCCCTTCCTGGGCTTGACTGGGGATCAGGAGTCCTTCCTGGGCTGAATTGGGGATCGGGAGCCCTTCCTGGGCTGAACTTGGGATTAGGAGCCCTCCGTGGGCTTAACTCGGAAACAGGAGCCCTCCGTGGGCTTAACTTGGGAACAGGAGCCCTCCGTGGGCTTAACTCGGGAACAGCCCACACTTCTGGCCTGAGGACAGAGACGGTGCTGGGATGAGATGGGTAACCGGAACCTTTGGATGGGTATGTGGAGGGTCCGGGCGAGGGGTGAGCTGGTGCAGCGGGGTGGTTTTCGGGAGGGACTGGATTTGTGACAGAGACTGGAGGGCTTGAGAGAGCTGGTTTAGGGATGCCAGCTGCCCGTGCAGACACCAGCGGTGGGTCCTCCACGCTGGAAGTCAGTCTGGGATACGGAAGAAACGCTGTACTTTGCCTGGTCTCATGAATATCAGTTGTGACTTGACTAGACTCATAATAATGAACTGTGGCTTGACTGGACTCATGATGGTCAGCTGTGACTTGACTAGACTTATGAATATCAACTGTGACTTTACTCGACAACCAGGAAGACCAATTTCCTCTACCTCATATCAACGCCATTTCAGATACAGGACTGATTAACAGCTCGAAGCCAGGGGGGAAAAGGAAAAGCTATACGTGGGAACGCCCGCTGAGGAGTCATCATTCCAGACCCAGCCCGAAAAACAGGACCACGAGGACAGATATCCAACCAGCTCACCTGGTGGAGAGCTCCTAGGAATTCCTCCAATACCTCTCTAAATCCCGCCCACCGGCCGCAGACACCAAAGCCTGTCCTTCAGCCGCTTGGAATCTAGGCTTTTGGGTCAGTCTATTCTGTAATGTTGAGGTAGTTGCCAGGGAACAGGCAGTGAAGAAAAGGGATATGTAAGGATACACAGACACTTTAATGATTAGACGAGAGGGACGAGGGGTAGGAGCACACGCAAGGGGTAACATTAACAATAAGAAAAACTAGGATACAAGGAGACAGGAACTTATAGGCAGTAATGAGGGGCAGACAGTGTGACCACAATGAGATGATTAACTAATAATGGGAACAGGAACAACCAAATAAGGACACAGAGGGAGAAACCATAATCGACAGTCCACAGGGGTGTGACAGCATTAAGCTGACTGAGACTTGTTTTTATCCGTACCACACCCTAGGCTTATACACTTGCCACCTCTTTTGTTGATTTTGATTGCTACCATTGTCCTCATTTGAAAGGCACTTTTGATAAAAGCATCTGCTAAATGACTAAATGTAGATGTAAATGTAATTGTTACAATCTGACCTCAGGTCAGTGGACGACCATGCCCGGGCAGTACGAGAACAGTAAGGGGCCTTTGTTTACCGCAGTAGTGTGAGGCGACTTTGTGTTCACAGTGAACCGCAGAGCGACAGTGGAATACGGCATAGAGGAAAATAAATGGATGACGAAAAAAGCAAATGACTGGATTATCAAAAATCGGCTCCATGTGGACGTTCCTCTTGAGACTGCCAAAGCAAAGCAGAATGCTTTTACAAAAGAAAGATAATGGAGTCGAGATCTCCTCTGGCCTCAGCTCAAGTGCTTCTGTACATTGTGTTGACTGAGTTTATTAATAATAGCGGTAAATGTTACGTAACAACGGATTTCTAGAATTTCACCTAATTTGACATTAGTTTAGTGTCTCAAATATTTTAATTGGCAGCAAAAGAGAAAGGTTGCATTTTTTGTATTATTACCTCAACAAAAAAAAATGAGGTAAGTGGCTGCTTGTAGATGTGTAGGACCTGTCACAACAAATTTCATCCTGCTCAAAAGTTAAAAAAAAGCTCATAACCTTCTTGAAATAATATTTCAGAGAGGAATTATCCTCATGTAATGAGGATAATTTGCAGTCCCAATTTATAAACATTTACACTTGTACTGGATATCAAATGAATAAAAAATTCTAATTAATTTACTTTTCAGTAGGCTATTTTTTTTACTATGCACTATTATACGGTTCAAAAGTCTCAAAGAAGTCTCCTATGCTAATTAAGACTGAATTTATTTGATCAAAAATACAATAAAAAAAACACAATATTGTAAAATATTATTACAATTCAAAATAGCTGTTTTCTATTTGAATATATTTTAAAATGTAATTAATTTTCAGCATCATTACTTCAGTCTTCAGTGTCATACGATCCTTCAGGAAACATTCTAATATGCTGATTTTCTGGGCAAGAATTATATATTATTAATGTTAAATACAGTTGTGCTGCTTAATATTTTTGTGGAAACCATGATTCTTTTGTTCAGGATTCTTTGATGAATAGAAAGTTCAAAAGAATAGCATTTATTTGAAAAAGATAAATGTCACTTTTTAAATGTTACTTTTGATCAATTTAATGCAAAAGCTCATACTGACCCCAAACTTTTGAGAGGTAATTCACATATTTGGAAATAAAAGATGGCTATCAGTAATTCTTTATGCAATAGTATTCAAACCTACATTGTTCTTTGTTCAACTAGTGCAAAATTTCAAGCCTCTCTTTCCTTTCTCTAATCGGTCCATTCGATTAGTTAACCGCAGCTTATTTTGTGTTAAATCTGATTAACATTTAACCATTCACACACTGCCAGAACATCACAGATCCGTTGGAGGCAAGTGTAAGATGTGATTAATGGAAAACGAACAGGCCCTATAAATCTTCCCGACTGTATTGCACATGATTGATGGTCATTACAGTATATGTTGCCATGGCCACATGAGACCAAAATATAGAAACATTTCCTGTTTTTATATCAAACAAGCCATCTGTAAAACTCAATCCCTGGTGTACCCATACCAGAAGCGCCGGGGTCAGATAAGGCCACAAGGAAAGAGCGCAGAACCTTGAAGACTGTGAGAGAAAGTTTAAGATCAGCTGGGAGGAGAAACATGATCATCAGAAATGATACTTTATTCATACAATCATTTATGACCTCATAAAAGTGGTAAGAGTGTAACAGTGTGGCGACTCGTTGACTGTTCAAACACTCAAATCATATCCAGACATTCCTGCAAGCTTTCGTAACTATTGTAGAAGGTCCTCTCATTACATGGGAACCTGAAGACACACTGATAACTAATCATGTTACCACAATGAAAACATTGTGTCCAACCTCGGGCAGCCTAACAACAGAATCTATAGATCTTGGCAGGACTTTGCTATTCGCTCATGATGTCTGGCAGTTGTTTAACACTGAAGGTAACGTTTTATAGGAACTTTGCCATATAATAATGTTCAGAAATACCAAAGTGAAACTGACAAATGAAAGCATGTGTTGACCTCACACAGATTTCACAAATACCAGTTATTTTTCTGAAACGAGAACCATGAGACATGGGTATTATTGTTTAGATATGGGTTTTCTTCCAAATATTTGACTGACATATCATATTGAATAGTAATTTTTTTGTTTACAGTGGTCATCTGTGCAAATGCATCACCCAAATGCAAATATTTTTTAGGTAGGTTCCCAATGCCATTGCTGGAGCTCTGCAACAAACTGAACCATTTGTAAGTAAATCATTTATTACATCTGTATTGTCTGACACATAATATTTCTATACATTACATCAGGCTCAAAGAGGGTTTGTGAGTTGATGAAAAGCTAATAATGAATTGAAGAAAATGAATAAGGCTGCAATCGAAACAAAACTGAAATTGCGATGAATGGCTTAGCTCAATTATTAAATTAAAACGAGTTCAATCTCATTTGCATAATTTCATTTTCTAATTTAAAATTGTAAATTAGCATTGTAATTAAAAATTACAAAATGAATTGTAATAATTAAAAATGTAATTAAAATGTATCATTGTCACAAAATCCTTTCAAGTAATGATCAAATATTCATTATTTAAAGTGGCAATTGTAATCTACAAAAGATTCTTCTGTCCTAAATAATAATAATAATAAAAAACAAATGAGATTTTTTTATCACTGAAATGTATATTTTGTTTGTTACCTTTATATTTTTGTCCGTTAAAAAATATATAATTAGTCAACTAATAATAATATAAAACAAATGGTTTTCGAATGTTTTTAGCGGTGATGAGACATTTTTATGAGATGAAATGTTATCATATACAGTAACAATTGCAATAATTCCAAAATAATTACAAATAGTGTTTGATTACAAAATAAAAACAACCCAAATAAACACAAAATCATGAAATATTTTATTTGTTTGCATGTTATGTGACCATTAACCAATGTCAGAGAACCATAAACATGCAAATGTGTTGTTAAAATATTGACATATTAACTTAAGGGGTAATCAAGAAATATATATATATAATCTATATATATTATATATATCTATATATAGCGGCTTAAACAATTATATGCATTTTAAAAAGTTGAATAATTGTATGAATTCCAAGAAGAAAATTAACATAATAAATGGTTTACATTTCAATAAATAAAGCCACAAAAGTTTGATTGCTACGGAAAACACTATAAAAGCGTGTTGTGTCAACTGTCAAATTTTGCTTTTCCCCAAGGCCTCAACAAGTTCTAGAATGCAATAGGAAAACACAGAGCAGCATATGATAAACAAGCAACAGCTATACGAGCTCGGTGAACACACAAACCATGATCGCAGCTAATTCACTGCATCATAACACGCATGGGATCAGGCCACGCGGGTCATGAGCTCCTCCAGCGCTCGCTCTCTGTGGTTCTCATGCACCAGAAGAACCTCTTTAATGACGTTCTGCTGGAAGCCCATTTCATGAAACTGAGCAAGAAGGTGAAGGAACTCCTCAGCCTAAAATAGAAGAACAAATAAGGTTACAATTTACACTAACATTCAAAGGGTTGTGGTTGGTAAAAATAGTATTATCAATACTTTTTATTCAGCAAGGATGCAATAAACTGATCAAAAGTGACAGTAAAAAAACATTTATGATGTTACAAAATATTTCTATTTCAAATAAATGCTGTTCTTTTCAACTTTCTATTTAACAAAGAATTATCAACGTTTTCTTAAAAATATGAAGCAGCACAACTGTTTTCAACATTGATAATAATCAGAAATGTTTCTTGAGCAGCAAATCAGCATATTAGAATGATTTCTGAAGGATCATGTGACACTGAAGACTGGAGTAATGATGATAAAATTCAGCTTTGCATCACAACAATAAATTATATGTTTAACTATGTTCAAACAGAAAACAGTTATTTTGAATTGTAAAAATATTTCACAAGATACGTTTTACTGTAGTTTTTTCAAACAAATGCAGCCTTGGTGAGCATTAGAGACTGATTTGTGATAGCACATAAAAAAAAAAGTAATATACAGTGGTGTGAAAAAGTGCCACCTTCCTGATTTCTTATCACACTTTAATGTTTCAGATCATCAAACAAATGTAAATATTAGTAAAAGATAACACAAGTGAACACAACATGCAGTTTTTAAATGAAGGTTTTATTATTAAGGGAAAACAAAATCAAAAACTACATGGCCCTGTGTGAAAAAAGTGTTTGCCCCTAAATTTAATAACTGGTTGTGCCACGCTTTGCAGCAACAACTGCAGTCAAGTGTTTGCGATAACTTGCAATGAGTGTTACAGCGCTGTGGAGGAATTTTGGTCCAATCATCTATGCAGAATTGTTGTAATTCAGCAACATTGGAGGGTTTTCGAGCATGAAAACCGCCTTTTTAAGGTCATGCCACAACATCTCAATATGATTAAGGTCAGGACTTTGACTAGGCCACTCAAAAGTCTTAATTTTGTTTTTCTTCAGCCATTCAAAGGTGAACTTGCTGGTGTGTTTTGGATCATTGTCCTGCTGCAGAACACAAGTTTGCTTCAGCTTGAGGTCACGAACAGATGGCCAGATATTCTCCTTCAGGATTTTCTGTTAGAGTGCAGAATTCATGGTTCCATCGATTATGGCAAGTCGTCGTGGTCCTGAAGCTGCAAAGCAGCCCCATACCATCACACTACCACCACCATATTTACTGTTGGTATGAGTTTATTTTTCTGAAATGCAGTTTTACTTTTACGCCAGACGTAATGGGACACACACCTTCCAAAAAGTTAAATTTTTGTCTCGTCAGTCCACAGAGTATTTCCCAAAAGTCTTGGGGATCATCAAGATGTTTTCTGGCAAAACTGAGACGAGCCTTTACGTTATTTTTGCTCAGCAGCGGTTTTCGTCTTGGAATTTTTGCCCAGTCTCTTTCTTATGGTGGAGTCATGAACACTGACCTTAACTGAGGCAAGTGAGGCCTGCAGATCTTTGGATGTTGTTGTGGGGTCTTTTGTGACCTCTGGGATGAGTCGTCGCTGTGCTCTTGGGAATTTTGGTTGGCCGGCCACTCCTGGAAAGGTTCTCCACTGTTCCATGTTTTTACCATTTGTGAATAATGGCTCTCACTGTGGTTCGCTGGAGTCCCAAAGCTTTAGAAATGGCTTTATAACCTTTTCCAGACTGATAGATCTCAATTACTTTCTTTCTCATTTGTTTCTGAATTTCTTTGGATCTCGGCATGATGTCTAGCTTTTGAGGATCTTTTGGTCTACTTCACTTTGTCAGGCAGGTCCTATTTAAGAGATTTCTTGATTGCGAACAGGTGTGGCAGTAATCAGGCCTGGGTGTGGCTAGAGAAATTGAACTCAGGTGTGATAAACCACAGTTTTAACAGGGGGGCAAACACTTCTTCACACAGGGCCATGTAGTTTTGGATTTAGTTTTCCCTTAATAATAAAAACCTTCATTTAGAAGGGGGCCAACACTTTTTCACACCACTGTACATACATACCTTGGTCTCACAGTTCTGAAACATCTCAAGTGCTTCTTCAACCTGAGCTTCATCATAGCCGAGTTCACATAAACGATCACACGCCACCATATAACTCAAGATCTGCAAGAGAACAAATAAACAATCCTTCATACTGTACATGAACACAAACACAATACAACATGGATCACTTTAACTGCAGGAACGTGACTGAAGAACGCTCCTCGAACGCTTCATGAAAACAAGGCCAGGTCGAGTTCTAATGGACTTTTGGGGAGCACTGGTTTATCCGCTAACACTAAGTGATTAGATCAACTGATCCGGTTATCAAGCACACTGTTGACGCAACAGTACGTCATCATAGCTGTGGACTTCTGAAAGATCATTAGATGAATGTGAGCTATCATAATTCATGATAAGACTGGATGTCAGGCTCAGAGTGGACTGAAAGCCAAGCAGTGGATAAGAGAGAGGAGCGGCTGGTCTGATTAATCTGTGTAACAAGATGAGCTTTGTTGATTCAAATCTGATCATCCGTCCCAAGCAGCTGTCTGATGTCATACAGCTGAATATAAATGAATCAGATTTCGCTGGTCAGTCAGTGACTTCACAGACACATCGTCACATCGCTCCAAGGGCTTTCAAGGAATCCAATGATCTAGAACAAATTCAAGTAATTCCTAATGACTACGATGCTTCATTATTGGTAGAAATGCACTCATAAGATGAGAAAAGTGGCATTTATTATTAAATAAAAAAAAATTTATTATTATTTGTGGGGTTATTATTATTAAATTATAAACTAATTTGAAGTATAATAATAACAATAATAATCAATAATTTACATGCTTTAAAAAATAAACAAATACAGCATAATATAAGAATAATAATTTATCTTAGTATTATTATTCATTTAAATAAAATTAGTTACAAAAACAAGTATTAATTTATATATATTTTAAAAATTAAATTAAGTACCGACATCATTCTTTCTACCAGCCGCCAAACCACACACAAGATTGAGATATATTTTATTATCATTGATATTCTTTTACAACTTTGTTAATATTTTGAATTAAGATTTTCTGTTTCCACTTTAAATTTAGTTTTTTTTTGTTTTGTTTTCTTTGGTGAGTGTTTGGTCATTGGTTTTGTAAAATGTCACAGATTGATATTGTTATTAGTTTATAATGGTATTTCTGGTTTATTAGTTACTTAAAGGGTTAAAGGGTTCACCCCAACAAAAATGAAAAATTAGCTGCGTTTTTCTCACCATCCTAGGTGTATATGACTTTTCTTCTTTCAGACGAATCCAATCAGAGTTATATTAAAAACTGTCTTTGATCTTTCAAGCTGTTTAATGCCAGTCAGTGGGTGTTGCATGCTTCAGTCCAAAACAAGCTAAATAAAAAGCGCCCATCCATAAAAAAAGGTCTCACACGGCTCCGGGGGGTGAACATAGGTCCTCCTGTAGAGGGCCACGCGCGGGCGAATCGATGTGTTTTTGTTAGAAAAATATCCATATTCAAAATATAATAATCACTTGAATCTAGCTTGCGCTCACTGTTGTAAAACAGAAGCAGTTCCAGGGGAATTACGTATAAGGTCAGCGTTGTGCATGCGCCGCTCAGAAGTTACGCACGCAGAAGCGCAGGGGAGAGATCAAAACAAAACACTTATTAGAAGTACAAAACGAGGATTTGTTAAGAAAAATGCTGGAGGATTTCAATATAAACCAAGAGGACACTGGTTTTCCTTTGCTAAAGTAATGAAACTTTGCTTCCTTTGCTCCTGTAAAAAAAACGGTGGTTTTCACGAGACTCACCGGCGCATGCGCAATGCCGACATCTTGCGTCATCCTCCCGGATCTGCTTCTGTGTACAACTGTTTGTGCAAGCTAGATTAAAGTGTATTATTACGTTTTGAATATGGATATTATTCTTACAAAAACACATCAATTCGCTAAAGGAGGCCTTTGTTCACCCCCGTTTCCCCCGCCCCGTGCTCCCCTGTCCCCTTACTTTTATTTAACTTATTTTGGACTGGTGCATGCAACACCCGCTGAGTGGCATTTAAACAGCTTGAAAGATCAAAGACTAATTTTTATGTAACTCCGACTGGATTCGTCTGAAAGAAGAAAGTCATATACACCTAGGATGCCTCGGGGGTGAGTAAAATGCAGCCTAACTTTCATTTTTGGGTGAACTAACCCTTTAAGTTTATGCTCGAACTCGTATTTCCAAACGAAGAGAAAAGTTTTCATATTCAGGGGGTTTTTTTTTTCATGGTTTTGTTTTTATTTACCTATATAATAACCCTGCATGTGATATCGGCAGTCAAAAATGAATTAAGGTATCTTATTAGACTAAATGTGATGTGGACGTACAATTCTTTTATCAGTATCGCAAATCAAGCTATCCACATTATATGATTTTAGATAGAAGCAGAGCATCTTCTAAGTTTTCTTCAGCAGACTTCTCTGGCTGTATTCAGCTCCACTGCCCTCAAATGCTGATTTACTGATAGTCTTTTTCTCATAATCCCTTTTAAAGAAACTTCAGTGTCATTTTTTCCACAATGCCCCACAACATTAATGATATTTGCCAATGAGTATGGCTTCATGACTCAAGCTTTGTAATGCTTTGTAATGCTGAGAACTAAATACTAGCTCATTTTGGAAACTTCAGGGGGATCTGGTATCAATTTTTTTTTTGTTTTTTTTTTTTCATCATACACAGAATAAAGCAGATAAAAGAGGATGGAACCAGATGTAACAACAGATTTCAACTTCAAATGTAAAATTCATTTGCTGCCTTAAATTTGTAAGTGTAATCAACTTGGTTGCATAAGTCATTCAAACTGAAAATGTAAAAAATTGGGTTGAATATTAAATAACTCATATAACTCATAACCTATTTTGATGAGTTAAATGAATGTAAAAACACAAGTTGTCATGACTTACAGATCATAAAATTGTATACAGTGTACTGAACTTAGAGAAAAAATATCAGTCTCTAAAAGCTGCAGATATGAGTAACACAAAAATATTTGCTTTAGTATTGGAAATACTTTTTTTAAGTCATCAAATGAAATAACACAAATGAAAGTATGACCATTTTTATTTAATATGTAATATTATTTGTTATATAAATTGTTAATAAATATAATAAAATTATATAATTATATTGAGATATTATTTATATAATATATAGTATTTATTAACATTTTTGTATTAGAACTTGTTCTTGTTTGTTAGTATCAACTTCAATTGATTTTTAGTTAGTTGCCAAAGCAGAATTTCTAATTTTCTTTTACGTATTTTAAGTTTAGTATTTTTTTATCTATTATTTATATTTTATTTCAGATTTATTTCGATGAACAATTCAATTCATTTCATTTTTATTATCAGTGAAATTAAAAGATTAGCATTTCAAACTTAGTCTAAAGGTTTTTATGATTATGAGAAACATAAATGTGGTCAAGCATTAATAGTGCATGTTCATAAACACACTCACAACTGAACTATACTGGTATGCACCAGCATGCACTTTGATTGACCTTCCCCAGCGATACACCAAGGACGGTGCAGAGAATCTCAGTATTACATCTCGAACCGCAAATGAATCCCATCTCTTATTTCAGACTGAATTCCGGTAACAGATCTCCCTCACTGACCTGCTCTGGACTCTGCTGGCCAGTTTTCTGGAGGGCGATGAAGGCCGTACGGAGAGGGTAGCCCCGCTCGGTCACTGCCGCCAGCAGCTCCCTCTCCTCTGGGCTGAGAGCGGAGAGCAGCTCGACTGAAGAGTCCAGGACGCCAGCGTGGGAATTGAGTGGCCGTGATGGGGCCGGGGGGGAGGATGAACCCTGGGCCTGGAAAAAACAACAACAGTGCCTCATGGTCACAGTACTCTTGAGAGATGAGGGCAGGAAACACAATACTGAGAAAATCGAGAATGATAAATACACTAATGTTGGTGCAAGGTTTGATTCACACTTAAAAACAACATTTTAAATATGTTCTGAAAACATTTGCATCGATGCGTGTTCAAGATGCTCATTTTATCAGTATGTGCATTTCTTGGGAATCAAACCCATGACCTTGGTGTTAAGAATGGCATTTTCTACCAGCTGAGCTACAGAAAGATAAACTTAAAAATACATTACAGAGATCCATGTGCCTTAAAGTTCACCCAAAAATGAAAATTCTGTCATTATTTAGCCATTGACTTCCATTTGTGTATTTTTCCATACTATGGAAGTCAATGCTACCGTCAACTGTTCGGTCAACAACATTCTTCAAATGATCTTATTATTAAAGAAACCCATGCAACCTGAAGGTGAGTAATTGATGACAGAATTTTCATGCATAAAAGTATAATGCATATTATTTAGTAAACCTGTAACCACCTAAATGTGAGATAAAAAACGACCATTTTAAGCAATTTTAGGTAATACTATAGAAATATTGTACACTGTTTTTAACCTATTATTGCGCCACCTATTGCCATATCTACATAAAAGTTTGCATGCTTCCTCAGAATCACATGTTGCACATGTTTACCAAATTTCGTGAAGTTTTGAGGTTTTGTTTAGGAATTATATGGTTTTGGGTACATTTGGTCATGCACATATTTTAAGTGACCCTGTTACAGCCATTCAAATACTGAAGTTCACAAAGAGTTTCAGCACTTGAGGCACAGTGATCCCTGGAAGAAATAGCCAAACATGGAATAAAACAACAGCAAAGGTCATTAAACTCCTGGAAAATGCATTTAATTCTTTTCCCGTTCATGTTTAAAAAAAACTCTGTAACTGTAACTGAAAAAAACTGTAATGAAAAACTACAAGCCCCTTGCCATATTCAGTGCACTGTGACCAGGCAGCCTAGCAAGAGATGATGTCATGAGCATTAATGACGTGTTGGATTAGACTGTCAACAAAGGCATAACCTTGAATCGTAGCTTTGCTGAGAAAGACATTTCAAGCACCTTCATTCGCTAATCCAGACGAATTTGTTGCAACTTGGGAGGATTCCAGGAAAAGACTTAGCACTCGCTATTATTAGCTAGTTCATCTTCTGAGACATTGCAGAAATGTGCACCAAACCAAAAAAAGAGAGAAGTACTTCGGAGAAGTCATTCATGTCTAATATCTGAATGAATTGAATTGGATGCTCAGACAGTCATTTCTTGAGGAACAACAAAATACCTCGCAAGTCACAGCGAGACATATTAGCGCAGGATTTACAATGAATCCTTCTGGAACGTGGTGAGAAATGACTAAATGCTTCTGGAAGACCGGCAGGACTCTGATGTCTCTTGCTCGAGTGATTAAAATACCTTTCTGGACTTACTGGAGACTTGTCAGTTAAAGCCATTTATAGTAAGGCCAACGGTTGCCTTCTAAGGACAACTGTTTTTGTGAGCTCTGAACTATTAAAAACTTCAGTGAATTGGCAACTGTGAAAAGGTCTTCTCCATAGACATACACAATATTTTGTAAATAGATTAAAGAGATGAGTTGTCTGTGCAGGGCTGTCTGTATTTATACTCCCCAAAGAGTACAAACTGTAATTTCGGTACATCAAAACTTACCCAAACATGTCCAGTAAAGAGGAGTGTCGTTTATTTAAAATGTTTATTGCTACAGAGCCACTAATGACCTGCCATTTGCAGTCAAATTAAACCACACCTTTGGGCATCTAAATGAACCATGTGTCTGTTTTTGTTTCATTGCACTTTGTACTTCATTGCACTTCATATTTGTAGTGAAATCTATATGCTGAGAAGGATGTATGCATACATGAGGGAGAAAAATCAAACAGTTGGTGGTTGCCATTGACTTCCATAGTATTTTTTTCCCCTACTATGGAAGTCAATGGCAACCACCAACTGTTTGATTACCAGCAATCTTCAAAATATCTTCTTTTGTGTTCAACATAAGAAAGCAACTCATACAGGTTTGGAACGACATGAGGGTGAGTAAATGATGACAGAATTTTCATTTTTGGGTGAACTATCCCTTTAACCATATTTTCTACTGATTGAGAGAGGAAATACTGCAGTATATTGACTTAGAATGCCCTATTTTAATGAGTGAATATTGTCAAAAAATACCACACTAAATAGTGACTAAACACGAACCCTTTTAATACATGTTAACCAGGAGTCACTCTCATTTATAATCGTCTGATAAAATCAACATGCATCTACACTAAAGAGCGGCTATGCGGTTGTTTTGGCTATATTACTACCTGTAAGAGACAGGTTCTTGGAAACGCTGTTTTGTACTCATTTATTGATGAGTCGGCTGCAGTGCGGCCAACTGAATGCGCTGCTTCTCTGCTGCTCACTGCACAGAACAGACGCAGAGAGAGGTGACACTTCTCCGGAAAAGTCAGACCTCACGTTTGCGGGACAGCACTGGCGAAATCTTCCAACTGAACCATAGCTAAGGTTTATCCAAAAAAGTCACTAGGTTTGTCAGTATGAATATTCTATGGAAAAAAGCTGCTAAAAGGGTCTGAAAGTTGCTCTATCTAGTGCTAAAGTCGTGCTCGTGTGTGTGTGAGATGCGGGAGCTGATGGCAGGGGGCGGTGGATATTTGTGGCGGTCAATGTGAATATTGTGGATGAGTTCTTCTGTGTCATCACGTTCTATTAGTTCTACAGCTTCAGTTTCGGAACTTTCACGCTTAGTAACACATACAACTGTTCCCTCACCACAGTGCAAAGGTGAAAAGGGACCCCTTTCAAACAGTGTCGCGTTCCGAACGTTGTTTAAGCGACATACACCGGTATTGCGGTATTTTAAAAATTCATCCCTAACCTTACATACTTCGGTAGGACCGGTATACTGCCCAGCACTAACGCTGCTGCACAAATAGCATATAAATTAACCAGTAGTAGATCTATACAGGTGGAGCTGGGGAAGGTGGAGGGTTTCAGAGAAACTCTGAAAGTGTGCTGCACGAATCTCTAGTGAATGCTAGCCAGCCATATAAATGCAAGGCAGTAAGCTCATTGACTGCATATTCAGCATGAACCAATCAGCTTTGCCAAGTCGTTTAACTCTGAATATCATTTGTTACGTTAACAACCAGTCGCCTGCGCCATCTAGAGTTTCATGACTGAACTATTTTGCTTTCGTATTAACGACAGATATTACTGAAACAGGAGACCTGAAAAGTCACACTTGGTCTCTATGACAATTCTTCACTTTGTAAAAAGACACAAAATTGCATTCTGTTTTTTTGACGTTTTTGGAGGCTCTGGATTGCCTTTAGTTTAAGGTCACATTTACCTTTGCATGGCAAAATTATGTTGAGGCATCTCAATAGGAGTAAGTGCAACTTATGCACATCTGTGAAGTCTACAAGAGCACAGGGTGTCCCATTTGTAACTTTAGGTTTCAAAAAGCCAGTTTTTGTAGGCCAAAGCCCACGAGCGAGTTAGAATTTTAGCACATCCGGTTCTATTGTCCCAAAATCAATGGGGTTTTTAATATGTTTTTGGTTAAATGCTTGAAACAGAGGTCAGTGGTGAACACAGTCTCAAGATATTTTAACATTTTCAACAAAATACACGGTAACACTTTATTTTGATAGTCCACGTTAAACATTCTTCTAACAGTAGGTAACTTTGCAACTACATGTCAACTACCAGTCATTAGATTATTTGTAGACTGTCTGTTTAATATCTTCTAACACTTTATTTTGTAGGGCCCACAACATACAACATACTGACTGAGAAACTTTGCAAGTATATGTCAATTTATTCTACTAACCCTAAACCTAATCTAACAGTCCTACTCGAGAGTTATTAAGATATGTATTTGCGTACGCAATTAATGAGAATATAAGGTCTTAGGCATGTGTGGCGTGCATACACGTAGGAACCAGTGTTTTTTTTTTTTTGAAAGCTTTTACTTGTCTTGCAAAGGGTGGTTACAAAGGGCACTATAGATGTTGACAGGGACATTAAACATCACACGGAACAAGAAAACTCATCTACTCACTAGTCCACTTTTACAGCCTCGGTGTGTTTTTATTCACGCTCTTGCAAACTATTCTAAATCAAACTTTCAGGGAAATGTTTTTTTTTAATTTTTATAAAGACTGAAGAGTATAGTGATGGCAATGTCTTGCGACTGTAGTGTAACTGTAGTTCGTTTACAGCCTACACTTTTTAAATTCTGCCAAGAGTATTTAGGCTTCAAAATTATAAAAAAGATTGAAGATTACCATGATAAACAAAGTGTGTAATGTGTGTAATCATAAACTTTCGTTGGTCATGGACCTTATTTTCTGCAACAATCTAAAAACCAATTGAAAAATCCTTTTGGGTTTTTGCCAAGAGAACCAGGGTGATGCAAACTTCCAGGTTGGCCTACAAAAATACATCACTGCAGTGCTGATGCACTTCACTTCATAACCAAAGTGTGAGGCACACTGCAAGAGTTGAAGATGATGTCTTACCTTTGGGGTGGGATTGTCAATGCATTCAGACTGCAAGTTGTTGGGGGAGACTGTGGGAGATGCATTAGTACGACCAGCAGAGCTCTGACTCCTCTGGAAGTTTCTTTTGGGTGAGTTATGCCTGCTGTGTGAAGACGACGTCCCCTGGCTCTGTGCGGCGAGGCTGCAAGATGAAGGCAGCTTGAGGAAGTTTGATGATCCACAAGTGTGCAAGTCTTTCAACCCTGGCCCCTGTCTTGGCAAACCCAAACCACCCCGTTTGGACTGTGCTTCACTGTCAGCAAAAGCGGTGCCATCTTGTTCTGTAAACTCTTCATCTTCCGAGTCAGAGATGGTGAATTTGACTAGAGCGTTCATCGTGCGGTAGTGGGCCACGTTTAAGCTGCGGCTGCGGGGACGAGGGTTGGGTTCCCAGAAGTCACTGCTCCAGCGGCTGGCTAACCTGCTCTCCTGAGGGCTGCTGAACATCATCCAGTATGGAGGACAGGTCGCCAGCTCGCAGGAAGAGTGGGGAGTGAGGGTTGGATAGCCGCCCTGGAGACCCGTGAGAACCCAGTTCTCCAGGCTGAAGACATACTGAAACATCAAAACACAAACGTGACATCTTTAGATTTGAGATTCACACGCTAACATCAATGTCAAAAATCATCTGATGACATCTAAAACATGTCTTTCGTAACTTGCAGTTTAAAACGCCAAGTCTACATCAAAATGAGGCCAACTGGGAACATATCAGTCCTATTCTGACTACAAAAACACAATATATTTTTAACTTGCAACCCTATTACTTACATTACAGATATTGCTTTTTTTGTGTGTGGAATCTACATAGCAGAAAAAAAATGCTTATGATGGTATTATCCTAGAAATAATATACACAAATTTTGAAAGAAAAACTGGGAACACGCCACTATTTTTGAAAATAGGCTCATTTTCCAACTCCCCTAGAGTTAAACAGTTGAGTTTTACTGTTTTCGAATCCATTCAGCTGATCTCCTGGTCTGGCGTTAGCCCTTTTAACTGTAGCTTAGCATAGATCATTGAATCTGATTAGACCGTTAGCATCTCGTTCAAAAAATGACCAAAGAGTTTCTATATTTTTACTATTTAAAACTTGACTCTTCTGTAGTTACATCGTGTACTAATTGCAGCAGGCGCAATGATATTACACTGCGCCTGAAAATAGTCCCCAGCTAGGTAACTATCATTACGCCTGCTGCACCCATGGTACGGCTGCAAAGTTCCTTGATTATTACGCCGGAATGAGAGTATAGTTCCTAGCCATATCAGCCTAGAAAATCGCAACTTTTCATTTTCCGTTGGTCTTAGTACACGATAGTAACTACAGAAGAGTCAAGTTTTAAATAGTAAAAATATAGAAACTCTTTGGTCATTTTTGAGCGAGATGCTAATGGTCTAATCAGATTCAATGATCTATGCTACGCTACAACTAAAAGTGCTACCGCCAGACCCGGAGATCGGCTGAATGGATTCGAAAAACGGTAAAACTCAACTCCACTAACATCAACAAAACAATTAAATACACGATTAGGGATAATTACTAATAATTGCATAAATACTGCACTGACTAGCCTTCATAAAGTATGATTTGCTTCACGAGTTGCACTTCATCTAAATGTATGCTGAGCTACTGCTACGGGAATCCCTCTGAGTATTACTAACATCTGCCGTTATCAGCATTATGAATCACCGAGCACCACAAAACAGATGTGAAAAAGAGAAGCATTCACACCAGCCAAATATTACACAACAATTTGCATCCCATTCAAGTCCTAAATGCAAAATCAAGCGTGCAATGCTCTAAGGCAGGTACACAATGTTGTTCTTGGACAGACGTGGGATAAATGACTAAGAATTTACAGAAACTCAAGTCAACACATAGCCATAAAAGGTTCACATTAGCTTATTTCGATTCGATTGTAATAACCCCTGGCAGCAATATGTTTTCTTTGCAAATACCTTGACCAGTAACACACAAACCCTTAAGAATTTTAGGCATTTTATCCCAATGGATCTACAGTTACAATTACATCAACAATATTCCATTGATTATGGAGAACCAAGAATTCTTTTCACCCTCACTGTTTAGTTTTTTTAATCCGAGATATAATTGTACTGTATTTTTGACATGGCCCTCATGTCGTTCGCACACATCTGGGCTAAACAAACAGTGTACTAGACAGATGACATGTCAGTGTAATTATAGAGCAATCACAGATGGGAATGGGTTAGAGGTGGCAGGGATACGCTGACACCAATGCAAGTGTCTTCGTATTTTCCCATGACCATGTTAGTGACAGCCTACACTCAGTCAAAATTACATTAAGGCCAACAACTGCTGTAATCAGTGGATGCTCATGGCAAATTACATTGAGCCTGATGCAGTTTATGGAAGTCACAGATGCTCTCTTAGGAACGGTCTTTAAGATTTCAGAAACATATTCAGTAATTTAGTATTAGTACAAAAATCAAAGTTCCCTTGAGAGGTGCCGCCTCTTGATCTGCGCTGAATATTTATGTGATAGAGGCTGCATAAAGTACACTACCTTTCAAAAGTTTGGGGTCAGTAATATTTGTTATTTGTTAAAGAAATTAATACTTTCATTCAGCAAGGATGCATCAAATTGGTCAAAAGTAACAGTAAAGACAGTAAAGGGTTACAAATAATTTCAGTTTCAAACAAGTGCTCTTCTTTTGAACTTTTTATTTTTTTTAAAAATGTGTTTCGACAAAAATATTAAGCAGCACAAGTGTTTTCAACATTGAAAATAATTTTTAAAAAGTATTGAGCAGCAAATCAGCATATTTTTCTGTATGATTTCTGAAGGATCATGTGACACTAAAGACTGGAGTAATGATGCTGAAAAATTCAGCTTTGCATTAAAGGAATAAATCACACTTTAAATTATATTAAAATCGAGTTATTTTAAATTGCAATAATCTTTCACAATATTACTGTTTTTAACTGTATTTGTATCAAATAAATGCATCCTTTGTGAGCATAAGAGACTTCATTCAAAAACATTTTTCACTGACCACAAAGCTATATTGTATGTGAAGGGATGCTTAAGCCACATTAAAAAAATATATATATATAAATGTCAATGAATCATGAAATAATAAATCAATCTAAAAAAATCTTACTCATTTCGTTTCAATATCTTACCCCATAAGACAGCAATGGGATGAAATGGAACTCATCCAGTTCATCAAAGAACAAATAATCTGAGCTTCTATCCAAATTCATTTTATGGCTACTGTATATACACACAGCTGCACATCAGCAATTGTTAATTTTGTATCAGTTTATTTCTCCTAAGAACTCTTACTGAGACAACATTACACTCTTCACCAAGAAGATAAAAAGTACTAATGTGCATCAAATGTTAGTGGAACATTAATGTTAGGAAAAACACCAGTGTGAAACTGAGAAGAACTGACTTCATTCATCCACTAAAATTCACCGTGGCACCAGCTAGTTAAAAGTAAATCCCAAAATGGCTCAGGAAAAGAATACTTGCAATTGTTTCACGATGTGAAAAGTGCGTGTTAAGTGTCCAAATGCATTTTGATGCCAACAGATAACGTCAGGTCAAAACCATGCATTTTAGAGAGTATCAGACCTCAGTTTCCTGCAGTATCTTCAGGTAGTCGGGCAGAGTGATTTCTGGAGCTGTGATGAGCTCAACCTCTTCTTTAGCATTCTCAAGAAAGCCAAGAGGGATCTTAAAGGGCACCTCATCCAGACAGGACATTTCACCCTTATCTGAAAACAGAAATGGCAAATAAAGAAACGTCTAACACCAAACCAACCTAATCTGTGCCTCAGATCTCTCATTATGGGTTTTAAATGTACACCATCTGAAGGATTTCTGAAGGATCATGTGACACAGCTCGGAGTAATGATGCTGAAAATTCAGCTTTGCATCACAGAAATAAATTACATTTTAAAATATATTCAAACAGAAAACAGGTATTTTAAATTGTAATAATATTTCACAATATTACTGATTTTACTGTATTTCTGATCAATTAAATGCAGCATGGTGAGCATAAGAGACTTTTCAAAAACATTAAAATCTTCCAAACTTTTGACGGGTAGTGTAATAACGCATGACAAAAAAACACAGACAAAAACTACAGTCGTATGAGAAGTTCTTGCTTCTCAGAAAACACCTACGTGTTCTACGCTGGGCTGAAACTTCTCTATTTTTGTTTACCTGTTACACAATAGTAAGGAGACTAGAGGATTAGGGATTAAAGATTACTGAGACTCGACCACCTGACCGTCTCAACGGCACTGCTGTGTGCACATGCTTCAAAAATATGTACACCTGTCAGAAACCTTACTGGAAGAGATGATGCATTTTTCTCAAGACCAGTTATAGTTTGTCCTAAAGTAGTTATCTTCAGAAAACCTGGCCTCAGTGTCCTGCACCAGACGTCCTGCTGACGCTCTTCACTTTGGACAGATGCTCAGATCTACTCCTAATATGCTGCTCCGCACCTATTATACCAGATGGTTTTAGATTTTCAATCTGAGCCGAGTCTTAACAGCCAGATGCTCGGTATCTCTTAAGTTGTTTTCCTTCTTGTGCAAGAAAGGACAATGAGTTGCAGTATTCTGCCTAAACCACAGGCAGAAGATACTGCAAGTGAGTGATCTATATCAGTGCCTCACTGAACAAAAGTGTAGAATTTACTTTGATGCTACAGAGAAAACTTTGTCAAAAACCTACTGAAATAAACACGTGTATATCTACACTAATAAGATATCGGTAACACTTTACAATAAGGTTCCATTAGTTAACTACATCAGTTAACATGAACTATACAATGAAAAAAAAATGTATTAAGCTAAATTAATGTTAATTTGGGCATTTATTAATAGATTAATAAAATCAGAAGTTGTATGAGTTATTGTTATTTAATGGACCTGAGTTAACACGAACTAACAATGAACAGTCATATTTTTTTTGTTATTAATTAACATTAAGATGAATAAATACTGTAATAAATGTATTGCTTATTGTAAGTTGATGTTAGATAAATAATTAACATTAACTAACCGGACCATACTGTAAAGCGTTACCAACATAGTTTGCTTAATTTCACATAACAGAAAAATAAATGGATAAAAATAATGAATTGACTAAAAAAATATTTCAATAACAATAATTTATTTATTAGAGAATCGTAGAAATCTATTATTTTTAAATTTGGGATTTTTAAAAACATACTGCAATCCAGAAATCACATACTGTATTTACTGTAAAAAACAATGTTGTACACCTTTTATGTTTCATGTAATATCCGCCTGAAGTTTTATTATATATTTGAAAGTTGCCGATTTCTATATTATATTAAATATATAAAATATTTATAAATATAAAGATTCTACATACATTTATCTTACATACATTAAATCAAACAGCCGTCATTCACTATGAAAATAAATGTATTAACAAAACAATGCATGAAATATTAAAAAGACTCCAAATTACTTAATTAAAAGGTATTTTTAAAACAAAACAAGGTTATGACAAAACAAAAAAAAACCCTTACATTTAAATAATTAGTTTAAAGAGCATTAGCCACTTCACACATACTCTACTCCGAACTAGAAGTTAGCGGTGAGTTGTGATGAATGTTTCCTCACCTCCTGGTCCTGGGTCTCCTGCGAGTGGCTGTCTCAGTGTGATGTGGACAGTGTTAGCGTCACTCTTCTCAGAGCCGAGTGTTGATTCCTCTGCTCCACTAATCCACTGACACAACACACACTGACATCGGCTGTTTACTCACACCTACAGCATCCACATTTAGAGAGCCTTCACATTTATTTTCTTTGACAAGCAAAGAATTACTTTGTCATGTCGAATATTACACAAACATCATGCATCTGTACATGTCTAGATGTGTTATTATTTGTAAACAACACAATCATCCTGATTGTCTTAAGTGGTCCACAGGAAAACAATGTGATGTAATCAGTCTTCTGACGTTTTCACAGAACAACATGTGATGTGTTTTGAAGGACTACTAATAGACTGAGCTTCCTTCAAATAAATGGGTGCATCTCTGTCAATGACCTCTACAACTCATATTTCACCCCAAACCTAAGCCTATTCTCTACATAAGCATTAGTTTGTAGTGAAGGTTAGGAAGAAGCCCTATTTCATTACCCAAGGCAAAACAACAACAACAGTATAGGTGTTTGTTTATATTACCTATTTTTATATATATTATATATATATCTATAGATATAGATTATTAACACCACACACTACCGGTGAAAGGTTGGGGATCAGAACGATTTTAAGGTTTTTCAAGAGTTTCTTATGCGCATCAAGGCTACATTTATTGATCAAAAACAGGAAAAAATTAATATTGTTAAAATATTATTGATGGTAAAATAAAACGTTTTTCTATTGTACTATACATTAAAATCTCATTTATCCTGTGAACACAACCTGAAATTTCGCATCATTACTGCGTCTTCAGTGTCCATGATCCTTCAGGGAAATTCATTCTACCTGCTGAGTTTATTGCAGGCTGAAACTGTTGTTGCGTAATATTTTTTTGGGACCTGTGATATTTTTCAGGATTCTTTGAGAATAAAAAGTATAAAAGAAGAGCATTTATTTAAAATATAAATCTTTTCTAACAATATACACTACAGTTCAAAAAGTTTGGGGTCAGTACATTTTTAGTCTTTCCTTTTTTGAAATAAATTAAAACTTTTATTCAACAAGGATGTGCTAAATTGTTAAGAAGTGATAGCAAAGATTTATATTGTTAGAAAAGACTGATATTTTGAATAAATGCTGTTCTTTTAACTTTTTATGTTCATCACAGAATCCTGAAAAAAAGTATCGCAGTTTCCAAAAAAACAATATTTGGCAGCACAGACTGTTGCCAACATTGCTAATTCTAATAATAAATCAGCATATTAAAATAATTTCTAAAGGATCATGTGACAATGAAGACTGCTGAAAATTCAGCTTTGATCACAGAAATAAATTATATTTGAAAGGATATTAAAATAGAAACCTTATTTTATATTGTACTAACATTTTGCAAGATTACAGTTTGTTCTGTATTTTAATCAAATAAATGCAGCCTTGATGGAGCATAAGGAGATGCTTTAAAAATCTGTGTTACTGACCCAAACTTGCGATTCCGTTAGTGTTATAAAATTATTATATAATGTAATAGTCAAGTAATAGTTTTCATGAAAATTTGCACAACCTGTCTATTCTGGTTTTCCCATAATGCCAAAAATGAATGAAAACAGATAAGATTGTGTTATATATATATAATATCTATATATATTAATATATACACACACACACATACAGACACAATATATATATATAAACTGAACAAAATTATAAACGCAACACTTTGTTTTTGCCCCCATTTTTCATGACCTGAACTCAAAGATCTAAGACTTTTTCTATGTAAACAAAAGGCCTTTTTCTCTCAAATATTTTTCACAAATCTGTCTAAATCTGGTTAGTGAGCACTTCTCCTTGCCGAGATAATCCATCCACCTCACAGGTGTTGGCATATCAAGATGCTGATTAGACAGCCTTGATGATTGCAAAGGTGTGATTAGATGGCCACAAATAAAGCCATCTAAATGGCGTTTATCACACAGCACAATGCCACAGATGTCGAAAGTTTTGAGGGAGCGTGCAATTGTCATGCTGACTGCAGGAATGTCCATCAGAGCTTTTGCCCGTGAATTGAATGTTCATTTCTATAACAATAGGCCGTCTCCAAAGGCATTTCAGAGAAATTGGCAGTACATCCAACCGGCCTCACACCCGCAGACCACGTGTAACCACACCAGCCAGGACCTCCACATCCAGCATCTTACCTCAAAGATCGGCTGAGATCAGCATATATTAATATTATATAGAAAAATTTTAAACATTTATACTGCTTAGTAGTATTGCTTTTATGGATTTGGAGAAGATTCAATTAAACAAAATTAATAAATAACTAACATTATTTTATAATTTTAGTATTTAGTATACTAATTTCAGTATTATTGTCAGGATTGCAACCCTAAGAATCTAAGAACACGCACCACTGCGGAAAATGACAATTACATTTTTTAAAATGATGGTAAAAGATTTGTGTAAGATGCACTTAACAATCATAAAAATAATGTCACAATTTAAAAAATTGAAATGACCCTATATAAAAAAAATTTATAAAAATCTAAGTTCTTTGGTTTTGGGGTGAAATGTTTCTGCGAGATTCACCCAAACTTGTATAATTAAATCTGGTCACACACTGTCCCAGCCAAACATGTTTTCCCCAGATGAACCAAGGTACCGTCAGTGTGTTCAGCAGAAACCAGGAACTGATCCCACTCTCTCCTGTAAGGGGACACGCGATATGAATACATTCATTGAGTTTTGTCACACTTACTCAGGGAGTTATTTTTAGAGCTTATTTCTGATCTGAAAATAGACCTTATGTGAATGAGCGCAGGAAGGAAGCGCTCTGCCTGTATGTAGTAATCTAGGAACAGCTGAAGACGGTGATCAGGAGGCAATTCAGCTAAAGAAAAACAAAGGAATACAGTTTACATGTGTGCAATTACACAATTGCACATTTTATTTTATATGAATCTACATCTTCCGTTTTGTGCAGAGGTATTTATAGAACTTAGCATTTACTAACAATGAAACAGGGGAGGAACTGCCATATAAATACCACTGCACAAAAAGATCAACAGTAGGTTTATTCTGTAGGCCTACTATTTCAAGACGTGCTAAACTATATATATATATATCTATATAATATATATAATCTCTCTACAACGTGAAGAACATACTGAAATAGAAAAATGACTACACTGCCAACTAGTGGTGTCTTTAGGAAAACAAGCCTAATGAAGGATCAGGAAACTTGCTTTGGAACTATATTGTTTCATGCATATTTCCATTTAGAGTGTGCATATATAGAGAAAAAGAGATAGAACAAATTAAACTAAATTAAGTGAAATTTAAAATAACTAATTTAAAATAGTTTTCCATTTAATTACATTGGCTATATAAACCACACACACAACATAACAGCACAACTGTTTTCAAAATGTAAAAATCGAAACAATTTCAACATCAAAATGATTTTCTAGAAGCGATATGTTGACAGACAGATAATATATATATAGTGGTGTGAAAAAGTGTTTCTTATTTTTTTGCATGTTTGTCAAACTTTTATGTTTCAGATCATCAAACAAATTAAATATTAGTAAAAGATAACACAAAACGCAGTTTTTAAAATGAAGGTTTTTATTATTAAAGGAAAACAAATCCAAAATTACATGGCCCTGTGTGAAAAAGTGTTTGCCCGTTAAACCTAATAACTGGTTGGGCCACCTTAGCAGCAACAACTGCAATCAAGCGTTTGCGATAACTTGCAATGAGCGTTACAGCGCTGTGGAGGAATTTTGGTCCACTCATCTATGCAGAATTGTGTTAATTCAGCCACATTGGAGGGTTTTAGAGCATGAACAGCCTTTTTAAGGTCATGCCACAGCATCTCAATATGATTCAGGTCAGGACTTTGACTAGGCCACTCCAAAATCTTAATTTTGTTTTTCTTCAGCCATTCAGAGGTGGACTTGCTGGTGTGTTTTGGATCATTGTCCTGCTGCAGAACCCAAGTTCGCTTCAGCTTGAGGTCACAAACAGATGGCCGGACATTCTCCTATAGGATTTTTTGGTAAACATCAGAATTCATGGTTCCATTTATCACAGCAAGTCTACCAGATCCTGAAGCAGCAAAGCAGCCCCAGACAATCACACTACCACCGCCATGTTTGACTGTTGGTATGATGCTTTTTTTTATGAAATGCTTTGTTGGTTTTACGCCAGATGTAATGGGACACACACTTCCAAAAAGTTCAACTTTTGTCTCGTCGGTCCACAGAGTATTTTCCCAAAAGTCTTGGGGATCATTAAGATGTTTTCTGGCAAAACTGAAATGAGCCTTTATGTTCTTTTTGCTCAGCAGCGGTTTTCGTCTTGGAACTCTGCCATGCAGACCATTTTTTGCCCAGTCTCTTTCTTATGGTGGCGTCATGAACACTGACCTACTGAGGCAAGTGAGGCCGGTTCTGGGATGTTGTTGTGGGGGTCGTTGTGACTCTTGGATGAGTCGCGCTGGGCTCTTGGGTATTTGGTTCAGCCGGCCACGCATGGAAGGTTTATACCTGTTCCTGTTTTTGCCATTTGGAATAAGGCTCTCACTGTGGTTTCGCTGGAGTCCCAAGCTTAGAAATGGTCTTTATAACTTTCCAGACTGATAGATCTCATTATTTCTTGCATTTGTTTCTGCATTAGTTGGATCGCGGGGGGGGGGGCCATGATGGTTTCTTTAGGCGTGTGATGATCTTTTGGTCTACTACACTTTGTCAGGCAGGTCCTATTAAGAGATTTCTTGATTGCGAACAGATGTGGCAGTAATCAGGCCTTGGTGTGGCTAGAGAAATTGAACTCAGTTGTGATAAACCACAGTTTTAACAGGGGGGCAAACACTTCTGCACACAGGGCCATGTAGTTTTGGATTTAGTTTTCCCTTAATACTAAAAACCTTCATTTAAAAATGCATGTTGTGTTCACTTGTGTTATATTTTACTAATATTTAAATTAGTTTGATCTAAAACATTAAAGTGTGACAAAAATGCAAAAAAAAAAAAAAAACAGGAAGGGGGCCAACCCTTTTTCACACCACTATATATATTATATATTACTATATATTATTATGATAGATACTATATATATATATATTATATAGATATATAGGATTTATATATTTTGGAACAGTTATGTCCCTATTAGGAAATCTGTTTGTTTTACTTTTATGGTCAAAGAATCCTGAAATGAATGTTGGTTCCAAAAAAAAATATAAGCAGCGCCTTGATAAAAAAAAAACAAAAGGGAAAAAAAAAAAAGTGACATGACACTGGAAATACTGGAGTAATGATGCTGAAAATTGAGCTTTGCATCACAGGAATAAATTACAAAATATATTAAGACAGAAAACAGTTATTTTAAATTGTAATATTTTTTTCACACTATTACTGTTTTATTGTATTTTTGATCAAACAAATACAGCCTTGGAGAGCAGAAGACAATAACAATACAATACAAATTTAAAATTAAATATTTTACCTTTAAAGAAAAATATACAATAAAAGAGGTCTCTATTACAACACCCAACATTATATATATATATATATATATATATTATACACACACACACAAATCTACTATTTTATATGAATGAAACATTTGTTAGTGTCTTCAATATTCATTATATATTATGGACTTATATTACTAATTAAGGAAACATTTGGCATTTAAAACCATTTACCTTCAAATGACAACTTTGGCATCATTTACTCACCTTTATGTTATAACTTTCTTCCATGGAACACAAAATGAGACGTTAGACAATGAAAGCATCCATCACCATTCACTTTTATTACTTCTTTCCATGCTGTCAAAGTGAATGATGACTGAGGCGGTCATCTGCTTTTGTGTTCAATGGAGGAAAGTTATACAGGTTTGAAACAGCATGATCTTTCTTTAATTGTCATTGCAGTGTTCCTTAAAATACAACAAAGGCCTGCATTGCTCAGTGAGAATATTTACATTTTATTCCTACATACATTTTTGTACATATATGCTTTGACTTGGAAGGGTGGGGATCAAAAACATACATGGCTTCTACTCTCTCTATACAAAAAAAGTAACCCCTTCCCACTTTGCACGAGTATAACCTGTAACAAACAACGCAATACAAAAGAAAAAAAAATCTATTTCTGTGAAGCGATTTAAAATGAATTACACCGGGAATTCAGCAGAGATCACTTACTGATGCACGACTTTCTCAAAGAGACCAAAGTTACTTGTGTAGAATTTGTTTTAATCTGGCCAATACAAATAAATCGTCCATCACTGGGCCACTTTGTGAAGAACAACAGAAATCATGACAACACATTGATACAATTCAATACAATTCCAGCCAGTTACTGATTTTCTTGACCCTTATCATATGCAAATAGCAGCTTGAGTGTACTAGCAAAACTGACGTAAAAATCCCATAGCATTGATTAATAGGGGGGAAAAAACAAGCCAGCTCATTCAGAGACCTAATTAAATTAAACAGACCTTAATAAAATACATATTCAGATGGGTTTCTAATTATTATACATGTGTGTCAGCTACAAAAAACTGATTTACCATGGGCATATTGGGATATTTTATGAAAGTGATCCGATATAGCTTTATAAGGAACTCTATTTATATCAATATAATCAGTACATGCCCAGTGTGACACAAAGTGTAATTTTATTCCAAGCAGGGCAAAGAGAGACATGGGGAATCTGAAGTCAAACATACATTGGTACAAGCCCTCTTCACTTTGTTCGGTGTCCAATCAAACGGTTCATAAAATCACTTACAAGATCAAGTTAATAAGAATCAAATAAAATTCTCTTTACATTTCACATACTGTCAACAACCTCTTTACGAGGAAAGTGTCAGGGGAGAATTTGTTTGACTTTAAACCAATTTCTCTAAGTGAGAGTAGATTTGGGATATTTTCGAGGAATACGATTTTCCAAAGTGAGTAACAAGCCATCAGAAGCATACAGTGAGAAATGGACCCTTAGGAGAACCAAGGAGGCAAACAATCAACTAAAGAAAAGTCTTGACTATAAACCGGGTTTGTAGTTTTTAGTTCTTGGCGGCATCAGCCTGTCTTGTCCAGTTTTCCTCTTCGATTCCAGAGTCGTACTCCTCCTCAGAAGAGTCTTTAGCTGCAGCTCTGAGTGGAAAGAACAGCAATACAGTCAATGAGACTAATTAAAATCATCCCTCTACATTGCGAGTAAATCACTCACATATGCGACTAAATCTTCACTCTGGGCGACTAAATGATGTCTAATATCAGCCAATGGCTAATAAATTATCAAATTTTACTCGCCAGCGTGTGAGTTGGAGGCTAAATATAAGTTTAGCACAGAAATATTTTCACTCGCCGAACACTCTCTAACTGAGCGCTTCAGAGTTTCACCCTCCGCTAAGCGATCTGATAGTTTCAGTCATTTGGATGGATGTTGCCCCCAGCGCACCTGTGTTTGTGTATTGGCTAACATAATCTAGTGTGAAGGGGCGCCCGCTCGCCGTCGCTTGCTTCTCACACTCGCAAAGAGAAGGAGCGAGCGAGAGTCTTACATAACATGCAGAATTGATGCCTACATGGTAAACGATATACTGGTTGTATTTTCCTTTGGAATTCTCAAAACTTTTACGAAACTTGCCGGGTTTCCTGTAGTAGGCGGGAATAATGCGCAAACGACAATCTCATTGGTGGTGCTCACCTATTATCATCCCTATTTTGATTTCAGCGAATCAGTTCGAGAAAACGCACACAACCCGATTAATATTCATGAACCGTAGTCATTATCCTTCGTGCGTTTGATATTGTTTCTTATTAGTAGAATGGTATAAGTATACTAATAATAATATATCTTATCCGGGTTATGTTCGTGTTTTTTTTACAGGAACACGAATAACCAAAAAAAGCAACAGCAGCAGGTCCTAAGTTCATGGATAAAATACTTGATTATCATTATTAAATGCTTGACTGCGCTTAATGAGATGTATTTCAGATATTAAGCTGTTACCTTCATACACACATTATATGTTGTAAAAGGCATAACTTATATATATATATCTATATAGTATAGTAGTTCGTCTGTCGAGTAAACAAAAAAATATCTAGCCAATGGTGATTCAATTGTCAAGGTGTCCGGTGAGGGTTGTAAATGCCACAAAGTGCCATCAATCAAATGAAGGCAGTACATTCAGTGACAGCAAATGTGTGATGGTTACTTAGAGAACACTTTCTAGTTTACAGTATGTATATAACACAACAGTCATATGTTTTTATTGAACCCAGATGAGGAAAACATTATTGTTATATTTAAAAAAAACGAGACTGAGCAGCTACATTTTTTTCTTGTTTCCGGAATAATAGTTAATTATAAAAGTATTACTACAAATAATTCTATATATATATATATATATATATATATATATATATAGTATATATAGTTTTTTTTTGTTTGTTTTTTTATGAAATTAGTTTCATTGCAATGTGCATTATAGTTCAAATAAATATATAAACAATAAAAGTATCTGTGAAATAAATTCTTCAAATGCATGACAGACTTACTTATATTTTAACTTTTTATTTTTCCTTAAAATTTCCCACTCTCAGCACATTTGTTCTTAAAAAAAATTAGAACTTAAGGCATAAAAAGAGTCCATAGTTCCATGTGTGTCAAAAGAGACTTTAAACTTTACTGCAGACACACAAGATGACAAAATAACAAACAAGGTCATGTCAGCTCTCACCTTATGTACTGAGGTTGTGCTTTTCCTTCAACTACTTCCTTGTTCACTTCCACGGCCACAATATCTGAATGTGGCACCTCAAACATGGGATCTAGCAGCAGTATTTCCTGTTGGGAAATAGTGGCAGCTTATAACCTCACAAGATCACACGTCATTATACCAGCATGCCTTTGAGGAAGTGAAAACGTCACAAAACAAACAACAAAACAGCATTCTCTAACCATTATGGATCTAAGCCCACGTGCTCCGGTTTTACGCTCCAGAGCCAGTCTGGCAATCGCTCTCAGGGCATCAGGTGTCATGTTGAGATCACACTAATACAAAACAAAGACATTCAGAAACACTTCATGATTCACTTTTAATTTGTTCCACATTACATTATTTTATATCACTGACTCTCAAAGTGTGGGAATCACTGGGTACGCAGAGGAATCACTGAATTAAATATAAATGAAGGTTAAAACACTTTTAAAAAGTTTGCAAGGTGGCTAAATGATGCCCGTGTTAATTTGTTTTGATCAAGTACTGTAAATTTTTTACTTTACAATTAAATACAGTACAGTTTTTATTTAACTTTTAGGTACAATACATTTTAATTGAATCATTTAAGTTTTTTTTATTTACCTGTATGTAAGCACAGTGCAGTGTTAATGTTCAAACTGTATTTACAATGTTTAAAGTGGCTGACAACAACAAATATTCTTATTAGGAATAAAACTGCCTAGTTTTTGAACTGTGCATAGCTGTAGCTGAATAATTAGGCCTACTACGCTACTGTATTTTAATGTTGGACATTATGGTGGTACTTGGAGAGCCAAATATTTTCTGAGGTGGTACTTGGTGTAAAAAGTTTGAGAACCACTGTACTATATGTATATATTTACTGAATTAAAAGCACTATAAACCATCTGCTTAATAATCAAATAAAAATGTATATAGATGTAATATTAATTTAAACATTGAAAAATAACAACAGCGATAGGGGGGGGAGGGGGGTTAAAAGGAAATAAAACATTCAAAAATGGCAAAGGGTTTATTTTATTTATATTTGTTATTATTTTTAATTGACATTTTGTCATGTTATTTTAGGGTTTTAATTTTAATTAGCTTATTAAATGTCTGTTTGTGTATTAGTTTTTTCTTTTCATTTGTGCACTTCAGTTTCTCAACCGATCTTGGACTTTGAACTTGCTTGGTGTGTGGATTCCCTTTTGTTTTCTACAAGGTGAATTGCATCTATGCACCCAGACAGTGTTGATTTAGTATCACTGATATATTTTTTGCAGTTAATATTAGTTTTTATTTTATTTTCCATTTCAATTTTAAAGTTTTAGTAATTTTTTTTTTCAAATGTTTTTGTCATTTTTACTAGCTATAAAGTCTATATAGATTTTTTTTTATTCATTTTTATTTCAGCTTGAGTTATTTTAGTACTTCTTACACTAAAAGTAAATGACAAATGATGCCTTGGCAACTAGCTGAAATAAGATTCATTTTTTAAGCTATTTTATTTCCAGTACCGAAAATATTTTCTTCATGGTTTTAGTGGTTTTTATTTTAGTTAACAATAATAACTCTGCACCCAGGAAATACTTACGACTACATAGACAGGCACAGGACTCTTTTTGTTGTTTGTATATTAGTCACCAACCTTGTCCATGCTGAAGAGGGTCTGATACTGAGGCACAACAGCATTGCGTGGCTCTGTGAGGATCCGCACCAGTGTCTCCTCATCAAGACTGTGCAGTGGAACCACAACAGGAAGACGCCCCACAAACTCAGGAATCATGCCGAACTCAATGAGGTCTCTGGCCTCCACGTGTTTCAGAAGCCGGTCCTTCTCCTCGATCTCGGCCACCACGGCCACCTCTCCACCCGTGGTGTTAGCCAGGTCAGCCGCTGCCGCCGCCCGTCGACCTTTCCCCATATTAGACGGTGTTCCAAACCCAAGGTACTACATATGGAATATGAAGGCAACGGTTAGATTATATAAACATCATTTTCAGTCATGAAATTTTTCCTGCCATTTTGAATTTTCCAAAAAATCTAAATCTTCCTAGACAGTTTTTTCACCAAAATTAATTAACCAAGAAGATCTCGCATCGTGTGAATAAAACCTTGTTGTTATGTGTCAACATCCTGTTATTACTCACCTTCTCATTCTTTCTCCTGCTGATGATACGATCAAGGCCATTAAACGCTCCAGATGCTACAAACAGGATGTTGGTGGTGTCAACTTGGACAGTTTCACCTCTCAGTTTCCTCGTGTTCTTCTCAGGAACATTAACAATAGTGCCTTCCAGTAGCTTCAGTAAACCCTATCAAAAACAATGAAACATGTCAGTCATCACCACAAAATTGGTTTATTTTTTAAAATCTTGCAGTAAATACATCATATTTTTAGGAATGACTCAAATCTGTTTTCTGAAGTCACAAATCATTATTTTGACAAAAATATTTTAGAAGCTGCATTTTAGTGAAGCTTGTTTCAGCCACAGAATTTTTTTTTATATATATATCTATATATAATAATACATAGATATAAAAAATTATATAATATATAAAAATTGTGGATGATAAAAAGTCGCAATTACCTTTTTATTTCGTGGCAGAAATTTTTTTTTTATTGCAAGACGTGAACTCAGAATTCTGAGGGAAATAAAGTCTGAATTGTGAGATGGAAATTTACAATTGTGAGAAAAAAAATCTGAATTGTGTGACCAAAAAAAACTGCATTTATTTATTACATTTTTTTTATTCAGTAGCGGAAACAGGTTTTTGTAGCATTTTGCAGAAATTAGCCAATCAAAAGTTATTGTTAGTGATTAAAGAAGTACAGATATACAGATTCCAAGAATAACAGACTGTTTCTATTAATCTTTAACAGCCATGTGAGCATTCTTGTTATTTAGGGCAAAGTTCAGCTGAATATCAGTGACATATCTGAAGTGTGTGACCTAGGACATGGAATCTGGTTCATTTGTAATGACCAACCTGCTGCACTCCCTCTCCTCCCACATCCCTTAGCTGATGGATCCCAGGAACGCTACCTATCTTGTCTACTTCATCCAAAAACACGATACCTGAAACAATTTCAACATCCAAATCAAAGTTTAATTGAACAAACTCCTGGACTACGTGGTCTGTGGTTAAATGTCACAGGAAGTGTTACCTTGTTGAGCTTTCTCAATCACATAGTTGGCATCCTGCAGTAGCTTTGCGATGACTGACTCTATGTCCTCTCCCACGTAACCTGCCTGAGTGAGGGTGGTGCAGTCACAGATCGCAAAGGGAACATCCAGGCATTTGGCCAGCGTTTGGGCCAGAAGTGTTTTCCCTGTAGTTCAGATTAGTTAGGTTTCTAGTTGTTCATATTAGCACACTTTACTCAAGGCATCATTTTTAGGCTGCTTTTATTCAATACATTACCATTCAAAAGACTGGGGTCAGTACGATTTTTTAAAATGTTTTTTGAAAGAAGCCTCTTAGGCTTACCAAAGCTGTTTTTATTAGATCAAACTACAGTAAAACAGTGATATTGTGAAATATTGTTACAAATACAAAAAATAACTGTGAAGCTGAATTGTCAGCATCATAACTCCAGTCTTCAGTGTCACATTGATCCTTCAGAAATCATTCTGATATGCTGCTCAAGAAACATTTGTTATTATCAATGTTAAAAACAGCCCTGCTGCAATATATTTGTGGAAATGGTGATACATTTTTTCAGCGTTCTTTGATGAATAGAAAGTTCAAAACAACATTTATTTGAAATAGAGATCTTTTGTTACCTTCTACATGTCTTTACTGTCACTTTTGATCAATTTAATGCATCCTTGCTGAATAAAAGTACTAACTGTTTTTAAAAGATCTTACTGACCCCAAGCTTTTGAACAACTGTCAAATTGTACACAACACTGAAAGTGTGTTTCTGTCTCACCTGAGCCGGTGGGTCCCAGCAGCACTATGTTGCTCTTCTCTAGTTTGATGTCAGCGTGTGTGGAGTCCAGTACTTCTCCTCCTCTCTTCTCTGGAGGCGCCTGCTGGTTCAGCTGCTGCTGCATGGAGGCGCCCAGAGCGTTTCCATGAGGACTGATCCCTGCGATCTGCAGCAGCTCTGGACAAATTACATAAAAAAGCAAAAACAAAACAAAACAAACATAAAAAGCTAAAATGATTACTTTTTGGAGCTTAGGGCATTCAGAAATGACTTCTGACTTTCAGGGAATTTTCATTAGGTATATAATAATTCAGTGCTTTGAAAATCTCACCTTAACAAACATGTTTTATGTCTTACATAATTAGTCCAGTTTACATAAGACCTTTAAAATGAATGTTCCACAGATATAAACTTCTCACTCATTATGTTAAAGTTAATGCACTTACTGTGACAGCCTATAAGGCAAGACATTCAAAAACAGTTTGAATCAAAACATTCAAAGCTCAACATGTTTGTTAAACCATCATTACGATACAAAAGTATAATATTTAAGATATATTCAATATAAATTTGCACAGGCAAAATTAATAGCCAATTTTTTTCAATCAAACTGAGGGATGAGCTGAAATTATTATTTGTTGTAAATGACAGCATATACAACGTCGAATCAGATTAGTATTAATTTAGGTACACGAAACGGTCGTCTATAAAATGCATTGCTGTTCTGTTGTACGTAATCTTAAAGATTCCTAAATGCATTTACTTCCGGAAGGCCAAATAAAGTGCTTTTGCTTTCGCACTGAAACACACAGCGTCTCCCTGACATGCTGCTTCAACACTAACTGCGGTTACTGAAACCACGCCTTCTTTCTTTGCATGAACATTTGGGCGGCATTATGCTAATATTTCCACATAGTGAGGTAGATATGCGGGGGCGTGTTAGAACGAGCCGTTTTAGGGGGGCGTGGCAGAGTCTTAACTTTTATAAAGAATATCTCTTTGGTTTTGAGACTTTAGTCTTTGCAACTTCAGGGATCGTATCTATGCACAATCAGATGGTAAACACTCCAAGAGAAGGAAAACAACTGAAATCGCATTCATTGACCCTGAAGCAAATCATTAATTGAAATAAAGCTAAAATCAATTAAAATATAATTGGTAAAAAAACTTAACAGTCCAATGTGTTGCTTTTGCAAATGACTAACAAACGTTGAATACAAAGTTATAGTACTAAATAAAAATAAAGCTAAATAGACAAAAAAAAAACTAATGACAAACTATACAAATAAAAAATATATATATAAAAATAAAAGCTAATCTTTTAGTTTTAGTTCACAACTAGCAAGAAGAAAGTACATATTTTGGTGCTGTAGTTATCTGTTATTTTAAGATTATTTATACTTTGCTGCATGCGTGCACTGTTAACTGGTAAGGTCAAACTGCTTCGTGTACACAGCTGCTCTATTCACAGGATCTAAAGGGATTTCCTGGGCCAAGAACTTCTGAAAGCTGCATATGACAAAAGCGACACATGAACCAGCAGCTAAATCAGGTCACTAGGGCACTCTCCTTCTCTGCTTATCTGGTAAAACAGAACATCATTGTTTCTGAAACATGCATTGTCACTTACATTGTCAATACGCATTAATATAACACTTCAACAGTGACAAAGGTTAAAGGAAATGAAAAAAACTGACTGATGTTTTTTGGCATTTGTACAACACCCAACAAAAATCAAAGCAAACTAAAACAGCACAGAACAGATTTGTTTAGAAAAATAAATGGCATAAATGACACATAGACAATAATGCAGATTATGGGTGTTGACATACACTTACTTGTAAACCTGTATTCATCCTCCCGTCGTCTTAGCTCTAGCTCTACAGAGAAAGGAGGACAGTTCACTACCAATTCCCACAGAACAAGAAACCTCGACCTATTCAGTAAACTCTGCTGCAAAATTGCAGCTGAATTGTACAAATGGCCAAATGACAAAAAAAATGACAGATTTCATTAAATGCTGCTGTTGGATTATATACTAATGGACAGAGTACATCACAATGGAGGTTATATTGGCTTCTAAAAAGAGAAGATTAGAACATTCAAGAAGGTACACAATGGAAACCTATCATGGAAGGCTCGTCAAACATGACTCAAGCAAAATAAATAAAAAGACCATTTAAAGGAAAAGCTCACCTAAAAATGAAATTATTCATATTCCTCACCCTTATGTCATCCAAGATGTAGATGAGTTTTTTCATCAGAACAGATTTGGAGAAATTCCGCATTACACTGATCCCAATGGATCCCACATGACTCCAGTCCATCAATTAACATCTTGTGAAGCGAAAAGCTGCATGTCTGTAATAACAAATCTAAATCTAAGGCGTTTTGACATTAAGCCGTTGCTTCTGGCCAAAGCACGTGTCCATAATCCATAATAATGCTTTCAGACAGTGTGACATTTTTGTTTGTTTCTTACAAACACGCAGCTTTTCGCTTCACAAGACATTAATTTGATGGAGTGGAGTCATGTGGATTACTTTTGGATTATCGTTATGTTTTTAGTGGTTGAATGGATCGCAGTTAACCTGTAATCTGTACGGACCAAGGCCCACGGTTCGGCACGCATGTGATCCACGGATGAATGGCAAAATGTAACCATAATCGAGTGAAAGTTTACCATTTGTACGTGTTTAAACATGCAAGCGATTTTAAACCATTCCAATGAAGGAAAAGACAAAAGGGAACTCGATTCGCACGCTGTTTTCAGACTGTGCCGTGAACACCGAACTGAATCCTCTTTCATATCTTCTTGCGTTTGAACAGACACATATACACATAAAATTATGACAAAATATTGATCTCCACAATCATTCTGGTAAATGTAGTCGGTTATGTCTCAAGTAAACGAGAACAGCTGAGAAAGAAATCAGATGTGTATCATTGTATTGGATCCATGCATCAGGGGCCTCAAGTAAAAACGTTGCGTACCCACAAAATAATGTGCGTATGCGGTTTTCCACGCACGTATCTGGACTTATAAAAAATAAACAACGTAAATATGTGCGCACCTTATGGATGCTCTTGACTGTGCGTATGCACTCTTTTTCCTGGAGTGAGAAAAGTAATGAAGTAAACAAGGACTTTAAACTGTTTTCATTACGATATACACATTTACATTAAATATTCCACTCTCATTAATGGAGATAAACACTCAAATTCGCCTACATAAAGTCATTACGCAGAAGCTAAACCAAAATTATATGAATTTAGACATTTGTAGTGGATGGCCTTGATCACTTTTCCTGTGGCATGATATGTTTTAATGACAGCAAAGAGTGCTTTAATAATTAATTTTTAAACTAAACTGCAGATCTCATGTTATGAGAATTTTTTTTAGCACGAACAATGATCAATGATGCGCACTTACTTCGATATTATGGAGGATACTGCTTGATTCGGTGGTGGAACGGTCTATTGTCAAGTTTGAATAGGATCAATGATATAGCTTACTGTATAAACGCAGCTGCACGGAGGTGTTGATGTCGTGGGAAGGCATCTCTACAACATTATGAAAAATACCACTGTAGGCCTATTTGAAGGATACAGCTTGAAAAAAAATGGTAAGATTTGCGTGCATTTCCTTTTTAAAGTCCATTTTCCTTTTAGGCTTATCTGTTTCCACTAAAAATAGCTAAAAGATGCTCACCTTTTCATAAAAACTGAGACATTTAATTTGATTTGAATTAAAACAATTTAAATACTATTTGGCCAGTGGAAAAGATTGAGGTCAACTTCTAAAATAGGCTATTTATCTGAGAACTAAACAGTTTAGTTTATATGGATATTTTGATATATTTATTCTAAAACATACTGGATGATTTTGGCAATAAAAATGTATGTGGCACAAATGGATTTCATAGGTACGATCTCATAATCCGCTAAGTTTCTGTACCTTTGACGGTGTTAAGCATGGTGTCGCGTGGATGGGAATATGCATGGAAATGATATGCAGATAAAACTAGGCGTTGTAAGCCCCATATATTGTTATTTCGGGGAGGAGACAGGGTGGAAATGCACGTACGCACAATCTTCCCCTGACTGGAATTTATAAAGGGATTTTTGTGCAGGTTCTGGCATATCTGAAAACTTTTGTGCGAACGCAAAATCTAGCTTTTGTGCGTACGTACGTACACTTTTAGTATGAAATCTACTTACATGTTTTATACATGAGGCCCCAGGTCTTAAAGGGACAGCAGCCTATAAAAACCTGCTGCTGAATATGTCACTAATGTTAATCAAACATCAAAAAATCTTTGACAAAGATTAATCTATATTTAATTTATAAGTGAACACTATTCAGTGTTATTTTACACTTAATTATACATTTCTGTACCTGAATACTATTTATTTTATATAATACGATATTAAGTACTAAATGGAAATCAAAGTTACATTGAAATATGTTTTCTTTTCTTGTGGATCTGATAAACGACTCGATCCGTGGCTCAAAAACCATAATATGATCTGAACCGTGAGATTTGTGATCCGTTAAAAGATGTTTTTATCAACTGTTTGGACTCTCATTCTGACGGCACCCATTCACTGCAGAGGATCCACTGGTGAGCAAATGATGAAATGCTAAATTTCTCCAAATCTGTTCTGATGAAGGAACATTTTGTGCTTTCAACTGATGGAGTGAAACCTGGCTTTCTGAGGACACCAAGTATCATTTGTATCCTGGAACAGATTAATTTCCTAATGGCTATGAGTCTCTTACATAAGAACCATCTAGTGAAAACCACCTGTTCCTACCTTCTTTGTGTATTCAACACACATACACACGCTCTGCAGTACAAACCTCGAGGAGTGAGGGAGGCCTGTTTCTCCACCTCCACCTGCTGCTGCCTGGAGCCTGCCGGCATGTTGTTGTAGATGCGCTTATAATGATTGTACACGGCCACCGACAGAACCTTCTTAGCATGATCCTGACCCACAACATACTTATCAAGATAAGCATAGATCTGCGAGAAAACAAAAACAGAGACATTACACACAAAAGTGGGAACCACCAGTTAACCTTGGGCGTTCCACTGCTTTAAAATCTCAAAGTTAAAAGAATATTTACCTTTTTAGGTGGCGGAGGGGGTTTCTGCTGGAAAGCCAACTTGACCGCTTCCGCTGCAGACTCTGGGTCTTTACTCAAACTCTTCTTAGTGTCAGTTTCTGAAAGCACCACAAAAAAGTGGTGGCATTTTTCACATTTCACAAAGCGAGTTGATGCTGCAAAAGAGAAATAACATCTTCCTCAGTGTTGTTTTTTTAAGCACTGTATAACCATAAAACCATAATCAAGACATTGCGTAGAGAGATTATCAAATCTCAAAGGCTGCAGTTTAATTCAAATATGGGTTACATGTTTTAGATTGAACCGTGGCAACTCAAGCATCTCATGATCCAGTGCTTTCAGTGTCTTAAAATCTACATTAACTCATCTCTGCATCCGTTCCGAGTTTAGGATGCTTATAATGTTTATTTGGGAATGCAACATGCACAAACCATCTTAAAACTGTAATTTTAGTTAAATAAAATTATTATTACATTTTTGAATACAATTTATTTCACAGTGAAATACTACAGCAGTAATGTTTTGTTTAAATTTTAATAGTCTTTTTCTATTTTACAGTACAACTGTGAAATTACAACTTGCTATTACATACCTATGCATATTGCATTCCCTATTATTATTATTCATTATTATTATTATTATTACTACTACAACTACTGACAATACCGGGGAAGATTTGAAAGTAAGTCTTGAAACAATTACATTCAAATTAAAGTATGAAAGAAAAAAATAATAAAGTTGCAATTTAAATCAATCTTAATCTTTACTTTTAACTAGGCAACTTTTAAACCATGTAACTAATTAAAGCACCAGCAGTTGAAAAAGCAACTTGTTGTGTATGATTTATTTTTAGCATTGAACAGTTAGTTCAGTGAACACTCTGTCCTACTTAAACATGCACAAGGCCAAAAAAAAACGTAACTCTTTGGTCAGTATTACAGTATTACAAAAAAATATGATCACCTTGAGAAATCCAGTAATACACACAGCAGACAGATATTTATATGAAAAATGAATAAAATAAATGAAATAAAATGTAATTAAAAAAATGCAATGATAATAAAATAAAAAATGAAACTAAAATATTAATGACATGAAGTACTCACAAACAAATGTTTCTACATGTGTGCAAGGATCTCCACATTTGGGGCATCTCAGCTGACTTCCTCCTTTGCCAGAATTACTAGAGCTGCTTCTTTTTCCACTTCCTTCACCGACTGATTTCTTTAAAAGAAAAAAAGAAAAGAAAAAACAAGTTCCAGGAAGAGAATGAATTACACTGGCAAAGTTATTACTTCCTTCTCAAACCCTTGTTGTCAGAGAATAAGGAGTTCTTTGTCATCTTACCTTTCCACCATCTCCATCTTTCATCCCATCTTTTGAAGCATAATACACAGTGGTCTCGGAGAACGACCTCATGGGGACGCGGCGCCCCAGACGAACCTCGAGAGTCCCCCGGCGGCTCAGTGACAGCAACTGGATTCTGGAGCCGGATATTCCTGTGTCACAAACAACAAAACATCCCTCAAAATAACAATGACAATAATGGTATGAAGTCATATTGTTTGAAGAGCCTCTACAGGACATTGGCAATTCAATTGGCAAAAATCACACTTTACTGGAACACAAATCCAAACCATAAGATAAATAATGTTTCTAATCAGACTACAATATAATTTTCATATTATGAATCATGAAATTAATTTTAAATAATCATCAGGCCAAACTAGGGGCATTCAATAAACAACTAAATAAATTAATTAGAATCGTAGGTTGTCATTTTAATAAATAATCTTATTATATAAACAATGCGCATACGTACTGCAGTAGAAGTAGTTGACAAATGTCCAGTGTCATTAAAAATTTTCTTTATGAAGCGTTTAAAAAGACATTTTTCAAAATGAAAGCTGATTTGTAATTTTTTTTTAATTTTTATAATCGTACATCATGGTGTGTTTATATATTGTTGTTAGCGCACTAGCAGCAGCGCTAGCCAACTAACTAGGCTAAGAAACAAACAAACAAACAAACATCAATATTTTTCAAAAGATGACTTTCTTCTTACCTTTATGAGCTGAATTTATGAGATTTCTCGCTGCTGAAGCACACGTACACGACATGTTTGAGTGTTGTTGTTTTTTTTGACGAACTGAATCTGTTGAATTTGAGAAGCGCTGGAAGCTTAGCGCTAGCTGAGAGCTAACGTTAACGCACTGAAAGCCATTCAATACAGGCCCGACAATAATAAATGACTTAACCTCAATCTGCGAATTAAATAATAATCAATCACATTAATAAACGAAATACGTTCTTTTGGGAGCTGCTGTAGGCACCTGAACTAAACCCACACTGCTGTCTCAGGCAAGACACTGAAACGAGTAAACAACTGATGACACTTTTGAGTCACTGAATCATTCTGACCGAGAATCATCTGAGTCAGTGAATCAATCTTCAAAGATTCAAAGAATCATTAGGGTCAGTGAATCAATCTTCAACGATTCAAAGAATCATTAGGGTCAGTGAATCAATCTTCAAAGATTCAAAGAATCATTATGGGTCAGTGAATCAATCTTCAAAGATTCAAAGAATCATTATGGGTCAGTGAATCAATCTTCAAAGATTCAAAGAATCATTATGGGTCAGTGAATCAATCTTCAAAGATTCAAAGAATCATTATGGGTCAGTGAATCAATCTTCAAAGATTCAAAGAATCATTATGGGTCAGTGAATCAATCTTCAAAGATTCAAAGAATCATTATGGGTCAGTGAATCAATCTTCAAAGATTCAAAGAATCATTATGGGTCAGTGAATCAATCTTCAAAGATTCAAAGAATCATTATGGGTCAGTGAATCAATCTTCAAAGATTCAAAGAATCATTATGGGTCAGTGAATCAATCTTCAAAGATTCAAAGAATCATTAGGGTCAGTGAATCAATCTTCAAAGATTCAAAGAATCATTAGGGTCAGTGAATCGCTCAGTCAATGAATCACTTGCGTCACTGAATTAATTTAGTAGTGAATCAAATTAATCAATAAATCACTAAAGCCAGTGAATCAGTCTTTAACAATGAACAAACAGTGTGTTTTACAGTGACCGGAAAGAAAAAGTCCATCACCACAACTACAGTACAACAACTACTCACTTGTATCACTACACACTGTCACGAAACTGTACAGAGAAAAGTATTGAGACGTGGGACAAAACAGGTCCATCAAGGGGGTCAATGCTCTTCGCTTACCCAATAAAATATTTTTTCTATATGTTAAAGTCATGAGGGATTCAAATAGAGTATTTTTAACACAATTCCACACAATTTAATTTGGAGTCTCAGTATTATTACACAACTGGTTTCTTAATGTCTCTCACACATCTAAAACAGTGGGCCACCGCGAAGGGTCAATATTCATATGCAACGAAAAATGAGACGGATTTTAACAAAATGTTCATGCTTAAAAAGAGCTGTTTTTATCCACGCAACACTTGAGTTATATCTCCCTCATAGTCAACGCAAGGTTGTTTTTATGACAATGAATGTATCATAAGATTTTAAAGTGTTGCGGTCCCCACTTTTGTACAACAAACCCGTCAGACATTCACAAATAAAATGTCAATTCTAAAATCAGGATTGTATATAGGGGAGCACCTACGTCACTTAAAGGCCTGGTTTTGCACGTTTACTTATCCTTTTGTTGGAGTACACACCCCCCCCCCCCCGTGTTCAGACAGGATCTGCTAAGTTTATGAGGTTTTAGGAATATTTTTAAATCTAATGTTAATGTTTCCGGTGTCACAGAAATGAGATGTCAACACAATCTTCCAATTCTGAGGGAAGTATTTGAAATATTTAGATAATTTGTATTCTCTGAAAGCAGGCTCATTAGCATCTAGCACAACGAAGAAACAATATAATTGGTTTCTATACATGATATTCCATTGGTTTGTGAAAGAAATGCCAAATGAATTAAAACGTCAGATGCCACCAGCATGGTATTGATTTTGTGTTCTACGATATATCAAATCCTGGACGAGTTATGGGACTCTTGATAAAAGCTTTATTAATACAATAACATATATTACTGTTTGGTGTGACGCAGTACATTGACTGATTTGGATATGTATTTGAGAGTTAAAATTTACTACACATTCAGGTTTTTCGTCACCTCTGTCAGATCAAATCTTTTGATAATGTTTGGCAGTATATTTTATTTGTTGTGGATCATTGCTTGTTTGGTCTCTTTTTTGTTGTGAAAGTGATTGTATTTGTTGTCTGCTAACACGAGAATGGTTTGAATGTTAACATTATCTTGTTGGTATATGCTTTAAAGTTATAAGTTGAAATTATATAACAGTCCAACTAAAAAAGCTAATTTTGTTAAAAAAACGGAAAATTGGAGGGTTGTATGAAAGATTTCTCAGTAGCTTAGTACATATAGGATACATAAATGTAGTTTCATTTGTCGGAGTAAAAGGTTTTATTTTTTAAATTTTGCACCCTGTTTTTGTCCCACTTCTCAAGAATGACTAAATATACTTATAGTTATACTTACGTATAACTATAGTATAACTAAGAAAATAAAAGCATATGAATGATTTTCATTAAACAAAATTACTAAAGATGCAAAACAAAAAATGTATAAAAATAAAAAAATAAAATATAATGTATAACCTGAATGCACTGTAAGTTGCTTTGGAAAAAAAGTGTCTGCTAAATGACTAAATAAAATTATACTATTTTATTAATTATATAAACAAACACATTCCGTTTAGGGAAACGGGACAGACATTACCTATATTAATATAGCGCTTGTCAAAGATTACAAAGCATAAAGCTTTAATTTCGTGATATTGCATCCAAAATAAGTGTTGCGGTATTAGTCATATTTAAAAATTTTGTGTGTAAGGAGATGTTAATATATTTGATATAAATATTAATTAGTGCTGTCAAACGATTAATCGAATCCAAAATAAAAGTTTTTGTGTAAACAATATATGTGTATGTACTGTGTATATTTATTATGTATATATACATACAAACACATGCATGTATATATTTAATAAAAATATGTTATGTTTATATATTAAATATATTTATATATAACATAAAATATAAGAATATGAATATATAAATGTATAAAAGTAAATATTTTCAATATATACTGTATGTGTGTGTATTTATATATATACATAATAAATATACACAGTACACATACATATATAATGTAAACAATAACTTTTATTTTGGATGCGATTAATCGTTTGACAGCACTAATTTAATATTTTATATCAAATATATAACATCTCATTACACACAAAATGGTAAAATATTACTAATACTCTGAAACACTTCCTTTTTTCGTTCCACAAAAGGCAGAAAGTCATACGGGTTTGGAACAACATGAGTGCGAGTCTTTTGAAAAGAATTTTTTTTTTTTTGTGCGTTTTGTTTTTTTGGGTGAACCGTACCTTTAAAAGCGCCCCGTGGCACCCGTTCGCGGGTGCTGATTGGCTGATGTGATCGTGTGCCATCAATCGTTTGTTGGCTGCGGAAGTTGCGGTCATGTGATTCAGCGAATGGCTCCAATGTTTTTCAAATCTATGGATGAAAGTCAATAAAAGGTGATTTATTTCACAAATCAGCACGGTAATATTTACTCATCTATCGCTCGAAATAGCCTCCTGATGTACGATGTTATGAAGCGTAAACAAACGCCAGTTTTGTAGAGGCAGATGGTGTGTTTTTGAGCATCTAAAACAATTTTATGTCCGTTTTTTATTTATTATTTCGGAGAAACCGTCGATTTATTGTTTGACGTAACTGCAGGAACTGTGTATGTGCGTTCGCCTGTCGCATTTACTCACGAGATCATTTTGTACTCTAGTCACATGTTTTTCTATGGTGAAATACTGTACATGAAAGAGGTACAAAATCAATCACACAGTACCTTTTCTTTTCATCTAAATTGCCAGCTTTGAGTCGATCGTGTCAGTTACTCTGTGAAACATACACGTATTTAACCTCATCTTTCATTTGCATTTAAGCAATGGAGGAGATAAGAGTATCTCCTGACTATAACTGGTTCAGAAGCACCGTGCCTCTGAAAAGAGTAAGTTCATTTATCTTTCTATCGGGTAACAATATAGGGACCAATTTTCACTATTAACTAGTTGCTTATTAGCATGCCTATTATTTGCATTTTGGCTGTTTATTATATTGGCTGTATATTATTTACATATTGGCTGTTTATTCTTATATTCTGCAGGACCATATCCTACCCAATACCTAAATTTAACAACTACCTTATTAACTATTAATAATCAGCAAATTAGGAGTTTGAGGCAAAAGTCGTTGTTAATGGCTAGATTTGGACCTTAAAATAAAGTGTTATCTATCTATCCAAGTTCATTTGTGGTAGAAAACAATGCATAATTGTCATTTGACATAGTTAACTGTCATTTAAAAAAAAAAGTATAGTTAAAATTAAATGAAATAGAACTTCCATAAATGTAAATTAGAATAATATATGTATATTATGAGGCTGATGTTGCACATTTGTGAGACGTCTTGCCTGTGCATCTTCTGTAGATAATCGTGGATGATGATGACAGTAAAGTCTGGTCGTTGTATGATGCTGGGCCGAAAAGCATCAGGTGCCCCATCATCTTCCTCCCGCCTGTGAGCGGCACAGCAGAGGTTTTCTTCCAGCAGGTGCTGGCTCTCTCCGGATGGGGCTACCGCGTCATCTCCGTATGTTTTCACATCAACTACAGATAGTCCTGCTGGAATAGATATCTGTTAACAATTGAAAGCATTATTCAGTTGCTTTCCATTTCAAAAATGGCATTTTGCATAACTAGCATGTCCCTTTGCTTCTCTTCTGACATTATTGCTTTTTTTTTCTTTTTTAATTCCATGATGTGTAACTTGATATTGCCGTATCCAGCTCCAGTATCCTGTCTATTGGGATCTGTTGGAATTTTGTGATGGATTTAGGAAGCTTTTGGACCACTTACAACTGGACAAGGTACGGTGTATTGATTGTTTTATATATATACACAAGACGAGAAATGGGTCTCTTTCACAACCTGTTTTTTGTTCTCCGTCTGCGCAGGTGCATTTGTTTGGTGCCTCTCTGGGAGGATTCCTGGCTCAGAAATTTGCTGAAGTCACGCATAAATCTCCCAGAGTTCATTCTCTGATCCTGTGCAACTCATTTAGCGACACATCGATCTTCAACCAGACTTGGACAGCAAACAGGTTATACAGGATACTTTTACAGTGATAACGTCTCCATCATTGTGCATTTGTCTCATGTATAATGTTTCTTTTCTAGTTTTTGGTTGATGCCTGCTTTCATGCTCAAAAAGATTGTGCTTGGTAACTTTGCCAAAGGACCTGTGGACCCAAAAATGGCAGATGCAATTGACTTTATGGTTGACAGAGTGAGTATTTCTACTGTACTACTGACTGTTTACAGTGTTGATGATATAATTAATGTAATGCTACAATATTTGGCCTACCTCTAGTAAAATGTCACCAAAAAATGATTACAAATCATACATTCAGAGCATTTCTCGAAGTCGGTTTGTTGCCTTAAGGACATTTAATATGCACATGAAATGTGTAAATATGCAAACTTTCTTTGTACTGAAATAGTTATGTGAAAAGTGAAAACTGCACATAAATCAAACCACATTTAGTGCTTCTTCTGGATTGATGTAGTTAGTAATAGATCTCATACTGATGTGTGAAGGTAATTTGTCTCACTCTTTGCTCATTTATCAACAAAACGCGCTCTGTTTGTTTGTGCTTCAGCTGGAAAGCCTGAACCAGAGTGAACTGGCCTCTCGACTCACGCTGAACTGCCAAAACTCCTATGTGGAACCTCACAAGATAAAGGATATTGCCGTCACTATAATGGATGTAGGTCTTCTTTACACACTACCGGTCGAAAGTCTGAAAAAAATTGCGATTTTTTTTTTCAATTGTTTTGATCACCAAACCTGCATTTATTTGATCAAAAATATAGTAAAAACTGTATATTTGATGCTTGTGTTTTATTGACGATCTACTTCAACTGATTATTTCTGTGATGCGAAAGCTGAATTTTCACCATCATTACTCCAGTCTTCAGTGTCACATGATCCTACAGAAATCACTATAATATGTTGATCTGCTACTCAATTATTAATTATTATTGCTGCTCAATCATTATTAATGGTATTATAATCAATTTTGAAAATGTTTTTGCTGCTTTGTTACAAAACTGGGTTATTTTTTCCAGGATGTCTTTGATGAATAGAAAGTTCAGTGAAAGCATTAATTTGAAATAGACATTGTTTGTAACATCTTAAAGTTTTAATGTCACCTTTGATCAATTTAATGTGGCATTGATGTAAAAAAAGTTTTTTTTTTTTACCTTGTGCATCACAATTTCCACAAAAATATTATGCAGAACAACCACTTTCACGTAATAAGAAATTATTACAGGCAGGGTAGGTGATTGGTTCAAAAAAATTGTTATGCTGAGTTGAAAGTCTCGTTAATCAAATAAGGTAAGGGGTCTAATGTGATGTATTAATGTATTTATATCATCTTGGAAGGCATAAGACCATTAAAATCGTCCAATCAAAATGGCTCGGGTCAGTTGAAAATTCCAGATAGCCTGATGCCCAGGGTGCCGGTTTTCACAATCACAAACCTGCCCAATGGCTACTCAAAAACTAGCAATCACATGCGGGGGCGCGGGCTCAGGGTAAAATACAAGGTTTTTTGGCGGGTTTACCCTTGTAAAATTCGCTTCAAGGCATAATATCACGTTAATTGGGGAGCTTCAACCTGCAACACATGAAAACCAACCGCTAGCAACCGTGGTAAAGGGATAGTCCCAAATAGGAACACAAATTAAGAAATTTTTGATGGAATCTGAGAGCTGTCTGACCCGGCATGGACGTACACACGTCCAACGGTCCAGAAACGTAGCAAGAGATCGTTAAAATAATCCACGTGACATCAGTGGTTCAACCGTAATTACGTAACGCTAGAGAATACTTTTTGTGCGCCCAAAAGAAACAAAAAAATAAAGATTTTATTCAACAATTCGTCTCCTCCGCATCACTAGCGGCATTTTGGAGAGTATCCACTGAACGTAAACAGCATATGTGGTTTTTTTTTTCTTTTCTTTTGCACAAAATATTCTCTATGCTTCGTAAATTATGGTTGAACCCCTGATGTCAAATGGATTATTGTACAGCTTCCTTGTAGGTTCTAGGCCTTGATCATGGTTAATTACTATTGCTGTCTATGGGGGTTTCGAGAGCTCCGGATTTGATCAAAAAAGAAATCTTAATTTGTGTTCGAAGATGAACTGCAGGTTCTTCGGGTACAGGAACAACCTGAAGAGTGAGGTATTTAATGACAGAATTTCATTTTGACCCTGTGAACTCCTTTAAAGTAGCCCAACTTCCACGGGAAAAAAATAAACAAAAGAAAAAAAAAAAACGCGGACTTGGCAACACTACTGATGCCTGGTTTGGAGGCGGCGTGGCTTTGCAAATTGTTTTTGCAGGGAGAGTGGGGATCTTGCTTTCAAAGCTAGCTTGCTATCGCTAGCCTTTCCGAAATCACCTACCCTACCTTTAAACACCACAACAGCATCATTAGAATGAATCAGCATGTTTCCATAACAAGGAAAAGTTACATTTTAAAGGCGGTCTATGATGTTGCTACAAAAGCAACATTATTTTGTGTATTGGTGTAAGGAAAGTGTTTATGCGGGTTAAGGTTAAAAAACACATTATTTTCAACAATGTACATTATTGTTGCTCCTCTATGCCCGCCTTTTTGAAACGCGTCGATTTTTTACAAAGCTCACCGGTCTGAAAAAGCAAGGTGTGCTGGGATTGGCCAGCTATCCAATGCGTTGTGACTGGCCGAATACCTCAAGTGTGTGATGAAAATGTTACGCCCCTACCATACTGTTGATGGCGTGTCTCAGCCGGAGCGATGATTCAAAAACATGAAACCCATTATAAACGAGGCATTCCTTGCATCCAGTGGGGACATAATAATGACTTATACTGTCTTTTTACACATTGCGTTGCATCGCGCCGTGTAAACATAAAAACCATGTCTGCATTTGTAATCGGAGAAACAACAAACAACAAGCCCTACTATAACACTGCCCAAAAAAACTTGCTTTAAATATATAAAATATAAAAACTGTTTAAATATTAAAAACATACTTACAGTCTATGTGAGTCCGAACAGCCAGCATTGTAGTCTACTCTACAGGATCAGGAAACAGTCCTCCATAAAATGCGCAGCACACATCTGAATATTTGGGTTGACGTGTTCTGGAACATCAGCTCGTGTCCATTTGGCAAGGCCAACACAAAGTAGTTTCGCTTTCACAACGAAACACTGTGTCACACACGGTGGCCTAGAGTGAGGAATGGCCGGAGGGCTAGAGTGAGTAGAGGCCGGGGGCTAGAGTGAGGAACGACAATACTACAGCAAGAATAAAAGTTACGCCTTCTTTCTTTGCGTGAACATTTGGGCGGCGTTATGCAAATCTTCCCACACAGTGACGTAGATATGTGGGGGCGTGTTAGAACGAGCCATTTTAGGTAGGCGTGGCTGAATCTCACTTTTCTAAGAATATCTCTTTGGATTTGAGACTTTAGTCTTTGCAACTTTACAGATCTTCTTTATGCACCAAGAGCTTGTAACACTCCAAAGAGAAAGGAAAAATTGAAATAGCATCATATGACCCATTTAAAATCTATTAAAAAAATAAAAATTGTAGCAATATCTCTCAACATTACCGTTATTGCAATTTTTTTAAGAAAATAAATTGAACATGAGACTTCTTTTGAAATCATTAAAAAAAAATCTTAATTCTAAACTTTGTATAATGTTTTGTGATTCTAGAACTCTAGATAAGTTACAGAAATAAGATGCAAGTTTAACATTTAAAAAATATTTTGCCCTTATTTTCACATAGGTTTTTGATCAGAGTGCCCTGTCACATGAGGCAAAGGAAGACATGTATAAGCTGTACCCCAACGCTAGAAGAGCTCACCTCAAAACAGGAGGAAACTTCCCATATCTGTGCAGAAGTGCAGAAGTCAACCTGTACATACAAGTGAGTTTCAAATTGTTGAAAGGAATGTTTCAACCAAAAATTTAAATACTGTCATTATTTACTCACCCTCATGTTGTTCCGACCCCAAATAACTGACTTTCTTCTGTGTAACATGTATGAAGAAAATTTGACATGCTCATCTTCCTGCAATTGTAGTAATCCAAAGCTTTAAAAGTTCAAAAAGAAGCAAGTAGTCAGACTTGTGTCTGAATCTTAGCCATATGATAGATTTTTGTGAGAAACAAACAGAGTAATTTGTTATTTGCTAAAAATCAGTTCTTGAATAAATTGTTCTTTTGATTCACAAACTCACGACTCAATGATCAGACTGCAAAAGTTAACGACTTTTTGGAATTAGATTCTCGGTGAATAAAGACAGCCTGTTTTAAAGACATAAGGACCAGTTTTAAGCTTGACATTTTCAGTGAATAGTGATTAAAACCAATGCAATCATGTGATTTCAGGGGCTTAATTTGCATTGTTACTCGGCTTTTACTCCGTAGATACACCTGCGTCAGTTTCATGGGACACGGTACGCCGCTATCAGTCCAGAGATGGTCAGTGCAGAGGAGCTGGAAGTGCAGAGGACAAATCTGAGCAACAACCGTAAGAGTGACAACGAATCGTAGAGAGACCAACAGGCTTCATACAAGCATCTTCTGAATGTTGACTAGATGAATCGGGATCTGAATTTAACCCGTTTCAGCTACACAACATTCAGAGATCACGTTCCGGTATTCTGTTTTTCTATGACCTTAAACTCAAGTCACATGTGAATGGACTTTAAAGAGCCTATTTTTACTTTACGGAAAATAAACAATATTTTAATAAGTATTATGACTGTAAATAAGTGAAATTGATTACATGGTAAGAGTTTTCATAGAACGCCATATTTTGACCTGGTTGCCTTACACAATATAAAATGCACGTATTTGTTAAATTTAGCACTTTTTACTGCTTGAACTTAATTTTCTGCCTTTTTTACGTTGGTGTTATTTTTTTGTCATGTACTTGGTTTGTTTGTATGAATGTTGTCAATGTTATTATGTCTGTTGGAGTCATGCACTGATATAAACCGAAACTCGTTTCAACACAAGATTGTATAAATCTCTTACCTTTTCCAGGTGACCTATCAGGAGTCTTTGATTTGGAAACAAATCTAAAAGTGTCATTATTTACTTAAATAAAAGCTGTGTAACCACAAAAGACAGGTATTGATCGTTATTATAGATTTACAACAATTTATTACACGTTCTGCGCATGTTAAAACTCTCACCTGCCAATTATGTTAACTAAATCATTACCATACAATTAAAACACTGCTGTGGCTACACAATAAAAATTATTCATATCTTATTAAAGTGTTTACATAAGAATCAGATTAAGGAATTGGGCATTACAAATTTATGGCATGCAAATAAATTCAAGTCTCTACCAGAGTAGGCCAGATTATTATTTGTTTTAGGCCATCACCTAAATACAATAGTATATGAATATAGTAATCATTCAGTACCATGATAGTATGATCTGGTACCACCATAATAGTTTTTTGAAGGTGCCAGCACATTAAACTTGGCATGAAACAGAAGTTGCAACCAACATTACAACAGTATTGTGACGTTTTTCGGAGTGAAACATCAGGATCAGAATAAAGGTAGATGTGACTGCCGCTGGCTTAAAGGAACAGTTCACCCAAAAATGTCAATTTGCTGCAAATTTACTCACCCTCAGGCCATCCAAGATGTAGATGAGTTTGTTTCTTCATCAGAACAGATTTGGAGAAATGTAGCATTACCCCACTTGTTCACTAATGGATCCTCTGCAGTGAATGGGTGCCGTCAGAAGGAGAGTCCAAACAGCTGATAAAAACATCACACTAATCCACAAGTAATCCACACCACTCCAGTCCATCAGTTACCATCTTATGAAGTGAAAAGCTGCATGTTTGTAATAACAAATCCATCATTAAGATGTTTTAACTTTAAACGATCGCTACTGAATCAGGAAAGAAATATGCACAGAACAAGCACCAATTACATGTGAAAACAGTCCAAAACAATTAAACAAATATTATGGACTATTACAGAAAGATTACACAAAGATTATTGCACTAATTCTTGAGAGGAAACCTGGTGACTGGTGACTGCAAATTTGCATCTTTTGTCTTGGCAGAAATATTTTCATACGTCAACATTAACTTTTAACCTGCTTCAGATCAGCACTTAATTTCCTGTCGAGTCACAGTCCACTAAAGCCATTATAACAAAAATATGACACTAATATCTAGATAGATTTTTAAGTGCAATCTACAATTAAACTAAATTAAATAACAGCCTTTTAGTGTGGGAAAAAATCAACACCTTGACAACAACTCTAGTCATGCTGCATACTGTGACTCATACTTTACTCAATACTTTAAAACAAGTACACTTACAAATCAAACAAGTACAGTTTCAGTTACAGCCTACGCATTTTTCAGGCATCTTTAACATCACAACCAACATTTACACATCTCTTGCTTAGGCAGGCTGAATATATTCAGAATGTTTGCATAAAAACTGGGTTGACACAAATTTTGATTCTCAAGTGTGTGATTCGATTCAGTTCCGATCTCGATTCGATACTGATTCATTTGGATACGTATCAGGTACAAAACATGTCAGTTTTTCTCAAGTAAAGAAATCTCAACTAATGCTGTAAACTGTAAAGGGAAGAAGATATACTAAGCCTATACTTAATGATATAACTATGCTCCAATTCATTTTTTAAATATAAACATTTAAATGGTGGCTGTCATATAAACGTGTTTTGATGATGGATTTATTCAAATATCGGAGAACAGGTTAAGTAAAAAATATAATAAATATGTAACAGTGCATATATTCACCAAAATTATATTTATTTACCAAAATATTTATAGCTAATTGTCCAGCTGTGGGCATTGAATGGCTTTTCTGAGGTAAACGTTATGTGACATCGTTAACAAGCTGTTCTTTCCGCAGCTGAAAACTGATTGAGCACTTGCATGAGACATTTTCAACAACTTCCGATGTTCATTCATGTTTATTTCATACAATAACTAGTAGTAAAGGGGAAAATATGTTTGGTTCACGTGCGCTCGAAATGAGGCGCTACAGCCATATGTCACACTTCATTAAAAAGCGCCAAAACTGTATTTATTGTTTGAATTTCCTAAAAAAAAAGTTACAGAATTTTAAAGCCAAGACTTTGTTTTATATCAAAAGTAACAAAGCTTGTTGGGATTTACTACTACAAAAAAAAAGAAGAGAGAACTTGATGTCAACCCAGCCCTAATCTGCATAAAATACTACAGTGGTTTATTCTCTTAATTTCATTCCACCTTCTTCACTCTTTTGTCCCGTGTTCATATAAGAATATTTGCACATACAAAAAAAGGTTCGGGCCTTTCAGTCTTGCAAATCCTATAATGAACAGGATGATCACACACATTTAAACCCAGTATCCTGAGCTATGCAGCTGTATAGTATTGTTTTTGTTTCTAGTCTTAAAAATAACAATTACAGCAGAAAAGCTGCAACTACAAATAAATAGGACAGAAATACATGCATAACTGTAAAAATGAAATGTGAAAAGTGAAATTCAGCATGACCAATAATGTTATTGCATGGCATGTTTTTCGACAGAGAGAGAGAGAGAGAGAGAAATCTACCTGTTCTCCAAAAAAAGTGTCATATTTTCTCAATATGAATGGTTCCACAGAAACACATCATTTCAATCCAAAGTCATGTTTGCTGTAAATATTTGCTCTGGGTGTGAACAGGCTAAGTTTTCTTCTCAGTCACATCACTGAGGTTATATTTGAGGGAGTATTTGTGTTTTGTCAGTGCTGTGTATTTGAAGAGCATCCAATCTCCTGGTTGGTACGTGCTCAGTCTAGACCTTTCTCAATAAATCTCACATTACATTGTAGAGCATTTTTTAGCAGAAGACGGATCCGCATTTGCCTGCTGTCGCATGCTTTCTGTTTGGAAGAAGAAAAAAAAGTTATAAAAGAGGGAAGGTAAAGCAAGGTTGTAGACCGTGAAACTATAAAAAAATATATACTCAATAGCTCTGATCCGAAACCCAGAAAGTTTTCTTGCTGCTTACAATCATCTAAGGCATAATCCTAGTCAAAATGGCATGCAAAACTTTAGTTGGTCACATACATGAAAAGATAGACATATAAAGTCATCGGTTCTTGGCCAGAATAATAACCTAATTAGAATTTTAAAATTGAATTTGCATACAAATTCACTACAATGCATTCTGGAATTGCCTTTCAAAAAAGACACATGCAATTCTGCCAACAAGATTTTCATGTTGCTGCCTTTGAGTCTGAAATGCACATGTGATGCATAAAAATTCTGTCTAGATAGGCATCACAGTAGGTTTAGAAACAGATCTTATACACATATGAAGTGTAATGCTGAATTCACCTGCCAAATCAGTCATTGAGATTCCAGTCAGACCTTCGTACAAGCCCTTGATGGGGTTTTCTCCAGCGGTGATCACTCCGTGCAGCCAGATGAGCAGCATCCTATGCCCGTGCTCCTTGTAGCTCTTTGTACCTTTTAAAGTTCAGAGCTTGGCATCACTATGACAGATATCTTATCACACTGAACACACTGGGGCTGCCCTGTGAGAACTATGCACTACATTTGGGAAAATGGTGCAAATTGAAGGCTAGTCTAACTGTTTGAGTAATAGTGCTGAGGAATACAAGGGCTCTTAGAGGTGTTGTTTTCTGATTTAGAATTCAAAGTTAAGCAGACTGCTTTACACTAATTACTATGTTTACTGGCTCATGTAATGAACCTATTTTCCTTAGTGTAATAAAAACAGCATGTCTTCAGAAAACGTCGGAGAAATGTCTATTTCCAGACCTCGTATATTCAGACGTTTTGTATTTTTGTGCATATTTTGACATTAGGATTTTTGGCATTTTCAGGAAAGCATTTGTAGCCCCATTAAGAAAAGTTATTTACTTCTAATAAAATAAAGCCATTTGTATTTCCCCATTTATAATCATTACATTTTAAGGGGTTACATAGAATACAATTTTGCTTTTAATTTAAATCCTATTCTAACTAAAAAATCGTAGCGTTCAAAAGTTTGGAGTCATTCATTTTTTATTTCTTTTTTAGAAATACAGTAAAACAGTAATATTGTAAAATATTATTGCAATGTATAATTACTCCCTTCTTTTTGAATATATTTTCAAAATGTAATTTACTTTTTGTGATGACAAAGCTGAATTTTCCGCATCTTTACTCCAGTCTTCACAGTGTCACATGATCCTTCAGAAATCATTCTAATATACTGATTTGATATTCCAGAAACATATATGATTATCAATATTGAAAAGAGTCGTGCTGCATAATATATTGTAAAAACCATGAAGCAGATTTAGCGATTCTTGAATATATAATGAAGAGTTTATTTGCAAAAACATAATTTTTTTTTTAATTTTCAAAAATCATGTTTTTTGTTATCATGTTTTTATTGTGTTTTATTTTGTTAGTTAGCTGTATTTTTTTGTTGTTGTTATTTTTACTTAATCAAAATATCCCAACTGCAGTTTGATTGAGATTAAATGGAATGCAAAATGAAAAAAACATGATTTAAAACAAAATGTTAAAAACGGAGTTAGCTGGTTTGTGTATGTGTATATATATATATATACACTTTTTTTTTTTTTTAAAGTATGCAATCAGCAGATTCACGTTTTAAATGACGTACCTGTCCATTGGTGCTCTATGGCTCGAATATGTGCATCTGAGAACTTCCAGTGCCGAGCCAGTGTTTTCCACTCGCCTGGTTTGAGATATTTGGAGGCAAGTTTCCACAGGACAGATCGGATATGTTGTGTCTCCTGTCGATGATCTTGCTTAAAGGTAAGACTCGTTCCCACCAGAGAGTCAGAGTCACTCGTCACATTTTCCTAGAAAGCAAATGAACACATTTAAAATCTTCCATATTCAAATGATATCGGAATCAATTAATTTAAGCTTAATATACACTGAACGTACCTTCTCCCATCTGTAAAATCTGTCAGCTTTGATAATCATGTCAATGACATTCACATGGTTGCCTCTTGCTGCAACATCCAGTGATGTCTTTCCCTGCTGTAAATATCTTTTGTTCAACTGTTTGATCACAAGTGTATTACAATATGAAAATGTATCAACCACACTCAAGTACGACAACAGTAATTTGCACCTTGTCGAGCAGATTGAGGTTAACTCCAGATATCAGGATCATCTCAGCGATGTTCTGCCGTCCGTGTTCTGCTGCTATGTGCAAAGCAGTTTGAAGCCGCTGCGAGGAACAATTGTTGATGAATGAGTGAAGAAACCATTTCCTTAATCTGTGAAATCATAAATGTGAAACACTCACATTGTCAAAGATGTCCAGGTCGCATCCCGCATCAACAAGATCCTTGACTATTCCTGTGGAGTTGTTGAGTACTGCCAAGTGCAGAGCTGAAGTATGTTGCTGGTAAGGAAAAATGTCTGTAAATACTTTGGATATTCTGAATTGTAAAACTTAAAATTGTACAGTTTCTGATGTTTTAGCTCCTGACTCGCGAATCAGGTAAATTGTCAAATGTGCCCAAATTATGCACTCCACATTGGGATCTTACTCAAATTAATTCTTTCATCCGTGTACTTTTCTTTCTTTAAGAGAAAGAAAAATGTTGTTTCTGTTAATGTTGTCTGGATGTGGCCTTAGATGTGTGCATGCATGTGTATTTGCTACCCAGCTAACAGAGAAGGTTCTCAGAACTTTAACTTTTAACTGTTTAACTTTCTAACAGTTTATGAACAAGTAACGTTAATAGAATGTTCACTCAAAATGTCTAATAATAATAATGTCTAATAAAAAAAAATTTCTGAAACGTTTCAGTTGGATACAAATCTAAGATGGTTTATAGAACATTCAAAAGTAACATTCCCATAATTTTAGCAAAATAATGAAACGTAACACTCCCCACAATGTTGCCTTTAACACTGACAATTGGACAGGAATAAATCCACAAAATACTTGTCCCAAATAGTGCTTTTGTCATGCTCTTAAAGGAAAAAAACAGCTGAATAATGCAGTAAAACTTCTGTATAATATTATGTCTTAAACATGTCTGTAATATAATCAAGATGGCCTTGTACCCAGTGCTGTCCTTAGGGCCCCCCCCCCCCCCGGAACGTGACCTGCGTCAGCTAAGGACGGCCCTGCTTGTACCTATACTGTGCATATCTGTTATGTAGAGCATTATTATTAGACACCGCTAACAGAGAATCCAGCAAATTAGTTGTTTTCAATGGGCATGCCATAGTGAATTTTTCCCCTAAAATTCTCTCCTGTTCTACAAAAGCAACTAAGCTGTGAGTACTTTTAGTACTCACTGTGTCTACTGAATCCAGATTGATCCCAGCCTGTACCAGCAGTTTGATCTCTCTTCCTGAGCCATGCAGGGCCACCAGATGAAGAGCTGTCCTGTTACTCTATAAGAAGAAACACTTTACGGTGTGCTTTGACTTGTACTGAAAGTTGAAACCCGCATTAGTTAACTTATTATACAGACTGATGATAGTATAAAACAATGTCCTCACATGAGTAAGTTCATTAACATTGCAGCCAGCCTCCAGCAAGAGTCTGATACATTCGTAATGCCCTCCTTCAGCTGCCAAATGTAAAGCCGTCATGCCATCCTGATAAAAGATCACAATGTGAAGCAAATAATACCAAAACCAAAAGAAACTCTTATAAATGCACACAAAAACGGGATCTACTTACAATGTTTTTTTCATCAATGCTCTCCCCGGTTTCCATGATCTTCTGTAGGACGTCACTGTGGCCTTGCTTAGCTGCCAAATGCAGTGCAGTGTTTTCCTCCTGCAGTTCATGAACATCATATTAGTGCTGCATCAATGTTTATCATTTCTTTTTCCTTTCGTTATTGCCAATGTTTTCCCATTCTTTGTATGTTTTTGTTTTAGTTAGTTTAACTAACCAAAGTAGGGCAGGTGATGCATCTACTGTAGCATGCGGAATATGTTTAGTTTCTCTTTTTCTTTTGTAGTTAGGTCAGATTTATACATTTGTAGTTGATTTGTTTTCTATTTTGACAATTTCTTTGGAACCATTCTGCACATCTTTTCTTCTTATATAAATATCATATTTTCAATGGGCATGCCATTGCCATAGTGAATTAGAGATAAGGTATCTTATATTATCATGTTGCAATTTAGATTTTTTTTGTTTAACCTCACATGGCACATTTGATGTCAGCAAACACCGATTAAAATAAAAATTCAGTGCCACACCACTCAAGTCTAAAGTTTTTATTTGGATCACATTGACAAGTTCTTCTGAATGTAGAAACCTTATTCTGAAAACTTTGGCTCGCTTTGCCCTCTACTTTGGCATTTTACATCTAGTAGTAGAGAAAATCTAATTAGCACACACTGAGGAGCATCTGTGCACCCGTGACTCTTGCTGTCCCTCACCTTGTCCTTGAGGTCATGAGCACAGCCCATACCAATGAGAAAATCCACCACCTCCAGGTGTCCATGCTCCGCGGCCAAATGAAACGCTGTCTTACCGGACTGACACAGCAGATGGACACACGTTAGAAAGGACATCATGTACAGTACTACTCTTAAAATAAAGGTTTCCACAGGGGGGTTTCATAGCAATGCAATAGAAGAACCATTTTTGGTTCCTCAAAGAACCATTCTGTGGACAGTTCTTAAAATAATCTCTTAAATGTTAAGAATATTTTAATAATCTGAAGAACCTACTTCCATTAAAACGAGCATTTTGTGTAATGGAAAGGTGTAGTTTCTATAAAAGTTTTATAGCTGTTCAATGGGTAATAAAACATCCCTGCTGAAAAAACAAACAAACAATAGAAACCATCACAGAAATTCTGATGGTTTCCACTACAAATACCATTACAAACAAACCAAACCAAACCAAACTTTTAACCATTAAAACCATTGAAAAATTGTTTGCTGTAGTGTAGTAGTAGTAGTTTTGGAACATGTTCCATTAAAGGAGACATATTATGCCACTTTTTACAGTATGTAATATAAGTCTCTGTTGTCCCCAGAATGTGTCTGTGAAGTTTCAGCTCAAAATACCCCACAGATAATTTATTATATAATTTTGAAAATGGCTATTTTGAGTGGAAGCAGAAACACGCTGTTTTTCGTGACTGTCTCTTTAAATGCAAATGAGCTGCTGCTCCCCGCCCCTTTTCCAGAAAAGAGCTGCGCCATTACAGCTCGTACCTGCTAAAACATCTTTTTTGTTTCTGATTATCATGTTTATCGCACTGAAATCATGCGTTTTAAACCATATTAGTTTAAACTTCTGAAATATCAGAGTTTTCTGAGCGCACACGGACAGAAAGCGGCTGTCACAGCATGTCGAAGTCACATAAACTAAGTTCTCATTCAACAAAGTTTGTTTAAAAACACACGAGTTACAAAAACAGTCGGTTATGTCTGTGAAGGTAAACAGCTGAGAAATAAATTGCATGTTTTGTTATCTGGGTGGTGGGGGGGGCAGCAGCAATATACATTAAATAAATCAATAAATCCACTGCTCTGTTGTCTCTTCTGAGGCTGGGACTTTAAATAGTGTTCTGTGCTCGTCTGTGCAGCCAATGACAGAACAGTTAGCATGTTTTGCTCAAACTTTCGCCATGACATTAGAACTGGTACACCTTTGTTGCTTGCAAAATCAAAATGAGGGTGCCGTGGGTGGAAACTTACAGATTAAAGGGAGGTAATATTATAATGAGATCCCTTTGTAATGTCACAAAGGGAGCAAAATCAGACGCACTTGTTTTTTCGGACGCTTGCAGAAAAAGGCTTATCAAAACAAAGTTACTGGGTTAATCTTTTTCACGTTTCCTTGGTTGGTAGATGCACCGGGGACCTTATTATAGTACTTAAAACCTGGAAAAGCCAGATTTTCATGATATGTCACCTTTAAGATTTAGTGATTTTAACAAGTCACCAATAGAAGGAAAAACCTATTACCAGTAGAGACCAACAGGGTCCATTACAGTTTCCATGAAAACCAATACAATTCCCATTATAACTAGTAAAACCATTACAAATTCTCTGATGGTTTCTATTGCTTTTTTCAGCAGGGATGTTTTGACAAAGCTCAATGAAACTACTCGAGAACACTGATTGTGTGATATTCGTATTATTGATCTACTTTGCAGAACACCTAACGGGGCATAAATCTCATAAGCTCATGTGTAATGAGTAGCACAATTCACAACAACTGGAAAAACTTAAAGTCAACAAGACATCAAAATTGACCCTGTTGATATTCATAATACAGCGGGTTTAATAAAATAAGTATTGAACACGTCACCATTTTTCCCAGTAAATATATTTCTAAAGGTGCTGTCGACATGAAATTTTCACCAGATGCCGGAAACAAACCAAGTAATTCATACATACAATGAAAACAAAACAAATGTGACCCTGGACCACAAAAGCAGTCTTAAGTAGCTTGGGTATATTTTTATCAATAGCCAAAAAAAAACATTGTACGTGTCAAAATTATCGATTTTTCTTTTATGCCAAAAATCATTAGGATATTAAGTAAAGATCATGATCCATGAAGATATTTTGCAAATTTTCTACCGTAAATATATCAAAACGTAATATGCATTGCTAAGAACTTTTTTTGGACAACTTTAAAGGTGATTTTTCTCAGTATTTTTATGTATTTATTTTTTTGCACCCTCAGATTCCAGATTTCCAAATAGTTTATCTCAGCCAAATATTGCCCTATCACAAAAAAACATACATTTGGAAAGCTTACTTATTCAGTTTTCAGATGATGTATAAATCTTAATTAAAAAAAAAGACCCTTATGACTGGTTTTGTGGTCCAGGGTCACAAATAAGTTCAGAAATTAAGTTATGTGGAATAAAATGGAATGACGCAAGGGAAAAGTATTGCACTACTGAAATGTATTTAATAGTACAAAAGCCTTTGTTGATAATGACAGCTTCAAGACGCCTCCTGTATGGAGAAACTAGTCGCATGCATTGCTCAGGTGTGATTTTGGCCCATTCTTCCAAACAAACAGTCTTCAAATCTTGAAGGTCCCATGGGCCTGTTCTATGAACTCTAATCTTTAGTTCTTATTTTCTATTGGATTCAAGTCAGGTGATTGGCTGGGCCATTCTAGCAGCTTTATTTTCTTTCTCTGAAACCAATTGAGAGTTTCCTTGGCTGTGTTTGGGATCATCGTCTTGCTGAAATGTCCACCCTTGTTTCATCTTCATCATCCTGGTACTGTAGGTGTTGGGACTGAAGCAGCTAATATTCATTTCCTCTGACTAGGGGCAGAATTGCTTTCTAATTACTGATAGATTTAAGCTGGTGTCTTGGCTTTCCATGCCTTTTTGCAACTACCTTTCTTCATGTGTTCAATGCTTTTTCCCTGGGTCATTCAATTTGATCACATATAACTTAATTTCTGAACTTATTCGTTTTGTTTGCTTTGTATGAATTACTTGTGTTGTTACCGACATCTGGTAAAAAAAATCATACTGACTGTGCATGATTCATTTATTTTCTTCACCTCTGAATTGAATTTCTAACCAAGGCAGAGAAAAATCATATTAGCAAATCAATCCACACAAACAAATGATCCAATAAACTCTTCATGGACAAAATTTTGACCTGGCCTACTGTTTACAAATTACATTTGAATTTCATGAAACTATTTGTCCTTTCCGATGCTTGACAGCTCCTGTTCACTGCCTGCTTTTTAAGTCAACAAAACTCAGGACAATTCCTTCCTTAAAGCCGTTCCTTGAAAATGTTTAACTGGTATTTGCATGAACACTGTGCAATCAACACAGTCGTTATCAGTCTCTCTGATGAAAACACCTATCTTCTACTTTCTATTTTGAATCAGTGCATAAAACTGAGCCTCAAAAGACTTACAACATTTATGACAGAATGTTGCAAATCTTTTCTTTCTTTTTTTTTTTAAGCATCAGCAAATACAGTATGTGGAAGAAAACCCAAAACAATTTTGGAAAGTGATGATCAAAATGTCATGTGATCAAAATGTAAGCAAACATAACCTTAAACAAATTCTGTAAAACTGACCACCTTCTTCACCTTCAAAGCTGATCTTACATATTTGTATCAACTAGTGTAAAAGCCCCTTAAGATGTTCTTGTAGATACAATACATTGGAAAACAAAACCCATTCTGTCTCTAAACTTTGTCTGGGCTCTAGTTTTTAGCAGGGAACTGAGGGTACAATTAAAAGACATTACACTTCAAGATCATGGGCACTGTGGCAAAACATGAGATTCTCACCTTGTCGACTTTATTAAGCTGCACGTTTTCCAGATCTTCCATAATATACTCCAAAATACTGATGTGACCCCTCTGTACAGCACAGTGCAAGAGATTCAAGCCATTCTGAAAGAAAAAAAAGAGACAAGTGAGACGCATTGAAATGAATGTTGAAACCTGAATGTAGGCCAGTACACACATCAATCTCATTTGTATTGGTTAGTGGTCTTTAAAGAACGGCTTCAGAACGCTATTCGTCAAGAGCACAGTCAACCATGAGAGAGCGGAGCACATCGAGTGCTCAGATAAAAGATATCTGAAACATGACAAGGATTTCTGCCAATAGAGTCTTACTTTGTTTTCACAGGTGAGCTTCGCCCCCGTTGAGACAAGGATCTTCAGGATTGAGAGGTGACCAAACCATGCCGCCAAGAGCAGAGCGTTCATACCGAACTGGAAAACAAAAGAATATACATATACACAGAGTCAAACAACTTTTGAAAAACAGTATTAGCCTAAAGTGTCACTTCCTTAATTACATGATTAACAATCGCATTCCAGTTATGAGTTAACCAGTGGCTCGTGAACAGCAATGCATGTGTAGAAACTTCTACTAGCAAGGTTAAGGACATGGGGTTGATTCCCAGGGAATAAACATTCTGGTCAAATGTATTGCTTGCTTGAATGTATTGCTGTGACTCACTTAAAAGTGTCCACCAAATGCATAAATGTAAAAATTTTAATAATGGAGCTAAATTGACTTTTTTCACCAAATGCATATGGAATGACATAGTGAGACAAGCTATACTTCATCAAAATATTTATAAATAGCATGTTTTAATATTATTTTAATTTAAAATAAAATAAAACGGCATGGGTTATAATTAAGATAATTATGCCCATCATCCCTACTTGGGGACTACATGGAAAATTTGTATTTCCAAAAAATGAAAGGCACTTCACCAGTCCTCATTTATATGAAACGTGCAGAATCACATACAAATTGGTGATCAAAAAATCGGTCCATTTAGAGTATCTTTTCACTTACCCTACACATTATCATTAACTTTAATCTTACATAAAATTTTGATGTTTTAATTATCCCTTGCATTTCATGGACCACTCTTTGCGGTCAGTGTGAAAAAAGGGCGTTTCGTTGCGGGACATTTTTTGTACCAAAGGCAGTGGAATGAATGTTACACTAACATTTAGTTGTGACATTCTAGTAATATAAAACAAAGCACACTACATATATTTTTATTTTAAATGGTTTTTGTTTGTGGTAATTTAGTTTTTTACTTTGTGTCATGGTGTTATTTTTTAACCCCACCCCCCCCCGCTTTAAATCATTTACATCACTCATGCATAAGCTTAGCATATGAAAAAAATATTTACTATAAAAAAAATTATTGTCACATGGTAGGAGTATTTATGTCAACTGCAAAAAAAAAGAGGATACAAAAATGATGACCAGTTACAACATACAACATAAAAAAATACACTTTTACTTATATGTCTATAAAAATTTAAATCTAAAACTTAATCATTATATTTTTCATAAAAAAAAAAAAATCCCCTGGCACATATTAGTCAATTACTCAATTATCTAAAAAAGTTCTGCCTTGCATTTCAGGGCCACTCTTTGTCTCTTCAATCATTGTTGGTGTAACAAGCTCATAGCCTTCAGTCATTTACAGGCCACATGGTGAACGAACAGCAGCCCATTAAAGATTTATTCAGTGGAGCAGTATTTCACTTATTTGTGCTTATACAGTAAATAAACACGGAACATAAAATATTCAGCCTAAAATGCAACTAAATTGGAACCTGTTCATGCACACAGTGTCGCAGCGCTCAACCAAAATGCATTTGACACGTACGCTGTCCATATCATCCACCTCCATGTCGTGGTCCAGCAGCAGACGCACTGCCTGCTCACTGCCGGCTCCTGCTGCCCAGTGCAAGGCCTTACGGTCCATCTGTAAAACCAGAATCACATGAAAAAAGGAAACATCCACACCGACTCAAGAGCCATTGTCTTTGCCATGGTTTTAGATGATAAATACTGTTGTCTAGGGTAAAACAAAGGTCATATCCTGTGCTGACGACCACAACATGCGTGTTTCCGTCACTCTGGTGCATAACTGGGAAAAACAAAACATTCCAGGCGGAGAAATTGGCATGGTGGATGGCAACACGGCTTCCTGTACATTCAGCATGCTCCGCTCGGCTTTCTTTACCGTGCCACCATGTTTAGAAGTGTAAATCATAGTTTATTTGCTTATTTAAATGAATATTTATTATTACATCTTATTTTAGTCAAATCTGGTCAAGGAGCCCATTTTAAACCATTCCAAGGGCATATTTTACTAGAAAGACTGCTTTAGACTGTCTAGTATATTGCGCATAATCCATTCCTTGCATGTAGATTTGCACTGTTCATATGTTTCTGTATTGGTTATATCTCACCTTATTTTTGACTTTGATGTCCACCCCTCTTCTGATGAGCTCCTGCATTCTCTCCGTGTCGTTCCTCTTTGCAGCATCATGAAACTCCTTCTCTGAGCGAAGCACTGGTGTGAAATAAGAGTGGAAGGTGACAGGAGTTCTATACAGTGTGGTGCCCCCCTGTGTATATACAGGTCCCAAAAACGATGAGCCACTGATCCTGTGTCACACCCCCCCCATGCCACTCAGCAGTACATATCAATGTTTCTCATATTTTAGAGATCTTTCAATGCCCCACAGGTTTTAAAAGATTTATCTAATTGCAACATTACCAGCCACCACATGACCCCCAATTTAAAAATGTATAAAATTACAAAATCAGCAGGATCAATGATCACACAAATACATTTTCGTCTGTAAATAGGTTCAAGAATCCAACAAAGCCTTAGTAAACAAGTCTCTTTAGTCTTATATAATACCATTTTTATTAATAACTATTTATTAGCCACAGTTAGTTTTATAAGACACATAATACAGTGAGCCATTAATAGCCATTGAATATAAGCTTATTTCTCTCACTTGCCCTAGTTAGTGTCCGTACCGCACTACAACACTGTGACTATTTTTTCTTTTCAGTATTTTAACACTCACAAATATCGTCTTCAGACACCAGTCCGTCTTCCATCGTCATCAGTCGATGGTGTGTTGTGTCTCCAATGTGCGCATCTTCTGATACATGTCTACATTTTCATCTTTTGATGCGATGTAGGGCTGTGTTTCTGAGTGCTTCTCACACAGCCGAGCTCAAGCCTGCCGCTTTGGGAAATGACGAATCCTGCTACAGTGAACGAGGGTTTGGCTCATGAATATTAATTAGGCCATGCAGACGTTTCCTCGATGTGATTATAAATATTAATTAGATTATGCTGAAGTCACTTCCAATGGCGAATTGGCAGTTAATGAATATTAAATAGGTTGTGTCAACGTTGCTTTTGTGACGTTAGTTATGAGTAGCCTAGTTAAATATATTCGCTACCGCCATCCGGGTAAATATTGTGACAGACAGCAGATGTCATTTATGGCATCATATATATTTGAAGTTAAGCATCTTCTTCCTCAAATGAACACACTAAGTAGTAACCAACTTTAAAATATATAATAAATAGGTGAACAAAAGAAATATCTAAAATATGTGATTCATTATTTATTTAAAGAACAAATGCACATGATTTACTGTAAACAAAACATGCAGATGTCATTTGTTTTTATTGGATGATATACATAATATTGCACACTACACGCGATAAAATATCTTATTTTTATAGGCTACTCCTCCTTATTTGATCCGGGTATTTTTATTTCTTTTATGAGGTTTCATCTTTATTTTATATTCGTCACCAAATATTTAAATTTATTGCTCTTTGTAATCAGACTCGTTTAATTGAGAGCTGATTCTTCATGGATTCATTTTCTCATCGGATTGAATCTTTGTTGTGTAACAATAGGCAATTGTGCTTGTTTGACTGTCTGTTGGCTTTAGGTAAACTATCATGAATGCTGGACAAATGTTGACCTGTTTCAACAAAGAAAGCTGTGATATTATTATAAGAAACTTCCACTAGGGAGAGCTGCAGACTCGCAGACAGCTTTTTGTGTCATGATGACAGGTTTCAGGCCAATTTCATTTTCCATGCACAGCTGTTGAGGTTAATAGGCCTTTTGTGAGTCACAAATTGAGTTGATTTGTGCTTGCATAGTTGCATAAAACCGTTTAAGCAATGCATGCTGGATAGAGAAGCAATCCAATATCCGTGTCAGAAAAAAACGTACTCGGTTCCCTGAGATACGGGAACGAGTACTGTGTTCGCTAGTGGGTGCTGTAAGAATGGAAGAGTACTGTGTCGCTAGTGGGTGCTGTAAGAATGGAAGTCCCGTATCTCAGTATCCCGTATCTGCACTGCCATTGTTTCAGAAATGAACCAATGACGGCACAACAAAGCTGCGCGAGCCTATGGCGAAGCAGCGCGCCCGAGCCCGCCAAAATGGGCGGGGCATCTGGCTATATAAGCAGGTGCTCGGCATAGGATCACTGATTCATATCGACTGAAGCGACGACAGAGTCGTGCAGCATCATGGCACGGTTAGCTACGCAGTACTCGTTCCCATATCTCAGGGAACCGAGGTTACGTTAGTAACCGAGTACGTTCCCTTTCAATACTTCACTTCGTACTGCGTCGCTAGATGCTACGGGAACCTATTCCACACCATGCTATGGTAGATGAACGACTTATAAATAATTGTCCAGGGCGTCCAGAAGGGGGCCCTGTAGATCAACTACAATGAAGCAGGCCATAGCCAGAGACCCGGATTCTTTTCGGGGTCAAGAGGCGGCAAAGAAATGGGCTAACTCATAGAGGTCGAGCCCGGCCTTACATAATCGTTCTTAGAGCTTCGCACAGCCTCGGAACTAGATAGGGCCAAGAGCGTGCCGGTAGCTAAGCCCAGACATGGGAATTTCAGCGGGTTCGAAACATAGTCAAACCCAGCAAGGATTAAATCCAGCCTTAGGGCGGGAAATATGGTTCCTGGAGCATGTTGAGCTCAGAGAGACAGTTAAGCAGAAAGGACCTGAGCCTGCAAAGCAGGGACGTCTAGGTTGTAGAACCTGACAAAGGTGGATGGCGAGGACCAGCTGGCCGCCGCACAAATTTCTGCAATGGACACACCACTGGACCATGCCCAGGATGAGGCCATGCCTCTCGTGGAATGTGCTCTGACCCCGATGGGGCATTGAAGGCCCAAGGAGGAGTATGCAAGAGCTATTGTGTCAACTATCCAATGGGATAGGCTTTGTTTTGTGACCGGAAGCCCCTTGGTGCGGCCACCAACGCATACAAAGAGCTGCTCTGACTGCCTAAAAGAGGCGGAGCGGTCAATGTAGATTTTTAACACCCTGACAGAACAAAGCAGATTTAGCTCCTGGTCCTCCTGCAAGGGGGGTAGCGCAGAGAGCGTGATTACCTGTGCTCTGAATGGAGTAGAGAGCACCTTAGGTACGTAACCATGCCTAGGCTTCAGGACGACCTTGGAGTTGTTAGGCCCGAATTCAAGGCAGGAGGGGCTCACAGAGAGCGCCTGTAAATCTCCAACTCGCTTAACCGATGCCAAAGCCAATAGAAGAGCGGTCTTTAGCGACAGGGGTCGAATATCAGCGGATTGCAGCGGTTCAAAGGGGGGGCTTTTGAGCGCCCTCAGAACCATAGACAGATCCCACACGTAGGGACCGTAGAAGGGCGAGGGGGGTTCAACCCCCTAGACCCTTTCAAAAATCGAACAACAAGGTTGTTCCTGCCCACCGACTGTCCGGCTATAGGAGCATGAAAAGCTGCTATAGCTGCCACATAGACCTTAAGAGTGGAGGGGGTGTGACCCTTATCCAACAGCTCTTGAAGGAAGGACAATATCGAAGATATGTCACATGTGGATGGATCTTCACCGCGGTTTGTACACCAAGCGGTGAAGACCGACCATTTGAGGACATAGAGGCGCCTTGTGGACGGGGCTCTAGCCTGAGAAATGGTATTTAAGACACCCTCTGGGAGGTTCATAGGCTCCCATCGAGAGGCCATAAGTGTAGGGCCCACAACTTGGGTTGGGGGTGCCATATCATCATGTTTGCCTGAGAGAAGAGGTCCTGTCTCAGGGGAATGGGCCATGGAGCTGCCGTGAGCAGCTGAGACATCTCTGAGAACCATAGTTGGTTTCTCCAGAGCGGGGCCACTAGAAGAACCTTGTGCCTTTGTTCCTGATTCGCCTGATGACTTGAGGGATCAGGGCGATTGGGGGGAAAGCATAAAGGAGAAGGCTGGGCCAATCGTGGGTCAGCACATCCCTTTCCTTCGAAAAATAGATTGGGCAGTGAGAGTTGTCTTCTGAGGCGAAGAGGTCGACCTCTGCCTTCCCGAAGATCTCCCATATTCTCAGAACCGTCTGGGGGTGAAGCATCCATTCGCCAGAGGGGATGTTGCTCCGAGATTGCATGTCTGCTCCCTGGTTCAGTTTGCCCGGTATGTGCGCTGCTTTTAGGGAGCGCAAGTGGCAATGTGCCCACTCCAGTAGGCTCTTTGCCATCCTGAAGAGGCGTGGGGAGGAAAGGCCGCCATGGCGATTTATGTAGGATACTACCGTCATGTTGTCCGATCGGACTAAGACATGGCATCCTTCTAGATGTGGTAGGAAGGTCTCTAAGGTAGTAAATCAGAGAAAATTAGTTTCCCGTAGAGTCTAGCGACACAGTACGAAGTGAAGTATTGAAAGGGAACACTGTGGACAAGGCCAAGTGGGAATGCAATTATCACTTTTTGTTTGGCAATTCAAGGAAAAGTCTTAAAGGAATAGTTCACACACACAAAAAGATCACCAATAGATCCTCTGCAGTAAATGGGTGCTGTAAGAATGGAAGTCCAAACAAAAACATCACAATAATCCACACGACTCCAGTCCATCAATTAAAGTCTTGTGAAGCGACAAGTGGTGTGGATTATTGTGATGTTTTTTATCAGCTGTTTAGACTCTCAATCTGACGGCACCCATTCACTGCAGAGGATCCGTTGGTGAGAATTGGCAAGCAAATTCTTGGAAGCAAATTCTTCCAAGAATTTCGCAGTTAGAAATTCAAATATTGTGACAAAATTAATTTTGTAGGGTGCCACAAGTTTGTTAAAATTTCCAAAGGGTGCCGCGACTAAAAAAATGTTGGGAAACCCTGATCTAAACAACACTTGTTTTAGAGCAACATTGTCCAACACTACATACTAAAAATACTACAAACTAAAGAATGCAAATAAATGTGAAATTTTAAACAGTAATCTCAAAAACAATGCTTATTGTTTTAATTTTTAATCTTATTATGTGCAACAAAATCGTAACTCTTGACAGTTGGATTAAATAGTCTCATGTTAAACCACACTTCATTTAAGCAGGGCTGCATCTCTCACACATTCAGCATGAGAATCATGCAACGAAGGTTCTCATGATCCTCACACCACCGCCATGTTTTTCATGCGGGCCACACACACACACACACACACACACACACACACATATATATATATATATATACAGTGGGTACGGAAAGTATTCAGACCCCCTTAAAATTTTCACTCTTTTTTATATTGCAGCCATTTGCTAAAATCATTCAAGTTAAGTTTTTTTCCTCATTAATGACACACCGCACCCCATATTGACAGAAAAACACAGACATTGTTGACATTTTTGCAGATTTATTTAAAAAAGAAAAACTGAAATATCACATGGTCATAAGTATTCAGACCCTTTGCTGTGACTCATATATTTAACTCAGGTGCTGTAAATTTTTCTTATGATCATCCTTGAGATGGTTCTACACATTCATTTGAGTCCAGCTGTGTTTGAGTATACTGATTGGACTTGATTAGGAAAGCCACACACATGTCTATATATAAGACCTTACAGCTCACAGTGCACGTCAGAGCAAATGAGAATCATGAGGTCAAGGAACTGCCTGAAGAGCTCAGAGAAAGAATTGTAGCAAGGCACAGATCTGGCCAAGGTTACAAAAAAATTTTCTGCTGAACTTAAGGTTCCTAGAGCACAGTGGCCTCCATAATCCTTAAATGGAAGACGTTTGGGACGACCAGAAACCTTCCTAGAGCTGGCCGTCCAGCCAACTGAGCTATCGGGGGAGAAGAGTCTTGGTGAGAGAGGTAAAGAAGAACCAAAGATCACTGTGGCTGAGCTCCAGAGATGCCGTCGGGAGATGGGAGAAAGTTGTAGAAAGTCAACCATCACTGCAGCCCTCACCAGTCGGGGCTTTATGGCAGAGTGGCCCGGAGGAAGCCTCTCCTCAGTGCAAGACACAATAAAGCCCGCATGGAGGACTCAAGATGGTGAGAAATAAGATTCTCCGGTCTGATGAGACCAAGATAGAACTTTTTGGCTTTAATTCTAAGTGGTATGTGTGGAGAAAACCTGGCACTGCTCATCACCTGTCTAATACGGTCCCAACAGTGAAGCATGGTGGTGGAAGCATCATGCTGTGAGGGTGTTTTTCAGCTGCAGGGACAGGACGACTGGTTGCAATCGAGGGAAAAGATGAATGCAGCCAAGTACAGGGATATCCTGGACGAAAACTTCTCCAGAGTGCTCAGGACCTCAGACTGGGACAAAGGTTTACCTTCCAACAAGACAACAAGCCTAAGCACACAGCTAAAATAACAAAAGAGTGGCTTCACAACAACTCTGTGACAACAACTTCTTGAATGGCCCAGCCAGAGCCCTAACTTAAACCCAACTGAGCATCTCTGGAGAGACCTAAAAAGGGCTGTCCACCAACGTTTACCATCCAACTGACAGAACTGGAGAGGATCTGCAAGGAGGAATGGCAGAGGATCCCCAAATCCAGGTGTGAAAAACTTGCTGCATCTTTCCCAAAAAGACTCATGGCTGTATTAGATCAAAGGGTGCTTCTACTAAATACTGAGCAAAGGGTCTGAATACGTAGGACCATGAGATATTTCAGTTTTTATTTTTTAATAAATATGCAAAAATGTCAAAAATTCTGTGTTTTTATGTCAATATGGGGAGCTGTGTGTACATTAATGAGGAAAAAAAAATGAACTTAAATGATTTTAGCAAACGGCTGCAGTATAACAAAGAGTGAAAAATTTAAGGGGGTCTGAATACTTTCCGTACCCACCCACTGTATAAATAGATAGATGGGGTTGCACCGATAACGACACATGCAATGCTCTGCCATGATGCTTTAAGCTTGAGGTCGACTAGTAGATGGTCCTATAGAGGGAGCGCAAGGATAAGAACTCTTTGAAGGACTTCCACATTTACGCTCGTACAAACAGTTCAAATGACAAATAAAGGCATACTCTGAAAGCGCTCCACAAGACTTGTGATATATCCTGGTGCTCGAAAATTGAATGGAGAAGGCAGTTTTTAAAACAGCTTATTGTACAGGTAAGTTAATCGACGTTCTAATCTAATGCGCTGCTTCACTGTAACGCACACACATAGGCTACAGACATATATATATATAAACACACACTGTATATATTCCTAAAAAATTAAGGGAACACTTAATCATCACAGTACAAGAACAAATAAATAAAACTTAAGGGATATCAATCTGTCCGGGTAAAAAGCATAAGTGATGTGAATCAGTTTCACCTGCTTTAGTGCAAATGAAAGTGACATCAGGTCTCTGCTCTTCTAGTGTCTTCATCACTTTGGAAATTAAAGATAACTCTGCACTTTGCACTGTGGGATACAGCATTCTGTGCAGTGTGCTTGTACATTATATAGGCTACTGGAAAATATTCTAGTCCCATCCATACTGAACATTTGCATAATGTGCATAATACATATATACTGCATACTGTATAAATATTAAGAAAGGTATATGTGATAGTATACAGTTCCAAATATAGCCTCAGTATGTACTTTGCAGTATGCCAATACCGTCACTAGGGAAACAAAACAGACTTGGTTCCTAAAAACAACTCCCATCATTCCAGCAGAGGGAGACGGGTGAAACCGAGGCCTGATATCTGCACACTAATCTGATACGAAAGGACAAATACAGATTACTTCTATCAACCTTATTTTGCAACGAGGAAGTAAGATATTTACATTGAATGTGCGAGACTTCCGCTTCATTAACCACTACAGGCAAATAACTAGAACAATAACAAAGTGCAGCAAACGGGTTTTGGGCTACAAAAAAATGTTTATGATAACGACAATACATTCAAATAATACGATAAGAAACACCAGTCTGCATTATGAAGCAGGGCTGTTTTTGTACAGCCTGAATAACTGGAATATTTAAGTTACAAATGACCGTACGTTATAAATAAAAAATAGAGGATAAGTAACAAAATGGTTTACCAAAATGTAAAAATTAAAGGCTGTTAAAGAGCGGAATCATATTGGTCAACATATTGTGTGTAAAAAAGGGTAGGCTGGCTTTATGGTGCAGCGTCCTGCTGATCAGTTCCACATTTTGCTATTAATGCATAAAGCAGAACTGATTCTTTCGACTAAAACCTGCCCGTGTCTATACACACACACACACACACACACACAAAACTTTCCAGATTTTCAAAACAATTCATTTAGTATGATTTATGCTCTTTTCCTCATGGGGAACAAAAAATGTCCCCACAAAATCAAAATTTACTGGTATTACTATCCTCGTTGGGACATTTGGTCCCCATAATGTTGGGAACACCAGATAGGCTACACACACACACATTTGTTTTCTGTGAATTGTGGGGACTTTCCATAGACTTCTATTACTTTTATACAGTGCTTGAAGTGTAAAAAAAGAAGAAGTGCCCCCCTCCTGAAATCGTCAGTGTTTTCTCTGCATTACTACTTATTAGTTATTACTAATGCATTCTTGGAAACTTTCCAGAAGTTTACCGGTTTCAAATGACCTCCTGGGTAGAGTGCTTTATAGTGTCATTTCTAATCACCCAGACAGTAATGAAAATACAGTAATTAGGTTTTATATTCGTGGTTGTAGCTGAAGGGATAGACTACAGGAAACCAACAATTACATAGTTTTTTTCTTAACCTTTAGATTGTGTTTTAATTAAAGTCTACACCTACCCAACATAAACCTATCCTTACAGTACTGCACTTAATATTGTTGTTCAGCATGAAGAAAAGGACGCTATTGTTGCGCATTCGCAGTAAACCATGGTAGGACATCTGACCGGGGCCGTCACCGAAGAGACTTTTTGAAGCCTAAAGTAAGCGGAGCCAGCCATTGCAATCTTGGCAGCGCGTTACTCCCGGATAATCGAAAATGGGCAAAGAGGCGGGAGCAGGTTGCTGAAACCACGCCCACCTGGCTCGAAGGCAGTGTCAGCAGCAGCAAGCCACCTGTTACTCAAGTGGCCACGCCCTTTCGCTTTAATTATGGCATCCTTTAAGCTTAATTAATTAATATTAAAAAGTTATAAAAAAATTCACCCACCTCACAGTTGTCATGAAGGGCAAAATTAGCTATATAGACCGAAATAATTTTTTGAACCAGACTGTAAACATGTTTTTTTCTGCTGTAAAGTTGGGCATTTTAACATGCGGAGTCTATGGTGATTGACTCCCTTTTGGAGCCAGCCTCTAGCGGCCAGTCGATGAATTACAGTTTAAGTCACTTCCTTGTTGGCTTCACAGAGAGAGCGGAAGGTTGCCGCTTGGTCAGGACACCGGCAACATGTCAGAAGTGCCGGTACGCACGAAAAAGTGCCAGTAGGCCTACGCTAAAGACTAAAATATTGAAGTGCCGGTACTGCGAACGGCCCACTTCAAGCACTGCTTTCATACTGACCGAACGATATTCTCTATCCGCAGGCCGGTCCCCACAATGTCAAAAATTTCAGGTTTTACTATCCTTGTGGGGACATTGTTTTAGCATAAACAAGTACACACACACACAAGATTGATTCTCGTAACATACATTTTCTCTGTTTATGCAATCCAGTCAATGGCATCACATAGACATGTTAAAAGCTAAAACGTGTGTAAAACACTTCCTGTTTTGGTCAATTCTAAACTGACCCTGTTTGTAAACCACTGTGTATGTATACAATGTGTGTGTGCATGTATACATACATACATACATTTGTTTTATGATCCCAATAATTTAATTATAAATACACATTACTGTTCAAAGTAATTATGTTTATAATAGAAACTCTCTACTTGAATAAACTTACATTTAGAAAGCAAAATGCGAAAGCTACTGTTGAAACAGAATTAGAAGAGTATAGCATTCATTTGAAAATATTTTTGACATAGATTTTTGATTAATGAAGGTATGATAAACGTATCAGTTTCTTTAAAAAAAAAAACCATTACAAACTTGCGAACTGTTTTTATCGCCATATATTTCATATATAAATATGGACAGATAAAGTCACAAAGAGTCTGACAAGAGTAAATATTAAAGTCTTTATTAAGACATGCTTTGCAAAGCAATTATTTCCCATTTTTGCACATTTAATATGCATTTAGATAAAAAAAATTAGTCCAGTTAGTAAATGCAATTAACAGATGCTGTAACAAAATCATCAGCCACTTCAACAGTAAACATTTAACAGTAATTCTAAATTTGTTCTTTAGCTTTGTTTTAGACAGACAGTACACATGAATATGTCAGAACATTAATAACTTAAATATTAAGCATTTCCCCGGTGGCCATGTTATTTACAACATAATGTTCAAATATTCACTGAGCTATAGTTTCATCAAAAATATGCGAGATGATACAAATCTAAACTTCAGAGGGAAATTAGGAAATTAAAACTAAATGTACTGCAAAGGACAAAGAGCTAAAATGAATCTCATTATCAAAGACTATTTACATGTAAGATCATATCTTACAAAAAGGTACCACAAAAACACTTTTCATCATGGGAATATTCTTGATTCTGTTAGGTCTAGAATACATTGAAGTAAAACTAACTTGATGTTATCTTCTACTACACAGTTGGTTTTGTAGACTCATTAACAGTTACCCATAATAGCTTTCGCTAACCAGTTCTCTCTGCGTAAGGAAACTAAAGGTAAAGTGCAGCATGAAACTAGTATCTGTAGATTATTAATAGACTATGTGAACAGGGAACCGCTGTGCCCACTGCATCAGTATGGCAAAGAACACAAGAAACAGACTATTAACTACTCTTTGCATGATTATGTGGCTCTTTGCAGTGCTACCATGTGCAAACACTTTCAGACGAGGCTGGCAGAAAATGAAGGCGACTGGTTGAAGTAGCTTCAACACGGTAAAACTTCCACCGTTCACTACCGTTCAAAAGTTTCGAGTCAGAAAGATTTTTGAAAAGATATGAATACTTTCATTCAGCAAGGATGCATTCAATTGATCAAAAGTGACAGTAAAGACATTTATATTTCAAAGTTCTTTAAAATTTTCTATTCATCAAAGAATCCTGAAAATAAAATGTATTATGGCTTCAACACAAAATATTAAGCTGCACTGTTTCCAACATTGATTTGATAATATCAAATAATAGCAATGAATCCAACTTTTACATTTATTCAAACAGAAAAGTTATTTTTAATTGTAATACAGTTTCACAGTATTACTGTTTTTACTGTATTTTAATCCAATAAATGCAGCCTTGGTGAGCATAAGAGACTTCCTTCGAAAAACATTTAAAAAGTCTTACAAAACCCAAATGTTTGAACGGTAGTGTATTTATGAAAATCTAAATTGTGGATATTTTTAGATTAGGTACTCATGAATTATTCAGACCTGAATGCTAGCATAAAACTAAAGACTAACTGTAAACTCTTACCTGCACTTTATACAACAGACAGTAACCGCTGCTATCATAGACTACATATTAGTTAACCTGTGATTATGACTTTTATATATATATATATATCTATATATATATATTTATAAGTTTAGGTGGCTGTAATTTTATTTATTTTTTTTATTTGAACCCCTCACAGATATTGCTGAAAAAGGTATCTTGAATGAGGGCCAAACAGAAAAATCTCCCTGTGAATTATCTTGCATATTCAGGTTGGCTGAGATAGCTTTGAAGGGCCAGAGTTTTGACGAGAGGTTGTGTGGCTGAAGGGGCCGGTGGTCTAATTTAGTTTGGCCGAAGTTAGCAAAATGGCTTCGGAAAATTGGGACATCTGATTGAAACATACAAACACAAATTTTAATAGTTGTATCTATCTGCTTGGTAGCTACTTGCTAGAAACTTTGTGAACGTGAGTGATGTCCCTCGACTCTTAATTTTCAACATACAAATTTCCCCCTTTAACAAATGTGTTAAAATGGTAAAACGCTAACTTATCCAAAAAGTGGTTATCTGCAGATGTAATTTATGGGGGTTTAAATCTAACTAACAAAGTGGCAAATATAACTAAACCTATGGACCTATAACTAAACACAGTAAGCTTAAAGTGAGATCGGAAGCCAGCTAAAACCACATTACCTGACATAACAGCAGGTATATTAACTGGCTAGCAAATTTTGCAAGGTCCACATTCTTGCAGAGTTTAGCTCCAACCTTGATCATACTCATCTGCCTGTAATGTCTAGTAATCATGAAGAACTTGATTAGACTGTTCAGGTGTGTTTGATTAGGGCTTCTTGATAAACCAGGGCTGTGTCCGAAATCGACCCATATACCCTTAAATAGGGCACTATTTGAGGGAACAGCCATTTTTAGTGGTGTCCGAAACCATAGTGGACGTTCTCGAGTGCACTCATTCAATCCCACAATGCACTGCAAAAACAAGTGTACAACTGGAGAATGCCCATAATGCACCGTGAGAATCACGCCGAATGAATTCCTGCATCTCAACAGAAGATGGCGCCCGCAGCTGAATAATCAATCCGTTCATTTTTACAAAGCGCTCATCCATGGCGTACAGCATAATGTACAACACGGGTATAAATTCATTGTAAATTGATTATTTAAGATAAATACTTTAATCTTACTACTGGAGCTGCTAGTTTGCTAGTTTCAAATGATTAATAAACAGCAAGCACAAACTATGCAAAAGCGGCATTCCTTCATGTGTACTCGGTGTCCGAATTCACTACTCATTTTCAATCACTCCTTCTAGTGAACTGAATTAGTGACCTAATGTAGGGAATAGTGAATGAGGGTATAGGGGGCGATTTCGGACACAGCCCCTGATGTAGAGCAGGGTTGCCCAGTCCAACGCTGATCAAACACACCTGAACCACCTAAATAAGGACTGGGCGGCAGCTTTAGAGGCTACATTACCAAAACTGTAAGGGACAAAATTTTCATCATCAGAAGTGCCCGCGGACATCCACTCTAAAACCCAATTTTTGAGTCTGCGTACAACCCTAACTGACCCTTCGCAAAGACCCGCCCCCCTTCATTACTGTTGCTACTTCCGACAAGCCACGGCACTCTCATGCCACACATCATGTTCTCACGCAGTGAAAAATACATCGCGGAGCAAAGAGGAAACTGATACACGGCACAGACATACGACGGCGACTGTTGAGTATACTTTGAAAGCTGTGTGGACGCGGCTGAGCACAAGACGAAGTGGAACGTGGAAAGAGAAGTATACCCGGGCCTTAAGGCATCTTAGCCATGCGAGGTTTAAAGGGCTAGTACACCCAAAAATGAAAATTAGACTGTGTTTTACTCACCCTCGAAGTATCCTAGGTGTATATGACTTTCTTCTTTCAGACGAATCCAGTCGGAGTTATATTAAAAATTGTCCTGGCTATTCCAAGCTCTATCATTGCAGTCAGCGGGTGTTGCAGTTGAACAGTCCACAAGTCGTCAAATAAAGCGCGCGCATTCATAATAAAACGTGCCGCACACGGCTCCGGTGGGTGAATAAAGGCCTCCTGTAATGAATGCATGCGTTTTTATAAGAAAAATATCCATATTTCAAACGTAATAAACACTTTTTCTCACTTCCGGTCTCTGTCATACGCGGAAGGCATTACGGCGGATGACGCAGCACGTATGCGCCTCTGAGGTATGCTAGTCTCACGAGTTTGTTTATAGGAGCAAATGAAGCAAAGTTTCCTTACTTTAGCAAAGGAAAACCAGTCTCCTCTTGGTTTATATCGAAATCCTCCGACAGTTTTCTTTGCAAATCCTCGGTTTGTACTTCTAATTCGTGACCGGCATTTTGTTTTGTTCTCGCTCCGCATTCGTCACTAATCACGCACCGCCGAAGTACTATGTCATCTGCCGGAACGTCTTCCACGTGTGACAGATAATGGAAGTGAGACAAAAGTGTTTATTACGTTTGAAATATGGATATTTTTCTTATAAACGCATGCATTCATTACAGGAGGCCTTTATTCATGCCCCGGAGCCGTGTGAGGCATGCTTTATTATGAATGCGCGCACTTTATTTGATGACTTATGGACTGTTCAACTGCAACACTCGCTGACTGCAATGATAGAGCTTGGAATAGTCAGGACAATTTTTAATATAACTCCGACTGGATTCGTCTGAAAGAAGAAAGTCATATTCACCTAGGATGCCTCGGGGGTGAGTAAAACAGTCTAATTTTCATTTGTGGGTGAACTAACCCTTTAAAAATTTGCTCAAAGATTTGAAAATGGTTGGGGATAGGAATTGCATTTGATCATTTGCATACTGTGAAACTGCATTTTCAGCATACTGTAGATCATCCCTACAGGTTCCTTCCACCAACACTTACCATTACAAACTTAATCTGTTTCTTTTGTTAAGATCTTTAAGATTTGTGGCTTCCTTCAAGAACTGGTCAGCTTTCCTGAGCTTCTCCATTGCTGCAGAGAGCAAGATCTCCGCACTCGCGTCCTCCTTCATTTCCATCTCACCACTCTGTGCAGTCGCGATTGTGTTCAGCAGCTCTCCAGTCTCTTTGATCTCAGAAGACACTTTGCTTTGCAAGTCCTTTACATCACTTCCATCTGGTTTAATTGTTATCTTTCTTCCATTGCTTTCCATCTTCTCTGCATTCTCCACAAGGAGGTTGTCTAGGGATGCGGAGCAGGACTTGGAAGAGAGCTTGAGAGGCATGGTGAGGTGCAGGGACATGTTGGCACATTGGCTTGGGGTTGGTTGTGCATTGAGAACTGAGGTCTTTGAGGTGGTGGACGGGGTTTCTAGTGATGGCTCCTCCAAACTCTCAGCTTTGCTGTCGGATGGTTCTAGATCATCCTCGCTGGTCTCCAAATCTAGTCCCTGGGAGCTTCCTTTGAGCTTTGTGGAGGATGGCGTAACTTGGTCGCCAGTCTCAGACTCCTCTCCTGAGTGCTGGCCACTGTCTAAAGACTTCTCCTCCAAATCTTCACTTGACACATCACCAGCTGGCTCAGTTTTGGGTTCGGGAGTCGTCAATTTAATGTCAACTGTTTCTGAAGACGAAGTGGTGGAGTGGGTAATGACCATTGGGTCACTTTGTGTGGGAGTGTCCTCTTTCTTGGCAGTTGCCTTAAATGGCTTCTTCTTGGGTGGAGCAGGGGGCCTGGGGCTCTTTTTTATAAATTCAGGAGTTGAAAGTGGAGTAAGATTAAGTTGAGAAGGTTCTAGTGAGGTTGCAACTTCTCCAGTGGTATCAGAGGATTTCTTTGAGTTTTGCACTTCTTGTTCAGCGCTAGGTTCTTTTGATGGTATAATGGGTGAATCCCACATCACTACTTGTGGTTTCATGACCTTTGTGGACATAACAATAGTCTCTACTTCTTCTAACTTATCCAGGTCTTCTTTCTCATTTGAAGCTCCATCTACCTTGGTACCTTCACCATCAGCCTCCTTATTCTTTTCTTTTTCCTCTATTGTGACTGTGGCTGGTGCTACCGGTTGGGTAGGCTTCAAATTTTTGGAAGGAGGAGTAGGGGGCTGGACACTCTTGGTGGAAGGGGTTGGTTCGGAAGAGTCAGTGCTTTCTGCTTCAACCTCCACTTTATTATCTGAGACATTCTTCTCAACAGCAGCTCCATCAACAGAGACGCAAGGCTTAGACTCTTTTGATGGAGGCATCGGTGGCATCGTCTTCTTTTGAGCTGCAGGTTCCTCATTTTTGGGCTCATACTCTTTATGAGTTTCGCTGGGTTTGTTGTCTTTTGATGGTGGCATGGGCGGCTTTATAACTTTCTTTTGGGGTGTGGACTCTTCATCGACGTCTTCCTCTGGAATGTTGTTCACCGCCACAGATGGTTTAGAAGTTTCGGTTTGTTTATCCCCTTCTGTGTTCAAGCCATGTGTTCCATTCGGCATGGTAACTTCACCATCAAGGTCCAGTCTTAATATTCCATCACTTGAAACATTTGCAGCCTGTAAGAATAGACAGAATATTACATTTAGAGAATATTTCTGGCTTATTGTTTTTAATGATTTAATGTAAGTATTAATTTGATCAAAAGTGACAGGTCAGACTTTTTCATTGTTAGAAAGGATTTTATTTCTAATAAATGCTGTTTGTTTGGACTTTCTATTCATCTAATATTTCTATATAAATTATCACTTTTTCAACAAATTAATCATCACAACTCTTTTCAACACTGATAATAATAAGAAAAGTTTCTTGAGCAACAAATCAGCATATGATATGTGATGTGACACTGAAGACTGGAGTAATGATGCTGAAAATTCAGGTTTGCATTACAGAAAAAAAATTTATATATTCAATCAAAAAAATTTAATTTCAATTGTAATAATATTTCACAATATTACTGTCTTACTGCATTTTTTGATCAAATAAATGATGATAGACCTATTACATAATATACATAATCTCAATACTGCATATTTAATATTTTCTTTACTACCTTTTCCGCCATCGAACACTTTTAACATTTAAAAGGTGATGCGATCATATGATGCGATTTCAATTTTTCCTTTCTCTTTGGAGTGTTACCTTCAAGTGTTCAGTGCATGAAGAAGTTTTGTAAAGTTGCAAAGACTAAAGTCTCATCCAAAGAGATATTCTTTATAAAAGTTAAGAGTCAGCCACCTACCTACCTAAAACGGCTCGTTCTAACACACCCCCACATGTCTACGTCACGATGTGGAAAGATTTGCATAACGCCGCCCTAATGTTCACGCAAAGAAAGAAGGTGTAACTTTTATTCTCGCTGTAGTATTGTTGCCGCCGCTGCCATGTTGTGGAGATGCTGTGTGTTTCGTAGTGAAAGCGAAACTACTTTGTTTGGCCTTCCAAAAGGCCTTCCGATATCTGCTTTCTTCATGCTAGAGCTGATCCTTCTGGTCGCTGAGAATACACTCAACTTCAACCGCTGTGGCTTGCCGGAATCGGCTTTCACTGTGGACGAAGCGGAGTCCAGCCCGTGGTCGTCACATGTGGTTGCCGTAAGCCCACTGGCCGCGCCATTCTCAAGACTGCCGGCCGTTCCTCACTCTAGCCCACCGTGTATGACACTGTGTGTTTTGTTGTGAAAGCGAAACTACTTTGTTTGGCCCTCAAAAAGAGGACACAAATAGAAATCAGTGGTTAAGTTGTATTTACAACACTGTTCCGGAAACAGTTCAACCTAAATATTCAGATGTGAGCAATGCATTTTGCGGAGGATGAGGACTGTTTCCTGTGAGAGTAGCTGATGATAGACCTATTACATAATATACATAATCTCAATACTGCATATTTAATATTTTCTTTACTACCTTTTCCGCCATCGAACACTTTTAACATTTAAAAGGTGTGCTATCATATGATGCGATTTCAATTTTTCCTTTCTCTTTGACGTGTTACAAGCTTAAAGTGTTACAAGTGCATAAAGAAGATCTGTAAAGTTGCAAAGACTAAAGTCTCAAATCCAAAGAGATATTCTTTATAAAAGTTAGAGTCAGCCACGCTACTAAAACGGCTTCGTTCTAACACGCCCCCACATGTCTAAATCACGATGTGGGAAGATTTGCATAAAAAGGCGCCCAAATGTTTACGCAAAGAAAGAAGGGGTAACTTTGATTCTCGCTGTAGTATTACTGCTGCCGCCGTGCCGCCGCTGCCTGTTGTGGAGATGCTGTGTGTTTCGTAGTGAAAGCGAAACTACTTTGTTTGGCCTTCCAAAAGGCCTTCCGATATCTGCTTCGTCATGCCTAGAGCTGATCCGTGCTGGTCGCTGAGGAAATCATCACTCAAGCTGTTGCTTGCCGGATTCGCTTTTCACCGTGGACGAAGCAGAGTCAGCCGGGGGTCGTCACATTGGTTGCCGAATGCCCACGCCGCGCCATTCTCAAGACTGCCGCCGTTCCTCACTCTAGCCCACCGTGTATGACACTGTGTGTGTTTTGTTGGAAAGCGAAACTACTTTGTTTGGCCCTCAAAAAGAGGACACAAATAGAAATCAGTGGTTAAGTTGTATTTACAACACTGTTCCAGAACAGTTTAACCCAAATATTCAGATGTGTGCAGCACATTTTGCGGAGGATGAGGACTGTTTCCTGGGAGAGTAGCCTACAATGCCGGTGTCTGTTTCTATAAAGTTGGCCAGTTCCAACTTTGCAAGTACAGTCTGGCACTTCTCACAGCCTGTAAGTACGTTTTCATATTTAAAGAATTTGCCACTGACGATTCAAACGCAAGTTTTGAGCAGTGTAGAGTAGCACTTGTTGTTTGTCGTTTCTCCAGACATGGGTTTTATTGTTTTTGTCTTGTCGCGCCGGCCGGGACACAGGGCATCACAGTATGGTAAGGGGCGTAACATTTCCGTCACACGCTTGAGGTATTCAGCCAATCACAACGCACTGGATAGCTGGCCAATCAGAGCACACCTCGCTTTTCAGAATGGTGAGCTTTGTAAAAATCGCCGCATTTCAGAAAGGCGGGGCACAGATGAGAAACAATGTACATTATGTGGAAAATAATGTGTTTTTTGAACCTTAAACTGCATAAACACATTGCATTACACCAAATACACAACATAATGTTCTTTTTAGCAACGTCATATGACCCCTTTAAAACACTAATGATTTCATGCTACTCTTAAATGAAATATTTGGCAAGTCTCAAAATGAATACCCATTTCCATACTGTTCATTATAAAGTTGTGATGGCTAAATTCACTTCTTTATTTCAGTTTTTTATTAAATTTTTTGACATAAGTATAGAATTTTAACATCAGCTTTAGTCAGAGATTTGTCTGTTCTGCAACAGGGACGATAAAAAAGACTTTTTTGTCCGTGTGAAATGATTCTATCATACCTCCTTCATGTGTATCCTTGTTGGCGGCCTTCTTCCACGGTTCCCCTTCGGTCGGTTCCGTGTAACATGTTCTAAAGAGCAGCTTTCATCAACTTTTACCTGATATTTAAAACATAAAAAATAAGAATCTGTAACTATATCTATGTTCATTCATACAACACCATATTTATTAAGGAAGATCATGCTGTGTTCATTAAAAAAAAAAAATGTATATACAGCCATTGTAAATATTTTTTTATTTTCAGTCATGGTGTCATTTATGTGCGTGTGTCTTTAAAAATCACAGTAAAATTTTACAGGTGAACAATAAACAGTACCTCATCAAAAATGTTGTTCTTTGCCTTATTGATTCCTTCACTGAGTGCCTTGATCCAGGCCTCTTTCTCTTCAGGAGTTTGTGCCTGAAGTTTGACATCTTGGACCTAAAATGAACAACAAATTTCTATGAAGTCATAGAAACTAGTATGACATGCATAAACATGAATAAAACACTGAAAAAACGCACAGTTAAACATGCTAAACCTATTTTGCTTTTCTGTACGAAATAAAATTAGGAAATAACCCAAGCATCTAGTATTATGTTGGATCACAAGCATTACCCGCCAGACCACATTTTAACAATTACATTCAGTGCAGTATAAAGAGTTCATTAAAGATCCAGTTTTAGTTTTGAAACTTCATTAAAATGAAACCGGAAAATACAGAGTGATTTGTCCGTAGGATGTCCCGTTGTTCAGTTAGGTTTATATAAAGTGTGTCTAGCATCCTGTATATTGCCAGACTCAGCATGAGTCTCCGAAGTGCACTTCACCCTAAAAAAATAAGAAGGGAAGAAAAGATTTATGTACTTAGAGTAGGGTGTGTCTAAAATATTTGTGAAACAGGAGGGTTTGGAATCTCTTAAATCTTTAAACTCTTTTCAAGAACTAGAGTACGTGAGGTTTAGTTATAAAATAAAACACTAGGCTGTGGTGTCTGACTCATTCAGCTGGCTGGTCACAGTATTCAGGAGAGGAAAAAGTGACATGCTGGTCAGGCTGCTCTTCACACACACACACACACATTTTCTCCTCTAGAGAAGTCTCTTGACATCTGCTGAGCTCTTTGCAGTTCGCCAACGCTTCGCTCTCGTCATCTGTTAGTAATAATGCATATTTTGCCTGTTAGGTATCTTCCGCATTTCTCAAGTCCTCTCCCCACCTCCAAGACTCTGGATTCAGTGTTATAGTGTACAGTAACCAATGAATATATACAGACTATTCCAAGGAACTATACCACCAGCTAAAGAATAAATTAGGTTGTAATAGATATGAGCTCATGGAGCAGTATGACACACAGTGTGTGGTGTGTGTGTGTGTGTGTGTGTGTGTGTGTCCAAAGGTTATGACATATCATGTGCAATACAGTACACACACACTGCTCAGGATGAAGCCATCATTTACCATCAACTCTTAACGCGTCAGCAAACAAGGGTTTGACGGGTAAAACAATCCAGCAGTCTACAAGCTCAAAGTGAAGCTAATCTCACAAATATTTCACCGCAGAACAAAAAGACACTGAATGCTTGTACATTTTTTAAAAGCAATGTTCACCCTTAAAACTGTATCTGAGTCAATGTCATGATGCTCCTTTTAACATGTCTATTAATTTTCAAACATACATTAAAAATGTAGTTCATACAGACAATGACTTCAATACACCTCTTCTATTATTAATATGCTTTCAATTTCTGAACTAAAATGCATTTCTGTGGAGCTTAACATCAAAGATTATATGTTGGTGGAACCATCTGGAACTGCCATTAAAAGATGGAAATAAACAATCATTATTTATTTAAAAATACAAGTTTTAAAACATTCTTCTTATAATCCTGCCTGTGTGTCAAGGTCAGTAAGTCCATTAAAAAATATCAGATAATTTGAATTTATGACATTGTGGTGATGAGAGTGCTTGTGGTTGTCAGATCTCAGATGGATAACAACTAGAAAATATTACAACATTTTATTCAGGATTCAAAAATGCATGATATTTGACAATAGATACCTATATATTAGATGAAAAACTTAAACTTGCTTCGTCAAGTTTAATCTGAAATATTAAAATGACCAAAACTGAAATAAAGGATTTAGAAAAAATGAAAAAAATTAAAATGAAAACTACTTTAAAAATAGAAAAATAAAAGCTAATACAAAATATTAATAAATACTACAAAAGTATATAAATAATACTAAAATAACAATGACTACAAGTTAACACTGTTATGTAAAAATAATATTTTTATTATTTTTAGAGTCACTAAATCGAAACTTTCTTTAAAAAAAATCAAAAACCAACATTAAAACAAAGATTACCTAAAAAAAAAACTTAGTTTAGAACATGTGTCTTCCTTTTATCGTCTCAAACATCCTTATTCATCAGTGACTATATTTTAACACTACATATAGTCTACAGAGGAAAATCCACTTTTCACTAGAAAGTGAACAAATTATGGTTTGTGGCTGTTTTGATATACCACAAGTATTTGCGTAGTTATACAGGAAAGCTTGCCTCTGCATTTTTGAATATATAAACACTAGGACAGGAAATGATGCCTTGCTAAAGGTTGTCTTGCGTTTCACACTATGACTGTGTTAACATCTTTTATAACCTTGAGCAAAGGCCACTTTTATCAAAAAGTCAGCAACATTTTTAAACCTGGGTTATTAAACCTAGACTAAAGTACAGTGCCAAAGGTTTATATCATGAATTACCAACCCATGATAAAGTATAAATCATGTGAAAAATAACCCTGGGTGAAGACATGTAACAGGATGTTTATCATTTTTTATCTCAAATTTTATACAAGTGTTGCAATATTTGACACCAAGCATAAAGGCAAAACACCACTCAAGCAATAGGCGACCTTTCACACACACGTTCTGCCATTATTTCAAGCAGTGAAGTGTCACTGAGCATGAGGCAGGAGTAATTGGCTCATCATTGGTCATGTGTCCGTTCAGATATGTGTCTGATTCATTAGACCCAGTACAATGACCTAGTGTGCCTCTAGTGCGTGCCATATTGAACTACTGACGTCACGACTGCAAGCCAGCCATCGACGACTGTGTATTGCATTGTCATCCTACTGTGAGCCACTCTTTATATCACACACAAAGGGAATGGTAGACTGATATATTTGACGTGGTGCAGCACTGAAAAGTTAATTATTACCTTGTTACCACACTTGGGGCTTCGTATTAGTACCAGTCTGTGTTTCTTCTTGAAAGGACTCTTTAACTCGTGGCAAGTGTGGTAGTTGTCCAAGTCCAGTTTCTCCAGGCATGTTGTCAATTCCTGCACGACGGGGAAAAATGTTCTTATGTGTAAAAGGATAAACCAGAGGAAAATTGTATAGTTCAGAGGTTGTTCAATGGAGTTTATTTATGTTTTATTTAAAGGAAAAGTTTACCCAAATATGAAAATTCTGTCATCATTTACACACTCTCATATTGTTTCAAACATGTATGGCTTTCTTTCTTCCATGGAAACCAAAAGGATATAGTTAGCAGAATGTTCATACTGCATAAGGACTAAAATATTCTTGTGCACTACATTGCAAATTGTTGAGATTATATTTATTTCTGCATGTTATACAGATGAAGAAGAGTCATATAGATTTAAAAAAGACGGTGATGAGTAAATGGAGACAGAATTTTCATTTATTGGTATTATCTTTGTCTCAGATGCAGAGTTATTATCATTAAATAAACTTAAACTGACACTGTTAAAAGCATTTCTGTTAACTGAAATAAATCTGGAATAAAAAGTAGTATAAACATTGGATGAAAAACAAACTAATTGAAAATTAGGAATGTTGACTTGGCACCTAAATGAAATAATTTTAAGCAGTGAAAATAAAATACAAATAAATTCAACATAATTAGAAATATTAAAAAAAAACTAATAAAATTGACAAAAGCACATAAAAATTAATACAAATTCAACTAAAATTATTAAAAAATAAAATATAAAACGAATTCAAAATATTACTACAACTATAATAGTGTATAAATAACACTGCTCAGATGTTTCTAAAACTCCTCATGGAAGAAAAATGACTAAATGAGTTCTTTGTTCACAATAAGAGTACAAAGCTATTTGATTTATTTATTCTGTGAATCAATTTTAAATGTCTGGATGAAGCATGGATGGCTAACAATTAATTTAAATACTTTCTGCTTTGCAATTAGGATGGAAATAAAAAATCATTCATCCCAAAACAAAAACTAGCTTTCTAGAAAATTTGTGCCGAGTACAAACAAGTATTTTTTAAATTCACAATCCTTAATTCATCAGTGCATATTATTCTTATGGGGGGGAAAAGCCTATTGCTGTAATTTTCCATCAAAACGTCATGACTTTCTCTGTCTGTAACAAGACTTGTTTTCAGTTGAAACAGGAGGCTACACACTCTATTTTTAGCCGATGTAATTGTTAAACCAGTGTTAAACAACAACAGCCAAATAGCTATTGATAAAAGTAATTTTAGCAATGGTATGATGGACCACTTTACAATCCAATTCACTCCCAATGGATATACAATCATGCCCCAACCAACATTTGTTCTTGAGCAATAACATATTTTCTCATAAATCCATGTAATTCTGAAAGTACAGTGGGGTGGTTTCATGTTGACTTCATATCCATGTTTCATCATGATTTAGCAGACTTACCTCATTCTCATAGACCGCAATCACTGTTCGTTCCAGCTGAACGTATCGGTCCTTGTAGCTGCTCAAGAACTTCCCTGAAGACTTCTTCAACCAGCCGGCCTTCCCAGCACTCGTCACCTCTTTGGGCTTGGCTGGCTCCTCTTTCACACCCTGTTTTGGAAAGAAAGGAGCAAATCAGCATTGCTTAGTGAACCAAAATTTCCAGCGCGAGCATTCCTTCAAGGGGAAGAGGAAGGTAGCGGATAGATGATCATTTTTTGGCCAGCATATGGGTTTAATGCGACCTTCAACACCTTTTCAAATTTAATAGAAAGGACAGATGACGCCTTATTTCCACATCTGCTCCGTTTCATTTTTTTACAGCCTTCTCATGACATTTGGGCATCTTATCTATATTTATTATTCAGCACGTAATTACTGGCATTTGCTAAGGAAAGAATGACTATTATTATTTTTAATTTAACAATCACTAACCTGCAGAACTGAACTTTGAAGGTGTACTTTAACGTTTTAAGTGATCAGACTTATGATTCTCATGCCTTTTAGTTACCTTAAAGCATGCTTATTATTGTTGTAACAATGTAAAAATAAAAAAACAATTGCGCCGCTGTCCGTACCGTTGGCTCCTTAAAATATCTCGATACCTAAAATAATGATCTCTTAAATTAAGTAGAATGAAAATTTTTAATGAATCAAATTTACAATCGGTTAACAAAACGTTAAACATAAAACATTTGCACTTACTTGACATAATGTTAACTGACGAATCTAAAATAAAATAGTCGTACAAAAACAATTTCATCTCGCTTCAGGGCGAGTTGCCCAAGTTAACGGTGGCAATGTCATGCTGTCGTAGTTTTACTATGTGTTGAAATACTACAATAATACAGCTAAATAACTAACTAAATAAATACTAATACAAACTAGACAATTAAAAACCTAAAGAAGAATGCCAATCAACAACAAACTAAAATGGAAATATAAAATATTTAAAAATTACGTCATCGCAAACTGACGTTACAACCCCACTATTCAAGACTACGTACGAAGGTAGTAGAAGACTACGAAGCACCATATGATATCGTACTATAGCAAACTTTTTTAAATAAAAATGACAAAAGCACAAATCTAAATTGATAAAAATGAAACTAAAATTATAATAAAATTGAAAATAAAAGTAAAAGATCATTCAAAATATTGATTAAAACTATAACAGTACATAAAAAAAACAAATGCATTGAACACGGCATTGAAATAGGGATTTGTGCCAGAGTGTGGGATAACAAGCAAAAACCTAGCAACCCCTAGAACAGCCTAGCAACTGCATATCAATGCACTCCATTACCGTTACCTAAGCACCACACACAATTCCTTAAGAAAATGTACAAAAAAAAACGGTTCTAACCATTATGCCTATGACAGTGAAAAGTCACAGGAGAGTATAGTTGTACGCATTTTATTTTCAAAGTTTTGCAATTATTATTAAAAAAAAAAATCAAATGCAGCCCAATGCAGCTGTATTTAGAATTCCCAGGAATTTTCAATAGGAGTCTATGTGAGGAAATTCCTCAGGATGTCTCTTTAGAGGGTCATTGAGCTGTTTTTCCACTTTCACTGGGCCTTTGGAAAGAGCAGCGTGCGCTAGAGAAGGTGTAGCTGTCCGAGGGAGGAAAACCTGCAGAATAATAGGAGCAGCACTGTGCCATGACTTTCTCACACTGCCCTGTCCGGGAAACCACCAGGTCACTCGTACCCTCGCAGCGTCTGCGCCGAGGGAGGGGGACGGAGCGCAAGGCGGCTCTTTGTTTTTCTCCTTCTGTTTGTGTGTAAATTGGAGTAGAACACACGGCACAACACAACACACTCGCTGGAGAGAGACTTTGGGTGGGACGGAAAAATCTATATTGTGAAAAAACACAGTGGAGCCAATTTGGACCTACAAACGAGAGCAGAGTGAGACAGAGCATCAACTGTTTTAAAGCATGTGATAGAACAGGAAAGAAGCCAAAACATACGCTAAGCTCGCGTTGATCAAACAGGAACTCGCAGTGCTAGATGAGATAATTTAAGAAAGCGAGAAGTTTCATTGGTGTCTGCTGAGGCATGCATCAGTGTTGCTGTTGCTCATACTAGGGTTTGGGGTTTGCAGGTCGTTTACACCAGCATAACTCGTTCCCACACATTTGTGCTATGAACACGAATGTGAAAGTGATCAGATATATGATTTTCTTTTGGTGGTTGACAAAATGAGCCAAAAAATGCATTGATGGAAGAACTATCTTGGGAGCAGAATATCATAGAGACTTTAGGGTTTGGGCTCCTCTGACTTGGACTTAAAAACATCCACCTAGTAACAGGCCTAGAAACATTGCAGAAATGCACTGAAAAGCACTCATACCCTAGCAACCGCATAGCGATGACCAGAAAACCTTCCAAAACATCCAAACAATGTGTCTAAAGTATGCATGAGCAAGAGCAGAAATTATTTGACCAATTAATACATATTTAATTATTACATTTGGATTTTCACAAAATCAAGCAATTTCATGCAATCAAGAAAAGCACACAAAAATGTTTAAAGGAAGTGAATAATAATAATAATAATAATGAGACAAAGACATAAAACAATTGTTTATATATTAAAGTAACAATATATTAATTATGTATTAGTATAAGAGGTACGTAGTATATTTATTCATAATAATTTTATTAAGCGCCATAACGTTTAAAGGCCTTTTTACATCAGACATAAATGATATAATAAAATATAATAACAATATGGTTAATGTATATATTATTGTTTTTTAAAGGCATTTCCTAGACACCGACAAAAACTATATCTACGTATATAATATAAAATAAAATAAGTCAGTATCGTTTAGTAGTAATAGAATTAGTTTATTATTAATAATACATATTACTATTAATACAATTAATTTGTATAAAGCTGCTTTAAACTTTTTAAGGCAGTTTACATAAACATCAACATACATAATAAAACATACTAAACTCAATTATTATCTGTATGCTCATATGTTTTTAAATGCAGTTACCCATGGAGACAAAGCCGTAAAAACAATCTGTAATATAATATTATATTACTAGTAAAGCACTAGATATATGCAGTAATAATAAATAATATAGCATAACATCAAGTATTAATTAGTATAGCTTATTAATATTTCGATTATTATAATAATTTTTTTAAAGGCTTCCTTGAAGTTTAAGACAGTTTAAGTTAGACATAAAAAAACTATATTTATTATATAAAAATTCTATAAAAGTAAAAATAGTAAAGGAAAATAAAAGAATTAACCGTTCAACAATACATAAGTTACTTTTTCTCTTTTTTTTTTTTTTAAATTAAACGCTACGCTTTAAAAATGGTTTCTAATGCTGAATATGGTAGAAGATCCGTGCAAAAACTCCACATAACTCTGCATGATTGTTTAGTGAGACACACTTTAGCCATCACGTGTCTCATATACATATAACATGCACAGCTCTATCTGGTCGATATCGAGCCCTGCCCTGGTCTCTCTATCTAAATATGAATCATCTGTGCGCTTCTTCCCAAGACCTCACTGCAGCCCAGACCAGAGCGACTCAACTTGTTCAAAGACTCACACTGCACATTTAGGCAAGCATCCAAATCCAAACAAATGGAAACCCGCCCTCTTAAACAACTGTTGCAGTATCTTTGTAGTATATTTGCAAAATCTCAATCAGGGAAGTGTAAAACATGAATGCCAAGCAGAGAAGTATAAAAGAGGAAATAGTAACCAACGTTAGAGAATTTACAGGAATGAAGTATTCTTGTTACACTAGTCCTCCTTACCAGCTAGAGTGTTAAACAAACAAAGGGTAGGGAAGGGACAATAGTCACTGTGACACCGTGTTCGCTCCTCAACAAACGAAAAGAATCAAATTGGAATGTGCAAGTGCTTTTTGCATTGGTGGTAGCTAGTTTCTGGTCTCGTTCAACATTTTCCCGCTCCTTCTTGATCTTCTTGCTATTTCCATGCCATTCAATGTAAAAAGTTGTCAGTTGAGCCCTTCAAAAGGAAAGCCATGACTTTGACCATTGTAACCTTGAAGCAAGACACATGCAAACAACGGGTCGCCTCAGCTCTTCAGAAGCATGCGGAACGACCAGACTCCTCCCCATCCTCTCACTTGCCGTCCCCATGCATGTTTTTCACACAAACATTTCTACGCAGCAAATAACTATCCTGAGCATTGTGTTGCTAGCCGCTGAAAATCAATATTACATACACTCCCATTCAAAAAGTAACACTTTTAATTTTTAAATAATGTTTTTGAAAGTCTCTTATTTTCACCAAGGCTGTATTTATTTGATCAATATTCAGAAATATTATTGCAATTTTTCTATTTGATTATATTGCAAAATGTATTTATTCCTGTGATGGTAAAGCTGAATTTTCAGCAATCATTACTCCACTCTTCAGTGTCGCATGATCCTTCAAAAAAATAATTCTAATATGCTGATTTACTGCTCAAAAAAACAATTCTCATTATTATTAATGCTGCTTAATATATTTTTGTGCAACAATGATAGTGGGTGGGGGGGTTTTTTCCAAAAGTTATTGTTTGGTGGTAAACGGATTATAACGATCTTATTAACCTGTACTATCAACGTTCTCACTACTTCTTTGAGCATCCTCACTTGCTAAATTAACAGTATATACATTTCCTTCGCTGTTAGAATTTCATTGAAGTGTGCCAGTGTTTCTTTTTTTTCTGCGACGGGGACGAATTACAAACTGCTACGAACTATTTCTGCTCCTATTACCCCCTCGTCTTTTTCATGCGGTTGTGCAATTACTGTTTTTAATAGTTTTTTTTTATTTTGTTTGGTTTGACTAGTCGTTATTCGCTAAAAAGTAATTAATTACTAGTTGCTAATTACATCTTTAATAGTATAATTAGATTACTAATTACTCTCTCTAAAAAGTATTTCATTTCTTATTACATTACTTTCTAAATCCCACATCAACCTCGGACTATAGTTGAACAATACAACGATAGACATGAAACAGTTCTTTCAAATAAATGTCAAATTGCATAAATTATTCCTAACTGAGCAAAGTATTTAAAGGGAGAAGGTTACCTTAAAAACATACATTTCAACATTAGATGATATATTCTGATGTTAAATCCACTATAGCTTTTTATAGAATTGTTCTATAGTCCATACAGTATTTAGTAACTATTTAATTTACAGAAAAATTAACTGTAATCCCTTACTTTACTTTTTATAGGGAAGTTAAATTACAGTAATTAATTACTAAGTAATGCATTACACCCAACACTGTTTACCAGTCAATAAATGTCACATAAAAACAAAATTAACTGTGGTTGGTCGCTTTACATTACGGTCAGACAGTCTCTTCCAGTGTAAGTAGGCGGATCTTGACCAAAACAAGCTGCAAAGTGATGCAGACATTGCGCTGATAGTGATAAGATAAATGACTACAAAAATGGCACACAAGCGCTCTTTTACTGCTGATGCTTTTAAAAGTTTATGACAAGCTGAAAAGACGAGGGCAGCCTCATTAAGAGCTTCATTAGGAGGTAAACACTGGGCGATCTTCCTAAAAAAACAGTGAAAAGTGAAAAGTATTTTCATGGATCTCTGAAGTATATAAACCACAGATGCAGCCCCACAACAACCAAAATGTACTGTGACCACAACAGCTGCTCTTTGTCTTAACGTCACATTAAATTGAGTATGTTTTTCCATGCTGTCATTATGTTCAGATAAATATGGCATCAAATTGGCCGTGATGTACACAAAGGCCATTCAGGCACAAATGGATTCCTTGACACAGACATCTGTCACTATTCATCTCGGTTCACATTTCAACTTCAGATACTTCTGTTTTTAAAAAATGACAACCAAGATAAGGTAATGTCGTCTTATCATAGCTCAATAAAGATACTAGCTGTGTCTGTGTAGTGTGTACAGAACATATTAGCAGTTTGGGGTTTTTCAGCTCTGCCCTCCAGCACCACTGACCAATGTTACTTCCTCATTTCAGTGAGCATTTCCTCAAACTACTGCCTCGCATAGTAAGAGGATCTTTTCACAGAAATCTATGTTGACAGACAGACAGATAGACAAGACAGACAGACAGACATATAGACAGACAGAGGGCTCGCAAAATCACTAGCCCGACGTCCCGGGGCTATTGTGTTTTCCAGTCGGGCTACCAAAATGTATCACCACGTCTGTGCGCCGACAGCCATCTTAATGGAGATCCTCCCGCGGGTCCTTAAAAACTCATAAAGTGAGTTAAGGCAATAACATTTTTTAAATACGTTAAATGGTTGATGTAAAAACAGTTGGGGACGGAAAGACAAGAGTCGCGATACGGCTGGATTAAATTTCAAAAGGCAATGATCAGTGTTGCCAACTTCTTTCAATGGAAAGTAGCTAAAGCCAGTTTGAAAAGTCGCTAGATGACGTCATACGCTAATTAGCATATACATTGTCATCGCGTCGGTTTCCTTTTACATTTGTTTGCCTCTCTGTGCTCACATACTGTATTTTAATTTAGCCAAATTCTCAATAAAACGGTTTTCATTTATATAATTTACTGTTTCTGTTGTCAGTCAACGTGATAAATATTGTAAAAACTAGTGACTGAAATGTGGCCCTTTAAGACTACACAACCAGCTCTCCCTTCCAAGATGTTAATCTGCACAAAAATCCTGATTTATAATCGAGCCGTCGTCTGATGAAATCAAATACACATAAGATAAAACAAGACAAAGACAATTCATGTGCTGTGATTTCGGCTATATTTGCATATAAAATTAGAGAAGCAACATCATATCTAATTTAACTGAAAGTGCTGCTTCTCCCATAGACTTTTGCTCCTCTCTGCCGCTCGCTGACAGAGCAAGAGAGAGAGGTGTACCTGCTGTGACAGCAAGATTCTCGCACCTCCCCACCCCCCCCCCCCCCACCCCCACACACCCCGCTCGTGCGGCTGTAAAAAGTGAGACTTGCTAAGGTTTGTCCAAGAAGTCGCTAGATTTGTTGCTAGTCGCTTTTTTGGAAAAAAGTCGCTAGGGGGGTATGAAAAGTCGCTAAATCTAATGACAAAGTCGCTAAGTTGGCAACACTGGCAATGATGCCATCGAATAAATATAAAAACGCGGCGCGGATGTCTTTATTTGAATGTATCTGAAGGGAACCGACTGTCCTCAGAAATGTGTCTTTGGCATTTTAAATTTCCATTGCCCTATATGTTGATAAAGCCGCGTTTTATGAGCGCGAGCTGCTTTGTGTGTTCAGCTGTTACCGGGGAAACCGCGATATTTCAGCTCCTGAAGCGCCACCTCGTGGCAGAGAATGGATTTGCATTTCCAATAAGCCTTTCTTGCTGTTTATGGTCAGATCCATAGACTGTAAAAAAAAGATGGACGACGTGTCTCCTATTCCTTCCACTATAGAAAAGTGAAGCCAAAGCATCTCAGTATGGCCGCTGCCATCTTGAGTAAATGACGTAATTTGGAGCCAGAGTCTGCACAGTAGATTCGTTACTTGAGCAAGATCTCCTCAGTAGTTTCGTGAGGTGGGCCAAAACGAGGTTTCTCCAAAATTAACAATTGAACATTTATTCAGCGTGATAACTACCGAAATGACCAAAACCTCTTCGGAAATTGCATGGAATGTAATATTTTTTTTATTTACTCAAGTCCCATTCCGTTTACATGGCGAGTGCGGGTTTATTACCTGTACTGCAGCAGCCACCAGGGGCGTATCAAAACCTGCAGCTTCACTTTTCATGAGTTTTTGAGGCACACCTTTTCATCAATGCAAATATTAACTTGTGTTTTTACGCAGCAAACACATAGAGTTGTAAATGAGAGAGAAGTTAATGTGCCTTCTAAAAATCTAAACAATTAAGACCGTAATATTTATACGTTTTAAATTGATGTTTATATGCTTGATTTATCCCTTTTCTTAAAAATGGTCTAAAGGCTGAAATGCGGTTGTATAAGATTTTTGTTTTTGTGAAAACCTGTATCTGAACTGGAAATCATGTAATTTTATGGCTCAATACTATATGTTACCATAGACATTGTCCAACCCCACTCATACTGTGCTCATTTTACTTGTGCAGCTCTTAAAATGGGTCATAAATTGCCTTTAAATTGGGGGGCCCTGATGCGATACACGGGAATAATGAAAAAAAAATCCTTCCTTCATATTTGTTGATATTTGTGTATTGCAAATATTTTTGATTGACATTTAAACTACTATCTGATTTTCTATATTTAAAAATATAAATATTTTTGTCTATTAGATGATTTGGGGCTAGTTAAATACATTTTCGTGGGAACCAACAATCTGAAGATTACCTGCCCTATGCTACGGATTTTTGAAATTTTGCGAGCCCTGAAGATAGATAGATAATAGATAGATAGATAGATAGAAGCTAGATTATTGACAGACGACGACAGACGATAGAAACTACATAGATATTGCAGAAGACAACAATAGATACTACAGATAGACTATTGGACAGAAGACAGCAGACAGACGATACATAGATAGATAGAGATTGACAGAGATATAGATAGATACAGATCGATATTGAACAGACAGACGGGATAGATAGCAACATACCGATAGATATTGACAGCCAGATAGATAGATAGATAGTACGATATATTGCCAGACAGACAACAGAAATAGATGATTAGATACCTACATACATTGATATTGACAGACGATATATATAGCATACAATAGAGATGTGGACAGACATCCAGACGACAGCACAGATATATACTACAATAGATATTGCAGACAGCCGCAATAGATAAACCAACAGAATAGATCCTGCCAGACAGACAGACAGATTCGAACCAATACAGATAGATATGGACAGACAGACGTATATAATAGAACATACATATTATATTTGACAGAACAGACGTTATATAGATAGAAACATACAGATAGATATTGACAGACAGACAGACCGAAACATACGATAGATAGACGACAGATAGATACCTACATAGATATTGACGCCGACAGCAGACGATAGATACAACATCATCATAGATAGACAGACAGCTAGATATTTACAGACACAGATAGATAGAAACATACGTAGATATACGACAATGGAACATAACAGATAGATATTGGACAGACGCAGACAAACAGATAGATAAAAACTCAGATAGATAGACAGACAGATAGATATTGACAGACAGACAGATAGATATATAGGTAGATAGATCACAGTCTAGTTGTTCAGACAGACATAGGCTAGACCCTGGATGGATGGAACATATTCAAAAACATATCTATCTATCTATTTATTGAAACAGAAAACAGTTAACAAACACAACGCTTGCCTTAGAAGGGTTGGATGCAGCTTCACTTCCTGGTACAGATCTAAAGCTACATCACCTCGATCTGATGAACAGAATATTAATAGTTCTTAACTAAGTCTGACTCTTGGATTTCACGACGAGTTTAATTTCAGTGCAGCACAAAAGACGCTTCAAATAAACAAGTGATGCAACCCACCATTTCAATACACTCAGTTCATTCACGCAAGAGAAAGAATAACAGTATCAGCACTTAACTAAGCCAAAGTTAAAGTAAAGTCAAGTGAGTTTTGCTTGACGTCGCCAATGATGAGGACTAAGAAGTTGTAACAGAGTTAAATTGTTTATATAACAATGCTTAAATGTTCAATAAAACACCATCTGTACAGCGATAAAGAAAGATATGTGAAATACTCACATCTTCCATGATATAAAAACAAAGCTCCCGTTGTGCGCAAAAGAAAACGCTCGACGCAGGACTTTATTTGGGGTTAAAACTGTTGATCTGTCTTCGTCTCAACTTTCTCACATCCAACATGACGCTGAAAAACAAGGAACTGTGTATGGGGCTGAAATGTAACGGGACTGTGCTGCTCTTTTCCTCTTTCGACTTTCTGCAGTTACAAAGTTTGAGGCTTGAAAAAAAAACTTTGGTTTCCGGTAAGTCCCCAAAAGCCTCTGCCGCTGCCAAGAGACACCACGGCCGCGTCTCAAAACACAGCGAGCTGCCTATCTAGACAGCCTCGGACCGCCAGGAATGCCGTCTCTAAAGTCTCGCTCTCTAACAAAAATGCTTGCTTCGACGGACGCAGCGCGCGAGGTCCAAAATGACTTTCCAGTTAAAAGACTTTTAAATGGAATTGGTATAAATCTATTTTGGGTAATCTCACGCAACACAAATTGTCTCTCTGTGCCTCTAACACGTGAACTATTTTAAAGACGTTGTATGCAGAACATAAAGTATTTTGTGATAAATGAGTTAGATCTGCAATGACGTGATTAATGACAGTATTTATGTTTTGGCAGTGTTTTCTCGTGAAATGAACTAAAAAGTAGGCTACTGTTGCCATGGTTGCCTCCGAGGTTAAGCGATTTTTGAATAGGCTACTGATTCATAATTCTGATTTTTTTTCTCACAATTCCTAAAGTCAGGTTTATTTCAAGTTAAAAACTCAGGTATCAACTCGGAATTGCGATATATAAGCTCAGAATTCTAAGAAAGAAAGAAAAAAAACAGAATTGCAAGATGCGAGATAAACTAAAAAAATAATAATAATAAAAAAAAAAGAGCTAAATGTAAGCTCGGAATTTAAAAAAAAGTCAGGATTCTGAGTTTATATTTCGCACAAAATTGCGAGATATAGCTTAAACTACGTATACATTGTTTTTCTTTCATTTAGCCATTTATTTATTTAGTTATTTCTATTTTTCTATATTTATTTATTTTTTGTGGCAGAAACAGGCTTCCATAGAGAAAAAGTTGTAAAGTGGATATAAATAAAGAAGGTATTTTCAATCAGTCAGTGGCTGCCATCAACTGTTTGATTACCAACATTCTTCAAAATATCTTCTTCTGTGTTCAACAGTGAGTAAATAATGACAGAATTTTTAAATTTTGGGGTGACTACCTTAGACCTCCATTTGAATTCAGTTTTCTTAAGATTAGGGTGTCAATAAAAAAAAAACCAGTGCCAATAACCAAAAACTAAGCATAAATGTGTTTGCATGATGCAAATGTGAAGTAAACTAGCACAACTAGTATAACTACATATGCTATGCAAGTATAAATATACCTATACAATACTATACAAGCAAAAAAGTGGAAAATATATATGTAATACTGACATATATATGTAAAATAGTTTTTATGAATAGTTTATTAAAACACTGATAGAAAAAGTACTTTTGCATAATGCACATATAGTACAGTAAGCTCAGGTAAAGTATAAAAACACTTAATTTAGATTTCTCCATGACTGCACAAGCAGGCCAAAGGCTGTATCTGCAGAGATGTTGCACTTTCTGGGGGTGTGCAGCACATCAGTGTGTGTCATAACCGAATAAGAAGAGGATGCAACCAGTTTCCTAATAATCACACATCACATCACAAACACAATGACAGGTGGATGGAATTAGTGCCTTTTTATGAAAGGTTGTGACCCCAGTGTGCACTGGAAATTTTAATGTGGCAACCAGCATTTTTCACTTACCCACTTCATCTGCTATTTATAAAGACAACCACTTAGTTTCTGTTTCATGTAGGTCTGAGGCAGTGGTGTATAAAGTACCTGAAAGCCATACTTAAGTAAAAGTACAGATATCTTACCAGAAAATGACTTTGGTAGAAGTTGAGGTCACCGTTTAGAATATTACTTGAGTAAAACTCTTAAAGGGGTCATATGATGCTTTTTTAAAGTTCATTATTTTGTGTATTTGGTGTAACCAGAATATGTTGACATGCTTTAATGTTCAAAAAACACATTATTTTTCAAATACTGTACATTATTGTAGGTCCTCATGAAAACCCATTATAAACGAGGCATTCGTTGCATCCAGTGGGGACATAATTACTGATTATAATGACTTATACTGTCTTTTTACGCGTTGCGTTGCATCGCATCGCACCGTGTAAACATAAAATCATGTCTGCATTTGTGATCGGAGAAATGACAAAAGGGGAGCAGCCTACGGCTGGCGTACACTTGCTCAAGACACGCGCTTTAAATACAAAATGGTTACCGTCTATTCGTCAGAACAGCCGGCAGTTTGTAGTCTACTCTACCAGGATCAGGAACGGTCCTCCATGAAAATTGCTGGACACATCTGAATATTTGGGTTGAAGTGTTCTGGAACAGTGTTGTATATACAAATTAACCACTGATTTCTAGTCATGTCCATTTTTGGAAGGCCAAACTAAGTAGTTTGGCTTTCACAACGAAACACACAGCATCACACACAGCGGCCTAGAGTGAGCATAGGCCGGTCGGCTAGCAGGGGACTTTCCGGCGGGCTTGAGTGAGCAGAGGTGGGTGGGCTTGAAAACGGTGCGGCCGGTGATTTCGATGAAGGAGCGTCCGGAAGGACATGACGACTCCGGGCTGGACTCCACTTCGTCCACGGCGGTGAAAGCCGATCCGGCGATCCACAGCGCGAATTTGATGTATTTCCTCAGCGACCAGTATGGATCAGCTCTAGGCATGACGAAGAAGATATCATCCTCTTTTGGACGACCAACAAAGTAGCTTCGCTTTCACAACGAACACCCAGCCTCTTAAGACAGGTTAGCGGAACACCTACTAGCGGGAAAACAGTTCAAAGCCTTCGTTCTTTGCGTGAGACATTTGGGCGGCGTTATTCAAATCTCCCCACACTCGTGACGTAGACATGTGGGCGGTTAAGAAGAGCTGTTTGGTAATGGCGTTCTTGCTCTTACTTTATCGACTATCTCCTTTGGATTTGAGACTTTAGTCTTTGTAAATTTACAGATCTTCTTTATGCACCCAAGAGCTTGTAACACTCCAAAGAGAAAGGAAAAATTGAAATCGCATCATATGACCCCTTTAAAGTATGTGATATTTTTTGTACTTAAGTACGAAAACTATTTTTTTTTATCTTAAACATACTTAAGTATATACTTAAATTACAAGTAAATGCAAAATGGAAAAGAAACAAATAAATACATATTCCTCTTGTCATACCCTTGAGTAGCAGCTTGTGTTCAGTTTTTAACTCCTCCTTCCTTTTGTCTTTTTTTGGGTAAGAATAATACAGCACATTCAGTCGTACTTAGTGTCTTTCAATTCCACATCAAAAACATTCTGGGATCTGCATCTGAATAGCATGTAAGATGCATTTACACAGTTTAATGTTTCAGAGGGGACATGATGCCTTTAACTAGCCGTTCAGATGCTAATACGGCCTATTTTTGTTTTTTAAACCAATACAACGTTGAATATGAGGATTTAAATTATTTAACATAAAATAGTCGAAATGTGAAATGCAAACCGCCAATAAGGTGAACCAGCCAGTGCTGTAAGATGAGTCATTGGGGGGGAGATTTCAACCAGATTACATTCAATGGCTGTTCTTTCGAAGCATTTGACTGTGTTAATGTGTGAATCACTGAATTATTTATTCAACCGATTTGTTCAAAAAACTGTTTCATTCAATAAGTAAACACCGTCCACTGCTCAGAGACACAAAACAGTGCTGTAATCTTTGTTTGGAACAATTTTCGTTGGCAAAATTTAGCAAAAACAAGAAATATTACCTCTAAAATGTAGGTCACTTATTGCTTTACTGAACTTGTAAAAAATTATTATAAATATGTTCATGCTGATATCTGAAGAAAAACTGTACTATTTGTGTGATATAGATTAAGTTAACTACATTAAATTATATAAATATAAAAAGCACACAGAAGCATTTTTATGTCCGCTACAAGATTAGTGCCTTGATTTTTTGAATTTAATAGATTAATAAATGATGTGCGTTAACTCTGTGTGTGATTTTGGTTGATAATAGGCCTACTTGATAATTCAATCGGCACATCATTCAACAACACTACCATTTAATTCGCAGAGATGCTGTAATACGGCACAGCCCTCATACTCGCCATTGAGTGAGAAATGAATCCTCCTCGTTTTGCGACAATTTGTTTGCACATGATCAAAGGTGTTTTTAGTCGTCACCCTGCTTTCCTGCAGTCCGTGTTCTTCTGACTTCTGACTATTTTGTATTAATGAATATGCTTTGGGGAAATGTATCGGACTAAAAGTATACATTTTAATTAGGAAAAATAGTGGCGTAAAAGTGAAAGTTGACAAATATAAAAACAAGTATCCGTGAAAGTACCTATCATCCTAAAATTAAGTAACTGTAACCAGTAGTATCTTCATTACAGTACACCCTGGTCTGATGTGTGATAAAAGAAAATTGTCACTTATGTTTCTTCTTCCTTGACTTTGTACAAATGGGGGCCTCATGTTAGAAAACACCCACCCGCGTCGAGTTTTTGGTTCGCAAATGTCTCAACCATGGGCCCTTTTACTCATTTAGTATATTTGAGCGTACAATCGTTCAACCGATCTTTTCACTTGGATACTCATAAATAGCTTTAACTCAATAAAAGCTAAAACAAAAGTAAATATTTTTACTACAGAGTTCTTTTGCTTAATACTACTGTAAGGCTACAGGGCCCCGATCATCAGGGCTGCAATCTGAGCCCGCCACTCAAACCACCACTGTACGCTTGTGTTTAAACACAGAGCTCTTTGTTACAACACAAAAAAAAAAACACATTTGTTTGTAGCCTCAGTTTCTTTTCCTAAAGATTTACAATATGGATGTGCTCTACAGGTAGCTAGGGCTTTTTTTAAAAAATGCAGACTTCCCCAAATCACATGCTTGTTTATGCATTAAATCAACACACAAAAGAAAAAGTACCGATGGCCTAGGATTGTCAAACTATGCCTGGTTGAAGTTATATTTCGTACGATGCTATTGGCTGTCCTTATAGAGAGTGTGAGAGAGAGGAGTTTCTATCTGTTTCCCGAGAACAGACAACGCGGGGCAGGTTAATATTAATCTTAACCAACAAAGACTCTACGAGATGCATTAGTATCTATAGTTTTGCTTTAGATTTGGTTGCTTTAAGAATCTGAAAACTTTACGTGTGTTTTGAAAAACCTTTATAACCTTTACGTGCGCTAATGCGAGCAGGGGGTACTAAAATGATGTGCTATGATCGTGCAGTGATGTGAAGCCAGCCCACTCCACGTGAGAGGCAGGGGAAGCACAACAAAGACCCCCGCCTCCTTTATGTTTTGGAGGCGTCCTCGCGCCCCGCTACTGGCTCCTTCACAGAAATACTGTTCAATAAACTAGCATTTTAACAGTTGCCTACTGCCTGGATTGAACCTTTTATTCAATTTAGGCTTATTTCACACCACGAGCAAAGAAAAAACTTAATAATAAAAAGTAATAATTAATACTCAAGAATAATTAATAACCTATTAGTTTGTTATTATTAGCAGCTACTTTAAATACACGAACAAATTATAAACTCAACTTTGTTTTGCCCCCTTTGTCATAGCTGACTCAGACTCAATTTTATGTACACAAAAGGCCTGTTTCTCTCAAATTTTGTTCACAAATCTGTTTAAATCTGTGTTATTGAGCACTTCTCCTTTGCCGAGATAAATCATCCACCTCACAGGTGTGGCATATCAAAATGCTGATTAGACAGCATGATTATTGCACATGTGTGTCTTAGGCTGGCCACAATAAAAGCCACTCTAAAATGCGCAGTTTTATCACACAGCACATTGGCATGCTGACGGCCGGAATGTACCCACTAACACAGATTAGACAGATTTGTGAACAATATTTTGAGAGAAATAGGCCTTTTGTGTACATAGAAAAAGTCTTAGATCTTTGAGTTCAGCTCATGACAAATGGGGGCAAAAACAAAAGGGTTGCATTTATAATTTTGTTCAATGTATATTGGAACAAGATTTTATCTTTTATCAGTAGAGCACTAGGAAATTATGCCAATACATTATTATTTTATATACTTGTATCACAGTGAACCTTTTCATTTAGATTAGATAAGTAAGAGTTACTCAGTATAATAATGTTATAACATTAATATATTGCTATTATTGTTATAACACCTATACAGCAACAATCCTCTTAACACACACACACCGGGTCGGAAGTTTCAGACACCCCGCTTATTGTTCACTCTTTGTTTATATTGCAGCCATTTGCTAAAATCATTTACGTTATTTTTTTTCCTCATTATTGTACACACAGCACCCCATATTGACAGAATTAAAACACAGAATTGTTGACATTTTTTTAGATTTATTAAAAAAGAAAAACTGATATCACATGGTCCTAAGTATTCAGACCTTTGCTGTGACACTCATATATTTAACTCATGTGCTGTCCATTTCTTCTGTTCATCCTTGAGATGGTTCTACACCTTTACTTGAGTCCAGCTGTGTTTGATTATACTGATTGGACTGATTAGGAAAGCCACACACCTGTCTAAATAAGACCTTACAGCTCACAGTGCATATCAGAGAAAATGAGAATCATGAGGTCAAAGGAAATGCCTGAAGACCTCAGAGACAGAATTGTGACAAGGCACAGATCTGGCCAAGGTTACAAAAAAAAAAAAAAAAAGTCTCCGGCCCCTAGCCACATGACTGCAACTTTACGTTCCTAGAGCAAGTGGCCCTCCCTCATCCTTTCACACCCCCCTCGGTCTAACGTTGTGCAGGATACGGACCAGGAACAGCCCTCCCTTCCTAGAGTCTGGCCGTCCGGCCAAATTGAGCTATCGGTGGAGAAGAGCCTTGGTGAGAGAGGTACAGAAGAACCCAAAGATCACTGTGGCTGAGGTCCAGAGATGCAGTCGGGAGATGGGAGCAAGTTGTAGAAAGTCAACCATCACTGAAGCCCTCCACAAGTCGGGGCTTTATGGCAGAGAGGCCCGACAGAAGCCTCTCCTGGACGACAACCTTCTCCATATTGTCCTCGGACCTCAGACTGGGCCGAAGGTTTACCGTCCAACAAGACAATGACCCTAAGCAGACAGCTAAAATAACGAAGGAGTGTTTTCACAACAACTCTGTGACTGTTCTTTGTTCTTGAATGGCCCAGCCAGAGCCTGACTTAAAACCCCATTGAGCATCTCTGGAGAGACCTAAATGGCTGTCCACCAACGTTTACCATCCAACCTGACAGACTGGAGAGGATCTGCAAGGAGGAATGTCAGAGGATCCCCAAATCCAGGTGTGAGTAACTTGTTGCATCTTTCCCAAAAAGAATCATGGCTGTTTTAGATCAAAAGGGTGCTTCTACTAAATACTGAGCAAAGTGTCTGAATTCTTAGGACCATGTGATATTTCATTTTTTCTTTTTTATTAAATCTGCAAAAATGTCAAAAATTCTTTGTTTTTCTGTCAATATGGTGTGCTGTTTGTACATTAATGAGGAAACAAAATTAACTTAAATTATTTTAGCAAACGGCTGCAATATAACAAAAAGTGAAAAATATAAGGGGGTCTGAATACATTCCGTACCCACTGTAAATATATATATATATATACACACAGGGCCTTGCAATGTATTCTATATACATAACTACATACCCCTTCATTTTTTTTCACGTTTTTTATGTTGCAGCCTTTTGTTAAACTGCTTTAAATAACTTTTTTTCCACATCAATCTACAATCCATACACCATAAAAAACAAGTTTTTAACATCTTTGCAAATTTATAAAAAAAAACTATCTAATCTGGGACAGTTGAAATTTAGTTCAGGGGCATTCATATTGCTTGTAGATGTTACTACACTTCGAGTGAAGTTAACCTGTGGTAAATTCAATTGAATGGGTATGATTTGGAATGGCACACACATCTTAATAAAATGTTTAAAAGCTGATAATGCATATCAGAGCAAAACCCAAGCCCTGAGGTAAAAAAAACTGTTGGTAGAGCTCAGAAACAGGTTTGCGTCAAACACATCTGGGGAAGAGTTCAGAAAAAAAATCTGCTTCATTGAAGGATCACAGAAGCATGTAGTCTCTGTTACCCTTAATGGAAGAAGTTTGAAACAACCAGGACTCTTCCTAGAGCTGGCCTCCTGGCCAAACTGAGCAATTGATGGAGAAGGGCTTTGGTTAGAGTGGTGAACAAAAGTCTGATAGTCATTCTAGTTGAGCTCCATGATCACATGTAGAGATAGGAGAAACCTACAGAAGGACAAACATCACTGCAACACTCCACCGATCTGGTCTTATGGCGGTGTGGCCAGACTCAATCCTCTCTTCAGTTAAGACACATGAAAACACTTGGAATTTGCATAAAAGCACCAAAAGGACCCTCAGACTCTGAGGGTGTATTCACACCTGTCTTGTTTGGTTCGATTGAATCGAACTTAAGTTCGTTTCACCATTTGGTGCGGATCTTTTGCGCACCAAACAACCGTACCGAGACCCAGCTGAAGAGGTGGTCTCGGGCCGCTTCCAAACGAACTCTGGTACGGTTGAATGGATGAACCAATGAATGGATGACCTTAAGCACATGTGTGGTTTTGTTTACAATTTCTGGTTTACTTGCAAAAAAGGGCAGTGTGAAAGCGAACTGCACCAAAAAAAAAAAATCAACATTGTATTTGGTCCGGACCAAAGCAAGTGAACTAGCGGACTTTCCTGGTGTGAATACACCCTGAGAAACAAGATTCTCTGGTCTGATGAACCTCAATTCTAAGCATCATGTTTGAAGGAAACCAGCTCTGCTCATCACCTGAAGAGTACCATCCCAAAAGTAAAGTGTGCTGGTAGCAGCCTCATGCTGTGGAGCTGTTTTTCAGCGGCAGGGACTGAGGGACTCGTTAGAGATGAAGAATCGCTCTGTGCAGCAAAATATAGAGATAGCCTTACTGAAAACCCAGTCCAGAGTGTTCAGAACCTCAGGCTGAGCAGAAGGTTCACCTTCCAACAGGACAATGACCCTAAGCACACAGCAAGTGTGGCTTATAGACAACTCTGTGAATGTCCTTGAGTGGCCCAGCCAGAGCCTGAGCTTGAACCCAATCAAATAATTCTGGAGAAACCTGAAAATGTGCGTCTGCCCCCATCCAACCTGACAGAGCTTGAGAGGTGAAGAAGAGGCAGTATTGCAAATGCTGATGAGCTAAGCTTGTCACATCAAAACAAAAAGTCTTGAGACTGTAAAGGTGCTTTCAGCAAATATTTATTTATATTATATGGATTTTATGCTTTGTCATTATGGTGTATGGAGTGTAGATGATGTGGAAAAAAATATGTAAGCGTTTAACAGGCGCCACATAAAATGTGAAAAAACTGACGGGGTATGAGTACTTTCACAAGGCACTGTATGTGTAGATATATATATATATAGAGTACATTTAAAGATTAACAAATTAATGAAATTAATATAATAAACAGTACATATGCATACATATGTTTGACTAGACTGATAGACAGACAGAAAAATTCTAGATAGCATCAAATGAAACAATGATTTCACCCAAATGCTTTTGAATGAGATTTATTTAAATAGGACAATTTCATAAGAATGGTTATAACACAGGAAAGCCACCGTAGATGAACATTTCTCCAAATCAGAGACTGTTCACTTTCAATTCATATATTCACACTTTGGTGAAAAAAAATCTCATCTGTCAGCACAGACAACACTGCTGTTTCTCAGTTGCTTTTTCTTTTCCAATGAGGGATTAATAAAACATGAGCACAATCTCCAAGTGCCAATCATGGAGGTCATAAAATGTGACATTAGAATTAGTAGAAGCTGCTGTAAACTACCCTACAAACCCAGTTTAGACGCAAAGGTGTTTGATGCGCTGAGAATGATTACCATGCACTCAAACGATGAGAGGAAATGACCTACAGAAAGGAAAAACGGAGACTTGAGAGTAAGAAAAATTAAACATCGGGTGTCACATCTGTTCACATACTGTACTGAGCTCGATCTCTCTCGCCATTTCTGATATTAGTGTAAACACAGCGCTCATATTTGCCCTATTAGTTTAACAGAAATGCCAACTTTTTGTTCATCACAGCTAGGCTTGACAATGCAGTGTTTCGGTTCTATCTACTCCACGTAGTGCTTGACAATCAGTACCAGTAAGCCTCATAACAGTCTTGTAAAGACTGGGCAGTCACGTAAAGAAATACAACAGTGCTTTCAATATATCATCTGCCTCCTCTCACACTACAAAAGGTGCATACATTTAAAAAAGAAAACGAAAAACAGGTTAAAAGCATTTGAGACTTTAGTTGTTAGTGAGTGAATGTCACTCAAGTTTGCTCTCATGGAACATCTGGTAGTGTGTTCGCTATAACAGCCGTCGTAAAGTTAAGCCAAACCTCAACTAAAACAAGATGGTTCATAAAAACAAGTGAGTGGATGTTTCAGTCGATCTCAGTTCAAACCAAACACCTAAAATGTCCACATCCAGAACTGCACTTGACAATGAGAGCAATTGGTTGAATCTCACGTAAACGGTCGAGAACATTTCCGGGTCATATTTCATCACCTCAAAAACAATCAATTATATTTGAATAAAAAAAAAGAAAAGAAAATATTTTAGGAGAATATTGAATAATTTTAATAGTATGGAATTTATAATATAAAAAGGGATACATTTTTTTTACTATAATACCCAAATTAAGCTGTTTTGCATTTTTGTAATGACAATTTTGATGGATTTAATTAAATGATGCAAACAAGCCAACTGGTTCTAAAAATAGGCTTAATTTTCTTTATGCAAAATATACTTTATTATCTTTTTTCTTTTAATTTTGGGGTGAAAAATGACCCAGATATTTCTGTGTGAGATTCGTGCAATTCTACTTTTTATCCATTGTATATTTGCATGCAATTAAGGCTACTGTTACCCTTCTGTTAAAATGCCTCTGATTCAGATGTGCAACGTTCTGGAAAGGTTGTTAACCTCCAGCAAAAAAAAAAAAACATGAGGCAAAAATGTCTCGTGGCTTCTTCTCATGTTGTTTAAACACATTTTTGAATATCTGTAAAGAATAAATATTTTTCCAAACAAACAAAAAAAAAGATGCATCCCATTCCATGTTCCATGCATGTGTGCTATTTACAGCTTGAAATACACACTTCTGCATAAAGCCACCCAACCAAGCATTCCCAAAACACAACACACTCCGCATGGCTCAGACCTGTAAAGCTATGCTTAAGACAAGCCAATCTCAGCTCCAACTATAAAAACAACTTCAGACAAAAATAAAAAAAATCAAATAAAAACAGACTACTGAAGAATCTCCACAGAAAGCTTGGAGAATGGAATACATTTCCGTGCCGTTTTGACAATCAACACTTACAGACTGCAATACTGACGTAGGAGTTTTATTCGAATATTCTACCTTTTTATTTCAGTAAAATTAACTTAAACTCTAAATAATAACAAATCCAGATGCCACGTAAAAAGGATGCAACAGGAGAGCGGTGATGGCCGACTGGAGACCACAGCTACGCTCCGAAGCCCAGCAGTTCTGTCTCAGTCTTCAATGTACTCCCACAAGTCTTTCTCATAGCCCTCGTGAACGTGCTGCAGCAGCACTCGTCGCCGGCTCTCACAGTATCTACACGAGAGGAGAAACGCAGGAAAGTCCTCAAACGGGAGCAGCGCTCAACACATTTCTCACAGGAACCTTGCAACCTTTCATATCGAGTTAAACTAAGATAGATAGATAGCTTTCTGTAAGGGCATTTTCACTGGAGAATATAGAGATAAAATAGGTTTGTGCTATAGACGCTCCAGAACTTTCATTTGCAGATTGGATAACCAACTCTGACAAGAAGAGAAAGCAGAATGCATATGAAAAGATCCAGGTTTAATCATACTTAATAGAAATGCTGAAAAGAACATATTTTCAAAGCCAGTAAGAGGCTCAACTGTCAATGCATTTTCACTGAAGACTAGATGCATTAAAAATTCACGTGGCTGCAAATTTAATTGTACTAGCGTTTATCCTAATTATTACTGTACACAATGAGACAAAAAAATACTTTAAAATATTTGCAATTTTCTAGATACTCCTGTTGGATGCTGGCTGATTAATAAAGAGAGTTTGCTGTTCAAAACAAACTGCTTGCATGCCCTGACTAAGATTAACCAACATCTTATGTAATTCACTGTAACAGATGTTGGAGTCGGCAGGTACAGATGTGTGTGTATTACATAAAATCAAAAAAGTTATTTTGGAGTAATTGCATTCATTATTTATAATTATGACATTCATAATTAGGTTTTCCTATACAGCTGTCAATTTATGTAAACAATTTTTTATAAATACAGAATTTTTAAATACACATTTAAATATATAAAGCCATATTTTTAAAATAACAACAGCTACAGCTTTATTAGAAATTAACTGTCTCCAGAATTCACCCAATGTGTCAGTCATTAAATCTATTAAAAAGTTTCCGTAAATTGAATTAAAGCTGAAATAAAATGTGAATACGAGATGGAATTTAGAAAATTAAAATAAGTACAATTACGAAACGCAATACTGAAATAAAAAGCAATTCAAGCTAAACAGAAATATTATAAAAAGACAAAAGCACATACAATTACTAAACTTAAATGAAAACTAAAAATAAAAGCGAATTCAAATTCCGTGCATTTAGAAGAACAAAAACAACAACAACAGACACAATATTGGGATTTTGGTTAAATTTCTCACCTATACTTATCCTGAACTTTCTGTTTGATATCTTGCAAAGAATCCTGGGAGATATCTCGCTCTAGATAACCCGAGAGCACCTCTGTAGCGTTCTCCAAATCAGCCTGATTGTTCTGGAAAAAAAAAAAAAAACATTAGTAAGACATCAGTGCGTTGATCTCTCTGGCAAGTGTAAACGATGTAATGCTATATAAAAAAAAAAATGTAAGTTTGAATGTTAGTCCCACCAACAGCAGACTGGTGGAGTGTTTTGGAAACCTGTCCAAAAATTTTCATTATTTTTGCAGCTATAAAACAGTCAACCACATGGGGTTGTGCAATTAAAAAACAACAACAACTTGATTTCCCCCTCACCTCGAAGATGATGGACTGGTTGTTCTTTTTGAGGTAGAAGGCGAAGACGTAGGTGAACATGAGCGTGGAGCGACACTGGCACAGCACATCCACGGCCTTCTTCAGGAACTGCACCTCGATCCACGACATGTTGTGCTGCTGCATCTCCTCCATCTTCTGCTTCACCTGCGCATACAACTTGTGCTCGAAGCGCAGACTCTGCATGTGGTTCATGTAGCGGTTGCAGTAGAAGAGGTAGCGCTGCAGGGCTGCACGAGATCTCTGTGACATGGATAGAATACATTCATTCCAAAGAGAACAACAGTAACAGGCCATGGTTTGCTCTGAACAAGGAAAAGTCATGCTTTCCTGCAAGAGCTAAGTTGAGTCTCCTTGGATAGAAAAAGGGTGACAGATGTTGGGTCGAATAATGCCTAAAGTACCTCTTGAGCATCTCTGGCTGCCTTTGCATCATCTTCATTGTAGCGATTGCAGTTGTACCTGTAGTCAGTGTGATATGTACATGTTATTTCAATGTTCCACATGCATATAAAAATATAAGCATTTATTATAAGAGGTGAAGCAGACTCACCAAGCAGAGCCGTGAGGTTCCCAAGGGCCGAGGCAAACCCAGCAGAACTCTGCTTTACAACTCTGGTTTCGACACACCATGTGATTACAGCCGCCGTCTTTTTCAATGGTCACATGACATTTGGGACATTCCTAAGAAAAACAGGAATACCCACATGAATTAAAGGAATATTTTGGGTTTATTGACATCTTTACTGATCATCTGTGGCATGCTACTGATTTAAATTAAAATTGTATATATACATATATAAATAATAGTATTGACTAAAGTACACTTTCTAGATTTTGACTCTTTTGTCCTGCATATCTGTTAACGCCAGTCAAATAAAATGTAAATAAATTTGTTAAACAAATGGCCAGACCTGTTTAACAAAGTTAAACAATGCACTTTTTTTCTGGAGACAGTATGGGCTTGAAGTAGAAAACTTCTCTTCATCACAATGATAATAATCTAATATAATATAATAATAATTTATGCATTTAGCAAACACTTATCCAAAGCGACTTACAGTGCATTAAGGCTATACATTTTTTATCAGTATGTGATAAATATAATAAATATACAATTATATCAAGTGAACTGATCTTCATAGATCTCATCTGAGTGTTTATGTACATCTTAGTACCTTGGTATTTGCTGCAATCCAGTTGGATGTTTCACTGTCATCATCACACTTCTTTATCCACTTCCTCAACCACTTGAAGAGTAGAAATATGATTAAAGAAAAGGAAAACCTCTCAGGACAAATCTAATCTAGTAATATCAATTTTAACAATGGAAATAATCTAACCTAAAAATGAGTGCCTAATGATAACATGACAATGAGTGCATAATTAGATGCTAACATACCTTGCATTTAACAGGGTCATGCCAGTTCTCTCCACAATTGAAACTATTTATTGAGAAAAACAAAACAAAACAAAAATTTAAAGGGAGTCATTCACCCTAAAATGCAAAAACTGTCATTACTTACTCCCCCCAAGCTCTGCACTGCATTCTGCATCAGACACTTACCAGAACTGTCTCCCGCATTTGCAGCGAACTGGTTTGGCATCAGGATACTGAACTTTGATCACATGGTGGCAGTCAGGAGCTGGACACCATCTCAACAGTCTGTTACACTGTAGAAGAGCAGAGAGACAAAACAGTTCACTGCAGACAGACAGGATTACATATATGCACCGGTATTTAAATAAATGTCATATTCATGCCATTCTAAAGCTTAACCATTAAGAAACCATATATGATTTTTAGATTTAGCACCAGATCGGTTACTATACTTATTGCACTTTGTTTATATTTTCTGAGTGTGTTAAATAAGCTTTGGACACAAGTTAGTAAGCAAACTGTGAAAGGAACAGTTCACCCAATAATGAAAATTTGCTGAGAATTCACTCACTCTCAGGCCATCCAAGACGTAGATGAATTTTTCTTAATCAGAAGAGATCTGTAGAAATTTAACATTACATCACTTGCTCACCAATGGATCCTCTGCAGTGAATGGGTGCCGTCAGAATGAGAGTCCAAACAGCTGATAAAAACATCACAATAACCCACAAATAATCCACACCACTGCAGTCCATCAATTAATATCTTGTGAATTGAAAAGATGCATGTTTGTAAGAAACAAATCTATCATTAAAGGGGTCCTATTATGCTTTTTCACCTTTTCAACTTTAGTAAATGTATAATGTTGCTGTTTGAGCATAAAAAAAAGATCTGCAAAGTTACAAAGCTCAAAGTCCACTTCAAAAGGAGATATTTTATTTAACAGAAATCACTTTTCAAAAACTACAACGAACGACTCGTTTGGACTACAACGCATATTTTCCGGGATTTGTGATATCACAAATATCGACGAATGGGACGAGACCTGGTTGAGCTGCACTAGAGAAGGCATCGAGTGTTATCACAATGTCAGAGACACGCTAGCTTTCCCAAGGCAGACGAACTTAGAGTTGTTACAATCATCCGGGTTTAAATCACACTCAAATTGATTTGATATTGACACAATATTTACACTGAAGCTCGCAGGCGGCTATGGTAAGGGGCACGACATTTCCCAAAAAAGGCGACGCCTTTTGTGTGCCAATCACAACACACACTGGCCCAGCTAACCAATCACAGCACATTTCGTATTTCAGAAGCCGCACCTTCATTTGATGCAGGAACTATTCGAGCCGTTCATGCCAGACTGGGGAGAGAGGTGTTATAATAATGTAAAACATGCGAAAAATAATGTGTTTTTCATTCAACCTAGTATGAGAGCCTGAAGATTTTATTTATTTCGTTTTCACTGGAGAAGGCAATATTATGGCTAGAGGACTCTTTTTTTCTTCTTTTTTTTTTAGCCAGAAGCAACGGTTTGAAGTTCTTAATGATTTGTTTTATTACAAACCTGCAGCTTTTCATGTCACAAGACGTTAATTGATGGACTGGAGTCATGTGGATTACTTGTGGATTATTGTGATATTTTTATCAGCTTTATCAATGATGCAATGCTAAATCTCTGCAAATCTGTTTCGACAAAGCAACTCATCTACATCTTGCATGGCCTGAGGGTGTCCAATTTCAGCAAATTTTCATTACTAAATTTATATAAAAAACTAAACAATTGATTCTTTCTAAATTAAAGTTCTCAAATGCTAACTGATTTGAAATTTTTGTAATAGTATTTGATATCTCGATCCCAGCTAATTCATGGAGTTGCAAGCCAATAGCATTTTAGACACAATTTATGCAACAAATATGAAGAACATCTTACCTCTACAAAACTATTTGTGATTAAATGCTGATACTTCAACTTCACTTTAGAATCTGTGATCAGTCGCCTACAAAATAACCATAAAATATATTTTTTAAAAATAGAACAAAAATCTTAAAATAAACAAGCTAAATTACCCAATGCACTTACATTACAGTGTTATCGTCAACCAAAATATCACAGTTGTGAGCAGGACATGAGATGGTCTGGAAGAACAAAAGCAGAAATAAAAACCAAAATTAAGAGGGGAATCTGATTGTAATATCAGATAGCAACGAGCTGAACAGAAGCCCACCTGTCCCATCCCTTCCTCAATGATTTTGGTGGTTAAGTAGTCGCCCCAGCACTGCATGCAGAACTTGTGTCCACATTCAAGACCTGTGAAATACTAGGAAAGGAAACACACATTCCTACCGAATAAGTCACCAAGCTGTGCAAACTGAGTCACTTCAATGGACTTCAGTTTTGTTATCACAGGCCTTTCTAAGGAACTGATGAAGATTTAGGAGCAGTAGTGAACAAGTGACCAAAACTGACACTGACCGAGTTTGAATAGTTGAGATAGCAGATCTGGCAGGGCATATCCTGACTGGAGGAGCGTGTGCTCATTGGTCGCATTTTGGGCTTTTTACTGGGGTTTATGACGTGGCACTCTGAAAACAACTTGTCCAGATTTCCATCAAAGTACCTGCAACACCATTTAAATGTTGCTCTTTCAAACAAACAGACCAATTGTAAATGTCCTTTAACCAAGCTATGCTAAATTTTTACGACAACATGTATAAATACAGTAAAATAAATAAAGTAAAACAACTTGCCTCTCCATAAGCTTCTCTTTGTCCCAGTTGAAGTGACTGAGGAGTATTCTGGTTATCGTAGCTGGGTTCTAAAAAAAAAAAAAAAAAAAGACAATACGGTTTACTCTGCAGCCATATTTGCGATGCCACGGGCAGCTATTTTGGGCATCCAAGACTTATCTGAATGAATCGTGAAATCCTGAAACATCAAAAACTGCTTGCCTCTTATTTAGAAGACAGGAGGACTTATTATGCCATATTGCATTTTGCACCTTCTCCCATTCATAATATGAGCGCACCATATTTCAATATGATTAACTTTAATTTGGCTGACTTTGAGCAACTTTCTGGACTTTTATAAAGGTTTTCCTGTTGTGTTTATAAGATACCAGGCTTACAGAGTTAGCGCTTTGGAGGAAAAACGAATAACTGGATCTATCAAAAGTTGAAGAGATTTTTAACACTTAAAATCACTGTTAGAGGAGCTTGGTTAGAAGAAACCCAAATTTACCTGCACTCTTGATACAAAATTTCCCAGCATTCCTTGTACAGCATTTCACAGACAGTCTTGCTATTATATTTATACACTGAAAAATTGATGTAGAAATAACTTTCACTCAGAAATTGCTAGCAATTTTTTTTAAATACTTAGTATTTTCTTGTAACATTTACTCCAATAATCTGTTTTATTTACAACTTTGATTTTTTTTTAAAAGTTTATTATATATATCTTTATAGCCTTGACATGTTCTTTCATTACTGTGGTATAATATATTTCATATAAACCACTAAATAGACTAAAAAAAAAAAAAAAACTTTGCTCAGATGGTCTTTTTCTGTCTAAGTGGGTGGTGCTTGGTCAGGATAAGCTGCAAAGTGAACTAAACTTTGCTGTTATGTCAATCATCTGGCTACACAACATTAGGTTTTACCCACTTGACTGCTTACAATTCAAAAGGCCAAGCTCTTTGTCTGTCAAGCTAGCTATGATTCAAACGTAACCCAACCCTGAGACTGAATGGGTGCCAAAACATACATTTTAGTAATTTCGCTAATAAACACACTTTATTATTTTACAAATCCACCATTAAGCCTTTAACAGCTCAACTTATGGGTGATATAAGAAAGACTGTCTAGTATTATGAAGATACATTTTGTGAGGTTCATCTAATAAACTCCCAACAACACAACACTAATACTTTGAGGTTTTCCGTAAGCTATACAAATTGATAAGCATCTTATCTTTACTGTCCAATAATGCATGCTTTACATGTTATGAATAACAACATGTATGCCAACAACTGATGCAGACTCATGTAGCAGCTTTCTTAAAAAATAAATCTCGTGAATTGTTCCTATATTCCTGATCTAAACACTCCAAGGATTGTCATTCATCCATGCACAAATACACATTTATTATTTTTTCACCAGAGTTTTCTGATCTTCTCTAAAGTGGCAATGCTAGTTTGTTTGATTTGATGTGCTTTTGTTCAGTTCAATATAAGTTGTCAACCTAGAAAAACAACTTGAAAGTGTTTTATGCTTGTGTATGGACAACGTTTGGGGTTTCATAAACTTAAAACGGTGACAATCGAAACTAATGTGTCATATAGCGTTAGCTGCAGTGACCGAGCCAAACTTTCGTCTTCTTCAAAATAACAACGAACATAAAACACACTGCCATCCGATTCATAACACAATTTTAATAAGATTAAAAACATAAGATACGTTTAGAATAGATACTATCCATACTAGCTGTCAAATAAAGTTCAGTCTCTGTAAACTGGGTCGCGCTAGCAGAACTAGCTAACTCTAGCTGACAAACAAAAAGTCACTTAACGTTAAATTCACTAAAACAACACAAGGCACCAAAACATAAAAACAGTCAATAAATCACAACTAAGATTAAAAACGAATGGTTAACTTCGCATCATTAGTCCTCTCATGTCAGTTAGCCGCTAATGCTAAATGCTAACAGCATCAGTCCTCCACATAAACAAACTTATAAACTCCCATGAAAACGACAGTACATCTGTTTGTTATGTACCTGTATGACCTCGTTGACCTCCCTGATGCACTCCACCATGTGCTGGAGGATCTGCTCGGTGGTAAGCACCTCGAAGCGGTAGTCCTCCTCCTCTTGTCCGGGCCCCAGGCCTCCTCCGCCGCCGCCGCCGCCGCCGCCGCCGGTGTCAGCGCAATCTTCGGCTTCTCCTCCAGCCACGGCGGGGTCCAGCAGCTCCTCATCCTCGGCCTCCTCTTCCCCGCTGTCCTCGCTGCACTCCTCCTCCTCCTCTTCTTCCTCCTCCTCTTCATCATCGAACTCATAGTTGTAGCCCTCGTCTGAGTCCATGTCTCAGTGTTGTAGGGTGAGTGTGATAAAGGGTGTATTGCTGCTTGACCTGCGCTTTACTGAGTGGGCGGATCCTTATGACAGACCCGCCGCGTCACTGCTGCGTCACACTCTACGGTCATCCAACACAGAACACAGCGTCGCATAAAAGCCCCATATCTTCTAAAACATACTGGCATTCTACATTTGAGTGCATGGTTGCTGCCTAAAAATACTGCATAACAAATAAGGTGAGAGAAGTACATTTTAAAATACTCCATCTGGTATACCCTGTTAAAACTCTTTTTCTTAGATTTCCTACTGATGTAGATGTTATATGTGATTTCTGTGGGACTGAGAAAGAAAATGTGTGCACTTATTTTGTAACTGCATTTATAGCTAAATGTTTTGGATAGATTTGGAATGTTTCCTTTGTAAATGCTTAAGCATGAAAGTTTACTTTTCTGAAAAAAAGATGCATTTTTTTTATTTTAATAGACAGAGTTTACCACCAAATGTGGCCTTTATTGTTAATCTTTGTTTGATTATGGGCAAATACCATATACATAAACAGAAATGGGCTAAAGGAAAACCCAACTTTTTGTTATTTCAGATAGATATGAAAAATGATATTGAGTTACTACTTGGGTTGAAAAAGAGTAAAGCAAAACGCACTAGGTCTTTGTGAAGCTTTTCTGTTATTTATATGATGATCTCATACCTGTTATTTTTCGTTAGTTTTTTTTTTCATTATTTTTATTTATTTATTTGTACCTGTATTATTATTTATATAATACTGTATATTTTCTATTTATTTTTTGTAGTTTATATTTGTTCAGTACCTTTATATTATATGTTGGAAATCAATAACAAAAAAAAAAAAAAAAAGAATAATAAAAATAAAATAAAAGTGCGTTACAGAAATAACAAATTGTACTTATTCTCCTTATCTTGTTAACAAAATTGTATATACATAAATGTAAATTCTCATGTCAGAAGCCACTGTTTTATGTCTTGCTTGCTGAAATACAGCATTACTTTCTAATCATGTAAATAAGGCGGCTTTAAAAAACACGTTGAAATTTGAAGCCGTTAATCTTTCATTAGAATGTAATGTGTTTTGTTTAATTTTACACCCCTGTCTAGTAGTTAATAGATTTTTGTGATTCTTCTTATTATATAAAAATAGTCTACTTATTATTTTGTATTTTTGTATTGTAACGGCTTTTTATTGGTTGATAGAATGTTTGTAATAACAAAAACATAAATAAATAAAATCCTCCATGCCGCAGTCCTCGTAAGAAATCCTATTCAGTTAATCTGCTACTCCTTTTATGATACATGAACGTAAATATGGTGGAAAATAGTTTTTTATTTTTTTTATTTTACAATAGTCTACCTAAAAACACTATTAGGCTTGAAAAATTAGAAAGCTGTACTATCTAGTGCTTGTAAACATTTTAAGTTATATTCTTCTTTCTTTATAATAGTAATATACATGGTGCAATACGGCACATTCCATGATTGGGCTACAGCCATAGGCCCTAAAACCCCTTAAAAAAAACTTATATTTCTTATTCAACAAACAGTCAGTGAAAGGAATTGCTTAATTTCAAGGAAACACTGATTGCAGGGTTATTACAGTTAAATAATAAATAACCTGTAAACAAAATAAAATATAAAAACCCTTATTTCAACTTTCCAAGGCAGCATTTATCGTTTTTTACTTTAACTTGTAAAATAACTAAAACTGAAATAAAAAAATAGAAATTATATTTCTAGTTTTTGATCTTTAAAATGAGCTACTTAAAAAAATAATTATATAATTAATTGAATATCAATCGATTTGTCTGAATTAAATTGATGGGATCAAGGTCTTGACCCCTGAGGTGGGACAGACTTAAATCATTGTATTACAGACATTTTAAGTGTTGAAAATATTGAAAACCCTTGAAAATATTTCCAAAAATATTGAATTGAATATTGTATTGCCATTTATGTAGTAAACTTTAAGTTAATAAAACATCCAAGCATACCCCCTAGACAGCTTAATAAAAGTCAAGAGAAACAAAGTCAGTCAGAGATCCATATAATTTATTCTATTACAGGCAGGGCAGTGTATGTGTGTGCATTTAAATACATTCTCATTCTTGAAAGTTGAAAGACTGGCAGGGTAGTGACAGACATGAAAAGAGTTTTCTTTTCTTTCTTTTTAAGAATGAATGTTCAATCATATATTTTCTGAAATCAGCATATGGCCACAGTATCAGATTTTTGTTCCTGAATAGTCAGCATTTTTCTCTATTTATAATTTATACTGTAGATATATCAATATAGCTATACATTTGAGATAAAGTCATCACTATGGTACATGATAGAGCTTTTTATTGATAAGTCCCATTGATTTTATATCTATTTTTTGAACACAACAACTGGAAACAAGACATTATTTACACTCACGTGAAAAGGCAGTGCTATACACAACTTTTTGTGAAAAAGTACAGCAGTCACATCTTACAAAGTTATTTAGTCACAACTTATAAAGAGTAATTTAGGAAAGCAGCAATAAAAGAACAGGAAAATAAGTGTTTTGCTATATATGCCAAACTTTTGATCATTTATATTACATTTACATGAAAAATCTCAACCGAAGAAGTGATAAGTTTGGTTTTGTCACATGCAGAATCTATAACCAATTATTACATGCAACCAAAGCATGGGAATTGTGCTATAAAACAATCGACAGCATACAAAATACTTGACGCATTTGTGAACCGCAAAGCTCTTGTGGTGACAAACCGCTGTACTTTTTCACACAACCACCCAAAAACTTAAACACTTCATCCTGAAACGATATATAAAAAGCAATTCTAAATTATTAAAATATTTCGCCATTGAAATAAACCACTATTTATTGTTTTAAAGCAACAACAGTAGAAATGGTTTTTAAAAAAAGCAGATGAGAAGAAATCTCTCTATGCTTATTTTGCTACTGATTGCACGCTATACCCATACCGAAAGAGACTTTTCGCGATGGACGCGTCTCGTGCCGCGTAAAAGACATCGCAGATTCAGGCGAGCCATTTAAAGGGCGCATTTTGTGACTGGTGCACGTCTCGTACCATTCAACAACTCTTCCTGATGTCGTTCGCATTTATGGGCAGGGTTTGTCAAAAACCAATGCATATTAAACAAATAAAAAAATTTTAGTTGGTAGGGCTGCATGATTAATCGCATGCGATTGTCATGCGCATCTAGTCAGAAAAAGCTGGTTCCATGATTAGTAGTAAATCTCCATCACCTGCTTTCAGATGGAGCGGCATTTACTACACAGAGCCGTAGTTCACAAGCTAGGCGATATCGCGTTCATAATCGAACTCGATATTGCCTAATTGTCAGTGAACTACGGCTCTGTGTAGTAAATGCTGCTCCATCTGAAAGCAGGTGATGGAGATTTACTACTAATCACGGAACCGGCTTTACTGACGAGATGCGCATGACAATCGATTAATTGCACAGCCCTAATAACAGTAATTATCATTATATATTAATTTCAGAGTTCAAACATTTGACTTGTATGAAGTTGGCTTTTTTGGCAATCGGTGGAAAAAGAAATGATAGAAAACTTGCATGCGTAAATTCAAGTGGATTTATATAAATAAGAGATGACAAAAGTTAGCAAAACGAAACGTTTTACACGAGCATACAGTATTTTCTCATGCACATCGAGAACTCATAGATGTCCACCAACCGTCAGTGCCACCAATTACACATACTCAGCAGGACATTCCACACAATCTTCAATAAAAAAAATGAAAAAGTACAATCCAAAAAAATCTGCAATTTACTATCCTTAGCCTGAGACGTCTTTGTCCCATTCTTCATTCTTCAAGGTCCAGAGGAAATGTACCCCACTCCTTGTTGTGTGCGCCCCTCCCCATAACTCAATTAAGTTAGTTAGTCTTCCCTCTTTCCTATCCCAGCCTTTCCCTTACATGAAACTGCCAACATTTGTGAAAGCTTGGTGTCTGTGGTGTCAATGTAAACATAACCGTAACATTAGATTCAATGTGAACGTAGGGTCATTTGTGCAAGCTTCTCGATATGCTAGCAACATCTTCAGTGTTCGAAGGAGCCCCTCAGCACCTCGTGTGTTGCAGGCAGCGATTAGGACACTTCATAACGGTGATGCACAAGACACAATGCATTCAGACATGTCTTACAATAGTACAAAATGAGGTCTTCTGTTCTTAATGAATCCTTAACGGTCCAGAAGTCTGGAAGTCTGGAAGGACTGGCCGCGGTGCTACGCATGCACGTTTCTACGATCGGTTCAGAAGGAGAAAGGAAACCGTAGGGTTAAATAAATAGATGAAAGTGGGCCACTACACCATAGATGGCAACACAGTTTCCTTAGGGTTGGGACTAGCAGCGGAAGTTCGTAGCGCAGATGTATGGTTGGGGGGTAGCACTCCGTCAGGAGGAGAGAAATCGTTGAGTTCTCCAGAAGACGAAAGCGGGAAGGATGGAGAAAGCGAGATGCCAGAGGAAGGGTCGGCTGAGCCGGCAAACGTGCGAGGCGGCTTGGGAACCAAGTTGGGCTCTAGAGTGGCTCTAGCCAGTAGCTGCCTGTCCTTGTCTGCATTTTGTCCCTCAGCCTGGCTATACGATCCCCGTCCAGACTCGGATTCTGCATCGGACAGCTCAAGAGGTGGAGAGCTGCTGCCATCCAGCCTAAATAGAGAGTCCAGGTACTGGGCAAACTCTAGGACCGCCTGACTGGGAGTGCCGTTGGACAGCGGAGGAACTGGTGGAAGAGTCTCGGAACGGACACTCTCAACTTCTCCCTCTTCAAACTCTCTATCCTTGGGAGTTTCTGGCATAGAACCAGTCCGGGATGCTACTGGGCAGGATTCTTGACTGTTAGGAATAGCTGATGGCTGGCAAGCCACAGGTGTTCCTGAAGACCGCCGGGAGTTCTTGCCTTGGCTGGCCGGCTGACCTACAATAGTTTGTCCAAGCGAGAGCGGAGAGAAGTTGAGATGATGGGCGTCGTTGGAAGATACTTCCAGTTCTGGAGGAGTAGGGCAGTACGGGCCGGCCTCGCCCAGTTCACGGTCCAAGCCGTCTGCGGCCAGCAGCTCCGTACGGGAACTCAGCGAAGGATTCTCTTCTGGGATGGTGGCGTCCAAAGGGAAAGGTAGACTCCCCAAACAGGGCGAGCCTCTCAGGGCGGCAGATGATCGTCGGGAGTCCAAGCTGTAGATGGATTCGGCGTCAGATAGATTTTCCATGATGGCCAAGGGGGCTTTTCGCTCCCGCAGCTCCACAGCCAATCGCTCACGGGCGCCGGTGAGCACCACAGGCACAGGAGGAGGCGGACACTCCGAGAAACCGTCCAGTGAGATCTCAGAGCGAGCACAAGAACTACAGCAGGACAGGACAGGAAGTGGGCACAGGAGTAGAGTAACATATGGAGAAAATAAACAAAGACCAGAGAGACAGACAGCATGGAGGGGGAAAAGAGAAGGATGATAACAATAAAATTAGGGAATTAAAAATTGTTTGCAAGGGAAAAAATTAGATATTTAAAAAAACAAATGCCATAAAATGCAGGATATAAAAAAATTTAAAAAAGCAAAATAATGCCATAAAATGCAGAAAAAATACAAAGTTTAATGGAAGAGAAAAGGAAAAAAATTATTAAAATTATTTTAAGAAGTTATGCAAGATGCATCGCATCAATTTTATATGCTTATATATATATATTTAAATAAATGATATAAGATGACAAATAATATGTAATAAAGTAAGGGTAAAAACAAAAAAACATTCAACATATTAAATCAAAAATAAAGCAGAGAACAGGGAAGAGAAGGAAAAAATTAGAAAGAGGGGAAAGAAAAGGGAGGTTTATGGTTAGGCAACACTAACGTGACTAACGTCTAGGCTGTTCTTTTCTACTGAACCAGAGAGGACGAGGGGGGAACTGTATAGTACCATACACTGTACCTCTGCAGTCGGCATGAGTGAGAAGGACAGGCAATAGAGTTAAAATCAAACGATAATAAGAAATGCTTAAAAACACCTAAAGAAAATCTGCAACATTGATCACTCATTGGTATGTTCTGATTGGTCAGTCAGCTTGTTTCAAACTCTGATTGGATCTCGTGACTCACCGGACACTACTGTTTCTGCGGTGATGTGTGGCAGGCGTGGGCTGCAGTGAACTAGAGGCATCGAAGAAAACCATTTCTGGATTCAGGTCCACTTCTGTAGGACTAACCATTATCTTAGCAGCTGACAATAAAGCTGTCTTCCCTTTATTATAGTTTTCCAACACCTGCAGGACAGAGAGGAAGAGAGAAAACAAGACAGATGATAAAAACTACAAATGAGAATAAAAATGTACATGAATATATGAATGAATGGAAAGAAATAAGCAGGTCTCACAGCCTACTTGAAATTGTGAAAAATGTTATGTATTATATATCAAGATTAAATGAATGCACCTGAATACATTTTTATAAGGACCAGGGCTATTCTTTATCACATATTCATTTGTTGCAATGCCAAATGCAGATTACTGAAGTATACTTTTCTTTGAATAAAACACTATGAAAATACATAATCTGCAACCATACTAGGAAGATTTAATGCTGTGGAATTTTTAATTCAAATACCCTTTATCTTGCAAGCACTCTTTAGCCAAACAGGGTTTTCACTTTTCATTCATTTTTGTTCACACCGAGTGAAACTGAGCTGTCAATCATGAGACAAATGTCCTATTTTACCCCCAATCTAGTCATTTTACATAAGAATATTTGATAGTTTCAAACACAAAAACACAGTGACATAAAATCAGCTGTATTATGTTCATTATGAAAGACAAATCAACAAAAACAAAGTTGAATGGAACAACAAAGGTAAAAGTCAGCCACAAGATGATAATGCATTTTTATTTATTAATGTATGTAAACATACGAGTATGGCTAGAGTTAGAGACAATAATCAAAGATATCAGTTAATGGATGGATGCAATGAAATGCAATGGAAGAACTCGTGTAAAACAATGATGTACATGTAGCATGCAAAAAATGAAATAATACAAGCTACATACTACAAAAAACAATAAAATAATTGCACCAAACCATTTACTTCAAATAAGAGCAACTGTATACATTTCAGTCAATTTGAGCCTGTACAGGCAGTTAGAGACAAAAAAGAAAGGAAAAAAAAACATTTATAAGGTATACTAAAAATGATGGAAGCCCGTTTCCGTCACTGAATAAAAAATAAAAAAGGTAATTGAGACTTTTTATCTCACAATTCTGACTTTTTATTTCTCATAATTTTGTGATATAAACTCGCAATTCTGACTTTATTTCTCAAGATATAAACTTTATTTCTCAAGATATAAACTCGCACCATTGCTGCGTCGATGAGTGAAAATAAAGTTCAGAAGTGCAATTGGAATAAGCGCAATTCTGACTTTATAACTCGCAATTGCGACATTATGTCTCGCAATTGCGAGTTTATATCACGCAATTCTGTGAAAAAAGTTTATTGTGAGATAAAAAGTCGCAATAACCTTTTTTTTAATTCCGGGCTTCCATAAAAAATAGTTGTTGGATTAAGCATACATTTTTTTCTAAAAATTATAAAAGTAAATAAAAGCATCTTGAATGAACAGTAAACTGCATGTTAGGTCAACAGATTAGTGAGTAAAGATGATTTTTAGTCCATTTTGCAAATTTTCTACAGAATTTCACAGATTTTTCTGCAATATTAAAGCCCCCCCCAAACAACCCCCAAAAATCTTACTTCCTCTACCATATAACCAAACAAGGAGATATTTACCCTCTGGCGTATAACATTGCCTTCGTACCACACCCATGAGGCAAAAGTCGTTTTCGCTCGTTCTCTTAAATATACCCCTTGAACCCCCCCGGCCCAGAAACCCTACCACCACCAACAAGCAGCGTAAACAAACGCTGATGCCCACCGCAAGAACCACCACAGGCCTAAATCCACCTCCAAGGGTAAAAGACCAGGTGACAAACTCAAGGCACACAGAGAGGGAGAGAAGCTGCAATGAAAATCCTGCTGCAAACTGCTAAAGCATAAACCAGACACCAAAACAGGAAGTTAAGAGGAACTGATAGAGAGACCAGGAACCTGCAGAAAGGAAGAGAATGACACCACAGATGCCCAAAGCTCGAGCTGATGGATGTTTCTGGCAGCGAGGAACAGAGATTATTAGCTGCAAAGGAAGAAAGCACATGCATTTGGTTGGACTGTACATTGTGTAACACACATAAACAAAAGTTTGTGGTCGGTAATATTTTTTATGATGTATCTGAAATAAGTCTTTTATGTTCACCAAGTTTGCATTTATTTAATCAAAAATACAGTAAAAATTTGTGAAAGTTGTGTTATTACAATTGAATGCTTTCTATTAGAATATATTTTACATTTTAATTTTCCTTCAGTAATCATTCTAACATGTTAATTTGCGTCTCTTATTATTATCAATGTTTAAAACAGTTGTCCTGCTTAATATTTATGTGGAAAAATGTGATGCATTTTTTCAGAATTATTTGATGAATATTAAGTTCAAAAGAACAGCTTTATTAGAAATAGAATTTGTGTAACTTTATAAATGTCTTTACTGTCACTTCTGATCAATTTAATGCATCCTTGTTGAATAAAATTCTTAATATCTTTAAAACATATATATTTTACTGACCCCAGGACTTTATCCGTGTGTTTTTTTCTTATATCAGAGGCTTGAGATATAACATGTGCCACTAAAATTGGTCTCTTCAGATTGGGCAGTCGAGGAACTCAATCTAGCCTGAGGAGAAGTTAAAGGTGTGTTATCAAAGACTGAGGATTTTGTAGAACTGTTCTCCATTGAGAGTTCAGCTAATGTGTCTTTAGACATTACTCCAGTTGAGGGGATCTCTGAAAAGTCTGGATTTATGCTGGTTTTCAACAGGAACTCTGGGGGAGAAGAGGAATCTGATGTGTTTGGAAATGGAGTTTGGGAAGTTGTCTTCTGGAATTGAGAGCGGGACTCAGAAGTGGACACATCAGAGGAGGAATTAGTCATTTTGGAAGATAAAGAGCTGTTAAAGTTGATGGTTGAGTGTTGGACAGATGAGGGCATTTCTAATGTTGGCAAGTCCAACTTTGTAGAGGTCAATAAAATGTTCAATGTTTTGGGGAGCACATGCAACCATTTGGGGATTCAGACAGAGATGGACATGTTGATGGTTGTTGAAGGGCACAGAAATGGTCTCCTGGCTTTATATCTAACTCAATAGAAGATGTATCTACAGTAACAGACATTACGGGGTGAGAGTTTCTGTCATAGTGTTTTGAGAGTTTGACTTGGAAGCTGCTTGAAGACTGACAGTATTATCGAGCGATAAACCGTTCATGTGAGCGTCTGAACCTCGTGGTTGGACAGAAACCATTTCACTGGGAGTTCGAGAAGCAGAGCATGTATCTGGAACCATAAAACATTCATCTGAACAGAGAGTTAGCGAGGGATCTGGAAGTGCGTTAGGGACAGAAACACATGCTTGGATGCAAGTTCTCTGGCTTCCAACCTGTGCAGCAATCAGTTCTGAAATTAAATATGGGTTTTCCAGCACCTGTGAAGAAAAACCAACACATTACCATACAACAGACATGTGAACAATGGAACAAGCTTTCAGAAGAAAATAAAACAAGACAGTATGACAGCCCAGTTTAAGAGCAACTAGATTTATCATTCCATTATATATGCAGCAGGACAAGTTGCGCACCCAAAGTTTCATACTTAGGTTTAGGGCTCTGAACAAACCCCTAACCTTATATATGAGCAACAGTAATAGCAATAAGAAGAAGAAACAGCCATGCCAGAAATGCTTTTATGCTCGTGGAATTCCGGTTTCAGGGGACAAAAACAAAGACAGACCTTTATGTCCAGCAAAAACAGACAAAGGACACACTTTGGCTAAGATGCTGACACAGATCTGCAACAGTGGAGTCCATTTAAGCCCAAAAGCCTTATAAGCAACTGTTTCACTGACCCCAAACCCATTCCATTAACAAAAGCAGATCTGGGAACACCAGAATCCAGTGGAACTTACCTTATGTTACATGTTATTTTACAGGGCTGCTGGGCAATTTAGACTAACGCTTTTATCCGGTAAAGATGCATTAAACTGATCAAAAGTGACAATTGATTTCTGAAGGATCAAGTGAGACTGAAGACTTGAGTAATGGCTGCTGAAAATCACATAATTTAAATTAATATTTTACTAAATAGTATCAACACTATTTACAGCATAAACACTATATTTTACGATTTTGCAACCTTTGAGATATCTATCAAAATATTTAAATTCAGCACAAATCTAGTTTAAAATATTCAGCAACGTTTTCCACTTGTGTATTTTTTCATAAAAACATTTTTAACCACACAGAGACTTGTTTTTTGAGTGATGATGCAAATGTATCATCGTTTTGATTTTTGAATCAATTGACTGAAATGGACAGTCTGAACTGCTTTAAAGAAATTAATCAAACTTGCCAACTTAAATTTTGTCATTAAAGTTTAATCAGAAGCATTATTAAAATATCCTTGTCTTAACGCTCTCATAATCATATAAAAGTCAAGAGCGAAGCCAGGATCGCAAAAATAGTCTAATTAAACTTAATACAAGTGTATCAAAATGACAATGTATTTATAATGCAAAATTATTGCATTTATTTTATTATTTCATTTATTCTCCAGTTCTTTTGGAAAGTTTACTATTTTACTTAGTTAATATTATTATTACATTTATATATGCTGGATTCGATGTTACTCAGATTTGCCCAGAATGGCATTTCATTAGCTACCCAATCACTGACGTTGCATTTGGCAAGTGTTAGACAGAAAAGCGTGCACACAAATGCACACACACACACACAGGCACACACCTTGTTGAGGCCATCCATCACCACATGGGGCAGGTGTTCATTCAGCATGGCTGGAGAAATGATAAGGAGATCATCATCAATTAGACTTGTTATCCCCACAGAGCGGAGTAAGTGGGATCTTCCTGACCACAACTACAGAGAGAGAGAGAGAGAGAGAGAGAGAGATGGTTAGAGGAATCTTAGACTCACAGGAAAACTATGCAAACTGATGTGACATTTAAAGTTAATTACTGGAAATAAAAGGCCCAACTCTTCCTAGAAGCATAGAATGAAATTTAAAAAAATCTATTTCCAAACATATGGAAGTCCACAGAGGCCATGCGTTGTTTGTTTTGCATTATTGAAATCATGATCTGAAATAATTATATATTTCTTGTAAGAGTAATTTTTGAGAAAACAAAATGGTAACACATATTAAACAATTATTATATTACCAACATTTGCATTTCATTAGGCCTTTTTGTAGACCCCCAACTGCCATCAAAATTATTGTATGACAGATAAAAAATTAACTGCTCTACATTAGATGGGGTTTAATAAAAAATTTCTCTGTAAAGAACAAAACCTCTCTTTTAAATAAATAAATCAATAAATACGTATTCAGCAAGGATGCATCAATCTGATCGATAATGAGAGATTGTACACACACTATTGAATTTTCTATCCATCAAAGAACCATAAAAAGGCATCAGTGTTTACACAAAAATATTAGGCATCACATTCAGTTTCAACACTGATAGTAAATAATGTTTCTTGAGCATATTAGAATAATTTCTGTAGGATCATGTGACACTGAAGACTGGAGTAATGTTGCTGAAAATTCAGCTTTGCATCACAGCAATAAATGACATCTTAACATATATTCAAATAGAAAACAGTTATTTTAAACTAATAATATTTCACATTATCAAACTTTTTGCAGCACTTTTTATAAAAAAAAATGCAGGCTTGGTAAGCATAACAATTTTGGAGGTGGGGGGGGGGGGAATGACTGAATCCAAAATTTTGAACAGTGTGTACATTTTTAAGCTACAACCCAGTTTAGCCCAGTTTATTTAATTTTATTTATGTGTTCATTCACGTCAACTTCCTACAGCTCACTTACCAAAAAAGGCAGGTATATGAAGGTAATTTAATGCCTAAAAGATTTGCATACGCAGAGTAAGAGTTGGGGAAGTGTACATAAGACTGTACACGTAAATTAAATTAAACTCACAAAATTAGGTATGTGACCAATGCTTCAGCACTAAGCTATTAGAGTGCTTATTTTGTAAAACCTTTTTATAAACAATAAAGCTACATAAATTGATTTGTCCGTTTTCAGACCATTCTCTGTTTACGGTATTTACCACTCAATGTATATTTTAAAGTCGGTATGATTCGAGATTACTTTCATGGATGATCAAGCTATTATATGAAAGCAAGTATTGAGAAACAAAATGATTTCTTGTGCCAGATTTGACCTAACGCAAAAAACGTACACTAAAAAAAAAAAAAATAAAAAAAAACATTACAACTTGATAAAATTTGTCTTTAAATGATGTCTAAATATATATCCAAATTCAAGTAACTAATTATATGGGAATCCAACATTCCCAGCCACTAGGGAAAACGCAAAGCCATGTTTATATGTTTATTTATAGAGCTAAACAGCCATCTAGTGGTTACACAATGGTATTAGAGATGATAAATGGTGAATAAGTTCCCAATAAGTTAGAGATAATAAATATTTTAGCAATATTTAGTCAAATCCCCTTAATTAAACATGTAAAGTAATTCTATAGATCCTATATATATTATATATATATATATATATATATATTATATATACAGTGGGTACGGAAAGTATTCAGACCCCCTTAAATTTTTCACTCTTTGTGATATTGCAGCCATTTGCTAAAATCATTTCAGTTAATTTTTTTTCCTCATTAATGTACACACAGCACCCCATATTGACAGAAAAAAAACGAATGTGACATTTTTGCAGATTTATTAAAAAGGAAAAACTGAAATATCACATGGTCCTAAGTATTCCCTTTGCTCAGTATTTAGTAGAAGCGACCTTTTGATCTAATACAGCCATGAGTCTTTTTGGGAAAGATTCAACAAGTTTTTCACACCTGGATTTGAGGGTCCTCTGCCATTCTTCCTTGCAGATCATCTCCAGTTCTGTCAGGTTGGATGGTAAACGTTGGTGGACAGCCATTTTTAGGTCTCTCCAGAGATGCTCAATTGGGTTTAAGTCAGGGCTCTGGCTGGGCCATACAAGAACAGTCACAGAGTTGTTGTGAAAGCCACTCCTTCGTTATTTTAGCTGTGTGCTTAGGGTCATGTCTTGTTGGAAGGTAAACCTTCGGCACAGTCTGAGGTCCTGATCACTCTGGAGAAGGTTTTCGTCCAGGATATCCATGTACTTGGCCGCATTCATCTTTCCCCTCGATTGCAACCAGTCGTCACTGTCCCGGCAGCGGAAAAACACCCCCACAGCATGATGCTGCCACCAACCACCATGCTTCACTGTTGGGACTGTCTTGGACAGGTGATGAGCAGTGCCTGGTTTTCTCCACACATACCGCTTAGAATTAAGGCCAAAAAGTTCTATCTTGGCCTCAACCGACCAGAGAATCTTATTTCTCACCAACTCACAACTCCATGCGGGCTTTCATGTGTCGCACTGAGGAGAGGCTTCCGTCGGGCAACTCTGCCATAAAGCCCCGACTGGTGGAGGGCTGCAGTGATGGATGACTTTCTACAACTTTCTCCCATCTCCCGACTGCATCTCTGGAGATCAGCCACAGTGATCTTTGGGTTCTTCTTTACCCCTCTCACCAAGGATCTTCTCCCCCGATTGCTCAGTTTGGCCGGACGGCCAGCTCTAGGAAGGGTTCTGGTCGTCCCAAACGTCTTAAATTTAAGGATTATGGAGGCCACTGTGATCTTAGGAACCTTAAGTGCAGCAGAAAAATTTTTTGTAACCTTGGCCAGATCAGTGCCTTGCCACAATTCTGTCTCTGAGCTCTTCAGGCAGTTCCTTTGACCTCATGATTCTCATTTGCTCTGACATGCTCTTTGAGCTGTAAGGTCTTATATAGACAGATGTGTGTTTTTCCTAATCAAGTCCAATCAGTATATCAAACACAGCTGGACTCAAATGAAAGTGTAGAACCATCTCAAGGATGATAAGAAGAAATGGACAGCACCTGAGTTAATATATGAGTGTCACAGCAAAGGGTATGAATACTTAGGACCATGTGAAATTTCAGTTTTTCATTTTTAATAAATCTGCAAAAACGTCAACAACTCTGTGTTTTTCTGTCAATATGGGGTGCGGGGTGTACATTAATGAGGAAAAAAAATGAACTTAAATGAGTTTAGCAAATGGCTGCAATATAACAAAGAGTGAAAAATTTAAGGGGGTCTGAATACTTTCCGTACCCACTGTATATATATATATATATAGAATAGATATACTATTATATATATATATATAGATCTATATATATATATTATATATTTATTACACACACATAAAAACTGTTGTCCAATTTTATTAACCAAATTTAGCAAAAACAAAAAAAAATGGAATCGTCCCTGATCAGTAGACAGGTGAAATTATACATGTATTAAACTAGTGCAGATACTAGGCCATCTTTAAGTATCATCAAAATTACAATATATTACAATAAACTAATATATCATATATAGCCCGTTGAGGAAGAAAAGGATACTACACAGCTCGAAATTCAGTATGAACACATAGCCTTATGATACACTTATAAAGTATCATGTTTTAATCAAGTTGTTATTTATTTATTTTTATTTTTAATGTATGTGTACATTAAAAGTACCATTCTGGCAGCGAGAACGATCCTGAACTAAATGAAGATTAATGTTTTGGCATGTGATGTGTTTATTGAACCAATTGGATAAGAGTAAATGGATAGTCAGCGAGAGCCTCATTTGATTGGCTACAAGAAGGTGGTGGACCCCCCCTCCCCCTCGCAAAACTCAGTTATGCCGAGTTAACACTGCACGATATTAGCCCGATTTTTCACTCGCCGACAGGTTTTGTGAAATCGCCGACAAATGCCCGAAATCAGAGGCAAATCGGTTCTCGTTCACGCGAGTGACAATCACGCAGTGTGAATTATCAAAGACGCGATCTGAGGGAATCGCCGACACGTCGCCGACGCCCGCAAAATATTTGGCATGCTAAATATCTGGAGCTGTCGGCGATTCACAATCACGCTGTGTGAAATGAGTTCTGACAGAAAAACACATCGGCGATGACCTACAGTCAATGAGAGACCAAGATACAGAGCAGCGGGAAGTTCGGGGAGGAGTTATAGACCAGAATATCAGTATTTTAATAGATATATGAACAATTATATCATACAGAAACAAGCACAAACATTTGCTTGACCAGCCACAACATCAGCATAACAGTTACTGCAAAATTATTTACCTCTAACTCTCTTTGCAGAACACCCAATCCCTGTTCCCTGCATCTCCCTCCTGCATAATCGGTTTTTCTTTTTCTCCTTGTAGCTGGAAATCAGCTCACAGACAATTTGCGGGCTATACATATATATTTTTTTAATAATTACATTCTGGCTCGAGAACTCCGGTCTGACGCACGCAGGTTCTTGCGTTATTTCCTTATCACTTCTCGCGTGTGTTTTCGTTGTGAAACGTAGTTTGCGGACCAGACAGAACTGTCGGCAATTCTTCCTATTGTGAAGTCATGCAGTGTGAAACCCCGTCGCCGATCCATCGTGCAATGTGAACACAGCAGCAACTGAATGCTACCTCAGATAGTCACGCAGTGTGAAAACAACGGCGATCCGACGAGTTTGAAAATCGTGCAGTGTGAACTCGGCATTAGGGAGAGAATCGTGCCAAAATTGTAAGCGCAGAGAAAAGAAAGACGGAGCTGTACATATCGGTTTATTTCGGGAACTTTTTGCCCCACATGCACAACAAGTGATTTAGACATTTGCAACAGTTTGTTTTTTACACATACAGATTGGTTCTATGCAGTCAATCCATTTTGCAGTTCTTTAAACTGTTGTTTTCGCTTGCAAATCACTGTTCAAAGGCAGTACTTTTGACCGTATTTTAGTGAAAACAACGTGCCAAAAGTGTAAGCGCGGAAAAATTGAAGTCAGAAGAATGCAGATCATATTGATTTTGCGTTAGCATGAAGCTGCAGTTTCACAATACTTGAATTACACTTACGAGTAACAGTAAAATGCTGCAAATATTTTTTTCTTATGCTTGAAACGCGATTTACACCTTCACAAAGCTTCTCTTGCGCATGCAAATTTAATTTACGCTTACAGTCTTATGTACACTTCCACAACTCTTACCCTGCGTATGCAAATCTTTTAGCCATTAAATTACCTTCATACAAGTAATCTAAATATGCAGAATCTCTAAAACTGCCATTTCTCAGTGCCAGACATTTCAATATAATACCAGGCACTGGAGTGTACCCCTTATCTGAAGAGCAGACTCCCATTTCCTTGTTCCATTAATCCATTCAGTTTACTTCCTCTCTACTCACCACATCTCAGGCGGGTGGTTGTGCACCACATGAATGACCCGTCCCGGTGGATAGAGCGGTGTGGAGGCTGACAGGGCGATGCTCAGGTCACTGGGGTGAAGCCACAGGCGAGAGTTAGAGGGGGTCACGCCCTGAGATACAGGGGCTTCGTCATCCAGGGGCAGCTCTGATTTAGGGATGCACTTTGTACCCCCAGCAATGATCCGCCACTGATGGAAACAGACAGAGAGAAACATACAGGCTCTGTTCCAAAACCTAGTGAGCTGCAGCATTTCAAGCATAATTTCCTGCTAAGAGCAGCTAACCACCAAAGTAGGCAGCGTGATAATGCACATTAATAAGCAGAAATGCATCACACAGAGGCAAAATTTGTCACAAACTTCCCTGAAACTAATCAGAGGCTGGCAGAAAATATAAGTGAGATATGAGACGCTGTTCATGATGCAAGCAGCATTAATGGCAATGGAGGTGTCTACGCTTTAATTTTTGCATCATCTCTGCTGCACGTCAGCACAGTGTTGGATTTGATAGAAACAGAAAAAAAAAATCTCTGAAGCTGTGTGGTGTATGGTGAGTCATTTATATAAGCTAAACTGAGCAGGTGACTACTTTTCCGGACAGCTGGTCTACTATAAGTTATGTAAGCAAGCACTAACATAGAGTACACTTCTGTTCAAAGTTTGTGGTCGATAAGATTTTTATTTTTTTGAAAGAAAGAAAATAAAGAAAAAGTTCACCCAAAAATTTTCTGAAAATGTGCTCACCCTCAGCCCATCCAAGATGTAGATGAGTTTGTTTCTTCATGGGAAAAGATTTGGAGAAATCACTTGCTCACCAGTGGGTCTTTTGCAGTGAATGGGTGCCGTCAGAATGAGAGTCCAAACAGCTGATAAAACCATCACAATAATCCACAAGCAACTCACTTGACACTTGACATCAATTAATGTCTTGTGAAGTAAAAAGCTGCATATTTTAATTCATCATTACTTTAAAATGACACTTCTGGCCAAAATATGAGTCCATAATCCATAATAACGCTTCCTCCAGTGAAAAAGGAAAATCTCCTGTTGTCCTCTCACATCAAAATCCACACACATATTTGTTTAGAAATGTTTTGGACTGTTTTCACTTGTAAACGGTGCTTGATCTGTGCATATTCCTCTCCTGATTTAGATGAGACGACTTTTTCTCTGGAGAAAGCAATATTATGGATAGAGGATTTGTATTTTAGCGGAAGCAACAGTTTGAAGTTTGAAATGTATAGATGTTTTTTTTTTTTTTTTTTAAAAACATGCAGTGCTTTTCCTTCACAAGATGAAACTTCATGGACTGAGTTACTTGTAGATTACGTGGGCTGGTTGTTATCAGATGGTTTGGACGCACCATCACGCAGGGAGTCCATTGGCGAGCAAGTGATGTAATGATACATTTCTCCAAATCTGTTCCAAAGAAGAAACAAACCCTGGCCTGAGGGTGAGTACATTTTCAGAAAATGTTCACTTTTGGGTGAACTAGTTAAAAATCTTACTGACACTAAACCTTTGAATGGTAGTGTACTTTTAAACCGCACCCAAATGCGAGGCCCAAACCCACAACCCTGAGAAAAGAGATTAATGTTCCACTGAATGAACTAGAAAAGAGATGTAAAAAAGAAAAAAGAAACCCAGATCTGAGGTTATAATTAGTAACATAACAATTTATCATTTACTTTATTCGCCCAAAGGACAAGGATATGGGCGAAGCACAATGTGAGAGATATAATGAGGGCAATTAATTACTGGCACAATACAGTGATAATAAATGCTACTGCACCATCACCCACATGCATGGACTCTCTAGAATGCTTGATTCTGTACATATTTAGTTCAATGTACAGTCAGCATCATTATGGCAAAATAAACCACATTTGCTATTATGGCAATAAAATAAACCACTCCTTGTCAGGGTCGTGATCTTCCTTATTTTGCAATCAAACCAGAGTGATTGTAGATAATTTCTTATATACTGTGTACACATTTCTTGAAAGGAAAACATTTATCAAGTTCTTATTTTTCCTTCCTTCTTTATTTCATTAAATTTTTATCTCATTGACTGGAATGGAATTAATATAGTTACGTATACTATACAGTAAATTAACAGTTCGTGGCACATGGAGACTATGTTCTAACTCTGGGAATAAGCAAGTTAAAGCAGCTCACCTTTGGTTTATCACTCTTCTGTAGGACTTCAAGTAGGTGGCGACGGAAGCCCTCAAGCTGAGAGAGGCCAATCCTGAATGAACACAACAGAAGAAGATTAACATCCGTCTGCTCAGACTTATAAATATACGCAAGCACAGCTGAACACTCATTTACCTGGGGACCAGATCTTTTCCCAACACGACTGAGGTGACGAACTCTTTCGAGTACTCCATCGCATCCTCACTATGAATTAAACAGACACAGAAGCTTGTGTTCAAACATGTTCTTTGATGTCAACATAAAAAACAGTGTTCACAATCTGTTCTACTGCCATGATGTGACAGATTTCAGTGTAATATTCAACAGTTGATTTAATGCTGACTTTATATTTAGATTTACAAAGAATATGTAATAATAAAAAAAAACTAAAGTGTGGCAGGTAAGAGTTTTCTCATTAAATCAAAAACTCAGAAAAGGTTCTGAGTGACTCTCAACTCAAATAATATCCTTCCAAAAGACTAGTGCATCTAGTGGATTTGTGCATCGATGCATGTTTTTGTGCTATTAACCAATTGCATTACAGAGAAGGAGATCTGTAGCTTGTGACAAATCTCTTGAGTTTTTTTTTTCTCATTTAGAAAAGCATTAAAGAATGCTACTCTGAAGCTGCCATAATAGCTTTCAAATGAACTACCACTACCAATGAAACGTTTGGTAAGATTTTCTAAAATGTTTCTGAAAGTCTTTTAAGTTGTCTTCTTTTTTTTTTTTTTTATGCAATATTGTGAAATATTACTGCAATTTAAAATAACCGTTTTCTATTTTAATGTAATGTATTCCTGTGATGCAAAGCTAAATTTTCAGCTTCATTACTCCAGCCTTCAGTGTTACATTTTTTTCTGGAGCTCTAAATCAAATTCACACTTGCAATTGTCACTAATACCAAACACCTCTGGTTCTCACAAGTCATGTGACTGACCACAATGCTGCACAAAATATGATCTAAGACATGGCAGATGAGAAGAAGTAAAAAACACAGAAAAATGCTTTGTGAACTATGGCTCATAAATCATAACTAAGGATTTAGAGTACTAGTTTTATAATGCTTTTTGGAGCTTATAAATCACCATTCACTTTCCTTGAGTGGAAACAGAAATTTAAATTTCATAATACAATTTTGGAACGACATCAGGTTGTAACAGTAATGACAAAATGTTAATTTTTGCATGAACTAATCCTTTAACACATCAGTTTAATCTCTTATCTAATGTCATCATGCTTCAGTGACGGCTAAACATGGTCTCTCTCTCTCTCTCTCAGACGAGATCAGTTTTCAGGTTTTTCTATAAATGTAGTGCAAAACGGATGCCAGAGCAACAATAGAGAGGTCACACTGACCTGAGCAGGCCGCCGGGAGGGGAGTAGGAATAACAGTGCAGTGAAGGATACTGCGGCCGGAGGAGGAAGGACAGGATGGCGGCTGTACCCGCACCCAGAGAGTGACCCACAATCACCAGCTCATAGTGCATCGTCCCTTTACCCTGAGACACACACGCAAGCACCATTGGACTTTTTAGTGTCATATGATATCATGCACAATGCAAATGTTGCAAGCAACATGCAAATGTTGTTTGAAGATACTGGGCTGAATTTACTACTACTTTAAGTTTTGTCTCGATACCATGCTAAAAAAACTTTTTTAAGACCTGCACAAATGAAATGAAAACTGTATGTTCATACAGAACAAGCCCAGACAATCTCAAAAAGTACTATTTTACTTCAACAAGCAAACATTCGACTTCAGAACTTCAAGATATACATATTTTGTAGTTGGTTTATGTACTTCTATAGCAATACATATAAATTTGAGGTTGACTGATATTAGATTCTGCGCATACATTAATAACAGAGTTTGAAGAGAGGCAATAAACAGATTAATTTGCCAAAACTAGTAAAACCTATAGAGAGATTTTCTTGTGGTTCAGAGAGAAGCCACAAGATTTTATGTTGAATTAAAACACCATATACAGGTGATTGTGTAACCAAAACTAGATTTTATGCATAATGTGGGACTTTTAATTATAAACAAGCTGGAAATACACTCTTATTTTGACATGTGTATGCATTTTTACTAGGGCTGGGCAAAAAATATCGATATCTCGATATTAATCGATTCTTTTTTTTACAGAACGATATCGATTCTTAAATCCCAAGAATCGATTAGTCTAGCCAGGTTTCAGTTAATGGACGGAACATTGAAGGGCACTTCCCATCCAATATATCGCAATAAATATTGTGCTTTGGTGCTTTTAATATGAAGCAAAGTCTCAGATTTCAAATTCTGTCCATTCATTGCATTGCAGTATTTAAATGATAAATGCCGTTTTGGCGCCGTTAAATGTGAAGTGACAGATCGCTGTAGCGCCTCAGTTCAACAGACGCAGCAGCGCGAGGCGCACATGAACTAATCATCTCCTCCACATTAATACCAGCTTCAGCACAAAATAAACATGACTAAACATCAAGGTAAGTTAAAAGAAAGAGTACAACTTTACAATCCATATCCTGTCTCATGTAATCGCTCAATCAGTGTTTCAGCCGCGCAAAGACGTCAATATAAAGGCTTGTAAACAATATGTCACGTAACGTCACATTTACCTCAGAAACAAAAATATTCGGTGACCATAAACTCATTAGTCTATTAGTCAAATAAAGTGTAGAGAGGGGCATTTTGCTAAATATATGCACCCCATAACATATTCATTATAATTTTTACTGTTCTTATGTTTATGTTTGAATAAATACATACATTTTTTATGACAACCATTTAAAAAAAAAAAAACCCGAATCTAAGTAAAAATATTATTATGTAATTGTAACTTTATAATTTAAAAACTTCATTAAGTGTAATTTTAGCAGTTGTAGGCTATAGCTTACAAATCAGTCAATTTTAACCTTCAATGTTATAGTAATGTAGTACCAAATGACTCATGTATATTTTACAGCATTAGTAGAGAGTAGGGAGGTGTCACGAATTAATCGATGATCGATTAATTGTCGATAAGAGATGCAATCGATTAAAGCTATCGATGGTCGATTAAGCATTAATTTTGAGGCTGTGCTGCGGCTCATGCGCAAAACAGTGTGAGGGACGTGGACGATATGTAAATGCATCATCATTAATTCATAATGTACAAATGAAGCTTTTAATGTGATTTAAACTTTAAACGTACATTAAAATAGAAACAACACAAAGTTCTTCAACATGGAAAGCATTAGAAATGTAGTAACTAAGTCATTTCCACTGATAATTGTTTCATATCGGGCTCTGCGCTTTGCAGGACACAGGACAGATAGACTATTCATTCCTAAACTTGTTAATTCGTTCCTACGACTTGTTAATTTGTGGCCACTGTCTATGTTTCATTAATTTTGTTCCTTAAATAACCCATGATTTAACTAAAATGAGGGAACAAATTAATAAATCGAACGAATTCTTAATTCATTGCCATGAAATCTTTAATTTCCCTTTCCGCATGTTTACCACAGTAAGAGATGCGAAAACAGAGATAAAAGGTGAATGACAATAAAATAAACCTGCAAAATTAAGAGGGTTAGATGGTGAGAAACAATGCCTAAATATTACTGAATTTCTGGAAATTCGTGACCAACCGGCAAACCAAAACAAAGCCGCATGAATGTAGGCTATATGGGCTCGAACGGCATCCAAAAGCATGGTCGCGATGTAACATTTTCCAGCTAACCAATTATTCCTCTAATAAACAAAGCTTTTATACCACACTTGTCATAATCAGAGCTTAAAATTTGTAAATAATTTATGGCTGGATTCAAAAAAAAAAAAAAAAAAACAGCAAATCAACAAGGCGCTGTGATCGACACGGACAATACGTTTTCACGGAGCATTCAATGATGTCACTAAACAGTGATGCCACAACTAAGAGCATCGTTCACAAATTTCTGCATGGACCTAACTAGCCTAGGGCACAGGTTTTCAAGCCCTGAAACAAAATGGGATGCTTTAAGGAAAATGTATAGCCTATGTAATTAATAGGCCTAAAATAAAAATAACACTTTGTTTTCATAAAAAAAAAAAAAAGCGAAATATATCTGACTTAAATAATGAAGCTAACAGATTTAAAACAGAAGTGTGGCGCTCCATAAACAAGTTAAGAAAGGACAGGTGACAACGTGCATTCTGTTGTGTGCTTTATTTTTTCAAAGCACAAATCTTCAGTTTTATTGTGGTGTGCCAAAATAAAAGTAAACACTTTTGGGAAGTATATCTTACTCAAAAATGAGTTTTTTTTATGCTGGCTGTTCGATCGTGCCGGGGCTCGCGCGCACACACCACGAATATCTAGTGTTGTGTTGTTGTTCAATAACCAGTCTTATTGTTGTTTCTCAACTTATAACACACGCTAAATACATGAACTCTCTTAAACTCTCGGCAGATCACTGTCGCGTTCCACCCCGTTCGCCATATCATACATACACTAGCCAAACAATTTAATCACGTCTGTTCATTATCAAAATAAAATACAGTCAACCAAACATATAAAAGGTTACACTGGTCAGTTTAAATAGACCTTAGTATACCGGTCCACTCTGCTGTTAAGGATGTTTTTGCTCATGTGAAGAGGATGATATTTTCCGTCTATATGCGAATGCGTGTAAAGTACAAGCATAGTTTACATTATAAATAATAGTTTAACATTCAAATACATTGAGAATATGGAAACAATTGGATTTGTGCCGAATGAGACGTGAGCAATAACCTCCAAATGCATCTATCCAAACCCACGCTCGCTCGTCCTCGTATGCACGCAAGCATGCACTGTCACGATCTAATGCACTGTAAATGCCGGATTTTTAAAAACAAATAGGCCTACCGGAACGCAAAAATTCAAAATCTGACATTTTCCTCAACAGGATCCAGCAGGATCAAATTAAGTAAGTATATATTTATTAAAAATATATTTCATTTATATTTCGAAATATATACATGCATGGTGTGATTTATATATACATAAATATCCACTAAACCATTTAAAGAGGCGCGTTCAGCGGTCTCCGTGACGGGATAGGAAACAGTCAACAAAGTAAAATGATCTCAAACGTACGGCGTGCTCTCTTCATTTTATCAAATGATCATAATAATCACATCTATTCATGTTACAATCCTGCCACTAGCATTTTATTCAGACTAAAACTCCTTTAATTCGGGTGAGAAAGCGTTTTTTTTTTGTGTGTGAGTGGCTTTCGCACATCCTGTCATGCCTGCGTGCCGCTGCAATAGACGCATTTTGCAGCACTAAGGTTAACGATTAATCGATTAATTGATCGTTAATTTAACCGACGATCGATCATGGAAATGATCTTCCTGGAGAAAATTTGGCAAGTACTGTACCTGATATATATCCAAAATAATCGATATTGAATCGAATCGAATTGGTAATCGAATTGAATCGCAAGCTTGTGAATGAGAATCAAATCGAATCGTGAAATTTGTGTCAAAACCCAGCCCTAATTTTTACTCAAAGCTGCTCATTCAAAAAGATGAGGGGGATAAAATATGCACTCTTACAAACTTCTACAACATATTACTATATAAAAACCTTAACATAAGCATTTGGTATTCACTGATTGCAAATTATTGAAACTACTGGAAGCCTGTAGAAAGCACAACAGCGCTGTATTTTTACTTTGAATGAGCAGTGCTAACATTTATTTAATTATATCAAAGCCTTTTGAAGTTTAATCACAACTGATCATATGGTGATTCCTTGAATGGTGTGTTGCACGGACGTAGAGCAAAAGTTTTTGGAAATTAGAACACTTTTCTAACTTTTGCAGTCTGTGGAAAAACAATATAATTACGCTCTGTGATGTCTAAAATGCCTGTGATGTCAACTATATGTATGTTTTAAAGCATGACAAATGGTTACACTTACCAAATCTCTCCCGAAGGCTTGAGAGAGAATCATTTCTTGCTCGAGTTTCTTCTTTATGTATTCAGCTGAATAAACCATTCCCTAAATAAAGGATTCATGAGAATGAGTTTGCAAAGTTCAATATGTTTTCTGTTTGCCAGTGTTTGAGTTTATATGCGTGTTTGTGTAGCACCTTGTGTCCGAGCCATGTGCCGTGCTGCTCCTCTAAAGGCAAACGCTCAGAATCTCCAGTAAGATCTGTTAAAGCGTCCTGAGAAAGGTATGCATTTATCAAATGACAAACCAGAGACTCGCGTAAGGGATAAAGTACAGCAGGCCAGCCATTATCGCAAAAAAACTACTGGGGTTATTTAGAAATATTGACCGTCACGCTGTACATTAGCCCACCTATTACATGGCTACTTAACAAATAAATAAATTAAAGGACATGAAATATTGATTTGAGTCTAAGTTATTTTATTATGTGAAATGGAAGAGACCACAGAGTGATACGAGAAACATGAAACTAGCACAGCTTTGTAGGAAATCGATAGCCTGGTACTTGCAGTCGGATGTATAGTTTATGGATGACTGATGACTGAATTATTATTTTCATCCTTAAAATGTGTGTTAAAGCACTTTCTAATGTCACTGCTTAAGCACTCTGCTTAGAAACAGCTACTATTTTAATTCTATGAACATACAATGAAGCCTAACCTCATGTGCTTATGTGTAAAATGAGAAAGAGCTGCGTTGTTGACCCACCTTAGGGGACAACGTCCCTCTGATGCTGATCACGACTTTTTTCTTCGCATGATCCACTGCTACAAAGAAAGGTGTCTCATAAACCTGCAGATCCCATCAAAAATACAGACAATAACTTGTCTTGATCACACGCTTCACATTTATCACATTAGCTACAGCTTCTCAAATTGAGCTATTTTAGTCAGGCGGTGACTCATTGATGTGAACAGACATTTATCACACTAGACATTACGCCTCGGGATTTTTCAGGATTAAGTCAGGGGAGCTGAGGAATTAATTTAAGATGCCGTACCGCGTCATGGCAGGATGTGTAGACAATCTGGACTTCTTTAAGGTCTCGGTCCAGAAATTGCCGTCGGATGGCAAGAACGTTACAGCCACAGCAGTTGTCCTCCTCTACGGTGATGGACTGAGAGAGACGAGAACCTGAAACTGAAGTGTTACAGCTAACGAGAGAGAAAAAAAGAAGAAAAAATAAAGTCATTTGATTTCATTCATATGTCCTATAACAAACTTTCATTTAATAGCCATGTGAAAAAAATAAATCAAATCAAATGAAATAAAATAAAAATTTGATGTTCTAATTGACCATATATACAGTATATATATATACACACTGTATATATATATATATATAGAATATATATATATATATATATAAAAAAATATATATATATATATATAAAACACACACACTCAAAGGACAAAAGTAAATTATTCTCAGTATAACTATGCTAAAATATATAAAATATTAAATTATAAACACACAAAAACACAATTTAATAACTTCAGGTTTATGCCACGGAATAGAATTAAAAATAAAAAACAATCAAGATGAAAGTGAAGTGCAGCTTAAGCTTATCAAGGGGTGGAACAAAAACTATAATGCAAAATACTTTGGAAATACAAAGCTCTTAAATACATTGATCTATAACATTACACATAGTGTGCAAATTGGGATCTGGCATATATTCAAGTTTTAAAGAAGTATCTTCTGCTCAGCAAGGCTGCTTTTAATTGTACAGTAAAAAAACATGCCTGATTCAAGAAGGGGGTCTCAAAAATGGCCAAAAATAGCATTTTACTTACAACTTAAATTGTGCTTTGTTGGTATAATGCCTGCTAGAATGTTAAAAAATATTATAATATAAATATATAATTTATAAATATTATAATATACTATATAAAATTGTTTTGTTATTGATTTTATTCCTTTTTCTTTGACAAGCAAGACAAAACAGTAAAAAGCACATTTTGGCTATTTAATTTGTGCAATGGTGAAAAAAACTGGCAAAATACATGGGAGAAAAAACCCCCGCGAAAACTGTGATCGGTATTCGGCCCAGTGTTTTATTTTGTTTGGCTTCAGCCAAGAATTTTCATTTCGGTACATCCCTAGCATTTTCTTATATAAATACATATACAAATGAGTAATCAAACGATTAATGTGATTAATTTGCATCCAAAATAAAAGTTTTTGTTTGCCTAATATATGTGTGTGTTCTGTGTATAATTATTATGTATATATAAATACAAACAAATGCATATATATATATTTAAGAAAAATATTACATGTATTTATTGTACATATTATAATAAAATAATTTATAGACTATATATTTATTGATAAATATTTTAAGTATATTTTTCTGAAAAGTATACTGCCTGTGTGTGTATTTTAAGATACATAATTAAAGCATACACAGTTAGGGCTGGACGATATGGCCAAAGTTTATATCACGATATATTTCTTAATTTAGGTCGATACGGTATAATTCCGATATCGATATGAACACTTTATCTGAAATAGAAATCTTTTGGAACATTAAGAATGTCTTTATCATCACTTTTGATCAATTAAAGCATCCTTGCTAAATAAAAGTATAAATTTCTATAATTTTTTTACCCCCCAAAAAATAATAAAAAATTATACTGAATGGAATAGTGTATAAAGTTACAAAAGCTTTTTATTTCAGATAAATTCTGATCTTTGGATCTTTCTATTCATCAAAGAATCTTGAAAAGAAAAGGTACTCAACTGTTTTAAACACTGATAATCAGCAAATCAGCATATTAGAATGATTTCTGAGGGGTCATGTGACACTAAAGACTGGAGTAATGATGCTGCAAATACAGCTGCGCATCACAGAAATAAATGATATTTTAAAATATATTCAAATAGAAAGCATTTTTTTTAAATAGTAAAAATATTTCAAAATTTACTGTTTTTGCTGTACTTGGATCAAATAAATGCAGGCTTGGTAAGCATAAGAGAATTTATCTGCCACGGAAAACGTGCAGTGCTCTTGTTTATTCAACGAAGTCAAACGGCATAAATAAATGTATGGGAAACTGGTAATGCATATCAAAATATCGGAAATATGTTTAAAAATCATATCACCGTTATTGAAAAAATTATATCGCGATACATATTGATATTGAATTATTGTCAGTCACTAATACACAGCACACTATACATATATTATGCATATATATATAATATATATATCTATATATATATATATATAGCATATATATATATATATATACACACAAAATACATGCATACACACACACAATTTTTGCATGTTATAATTGATAATAAATTACAGATGTATCTTATATTTATACTAATGACATGTCATGTATTATTAATTCAAAAATTAAATTCATAATTTTAATCAGTTTAATCAGCTTTAAGTTTAGTAAAGAGGTAAGTCTACCAAAAACATGATGGCAGGTAACTATACCATTATAGAAGCCTCTCTTATCTCACTTCCTACCAGCTGTGCAGAACGATCTAATGTTTTTTTTACGTACGAGCAAGTGCTGACGAGTCTGCAGAGTCCACACGCTGGTTGTCTTAAAAGATATACGGGCCAGCCATACGCTGCCATGGCAAACAGCATGTAGTAACACACCTCCTTATACATGGCCATCTCAGACTGTAAACAGAAGGAGAGCATCATAAATAATAATCATACATTGACACAAGCACACACATACATTGCATTCTTCAAATACCGAGTTCTTGAGGTCCAAGTATTTAGTGTTGCGAGTTACAGGTATCCCGGACAGAAAGGCTAAAACGTCATTGTTTGCCTGCAAGAGAGAGAGAAATTTTTTAATTATTATTATTAGGACAGTGAGGAATATTCATCCAATCAAAAGCAGTATTACTGATAAGATAAAGCACACCTGATCCAAGATGGCTGCTCTCTTGGCCCGTTGTCTCTGTCGGAGGAGCACTAACCCAGCGATGATGTCACTCGGCACAATATCCAGATCCCGGAAAAACTCGGCAAACAAGCTTGCCACCTCAGAGTAAGCATCCTGAGAGAGAATATCTTCTGCTGAGAATGCTGTGTGTGTGTATGTGTGAGATGCTCTCACAGTAACTGGCATCTGTGTGTATTTGAGTTGGTGCTGGAGGCTTACAGATTGTGTATCTTTTGCTCGAGTGCAGCACATGAAGAACTTGAGTCTCCTGCTCCAGCTGCTGGCTTGACCTTCTTCTAGCCTGTGTCTGAAAGAGATAAAACCCAACTGAGCAAATATCATGAGCAAATTTAGGAATTATAGGTCAACAGATGGGTATTACAAGGATCGAAACACATATCTAGAGACAGCAGTGGAAAAATGGTGTATGCAACACACAAAATACATAACGGTATACAAATACACAATATTAGTTAATGTTTAGTAGTAGTATGTTTTTATTTAATGCCATGTCAGCATCTTAGGCTATTTTCATGGCAAAAACTATAAAAAAAATACAAGTATAACAAATACAATAAAAACCAGCAAACCAACAAAGACAAGTTATATTACACACGATTTTTTACTTTAACATATGATAAAAATTCTAAAACTTATTTGGGCATAATTATACTAATTAACTCTTTAAGTGAGTTCACTTCATAATAGAGTTTTCTATTCATTAAAGAGCAGACAGTCCCAAAACTAGTTTCCAGTTAATGTATTAATGTATAAAAATGGGATGAGCACAATATTGCTAAAATGAAACAAATGCTTATTTTACATAATATTTACTAAATTTTACTTAAAAAAACTGTAAGCAAAAATTAGCATACAATTCAGTATATAGGTTTTAATATTTAGCATTATATTATTAGTATTTATATAGTTTTATAGTTTTTATTAATATTTTAAATTTGTTTTTATTTTTATATTTTCACTTTTCATTAACATTAAGGAAATTCATTGCTTTTGTCATCTGTATTCAATTTTGTTTTTAAATATCTATATTTAGCTTTCATTTATTTTTTAATTCATTTTTAGTACTTCAACTTAAATGAAAATTTGAAAATGTTGCCTAATTGAAATTAGTTTTTTAACTAGTTTAATAATTGAATGTGCTTTTGATCATTTTATTAATTTTTGTTTTTTAATTGTTTTTATTTAGCTTTAATTTATTTTTAATATATTTATTTTCAGTTTTTGTTTTAGTTATTTTAGTACTTCAACTTTAACTTTCTTATCTAATATCTATACTTAATTTTATATCAGATTTATTTCAATTACCTTTTTTTAAGTTTTATTTTTAGTCAATAATAACAGCAACACAGCATAAAATGTGCACTCTTAGAAATCTATAGAGTGGATTTAAATAGGGTAAAATAAATACTACACTCTTATTGGCTGCATAAAACATAATAGAAATAACAAAATAATAAATGAACAATTAAAGGTTGGGGGAATTGTACAACTTTGCAAAAGACGGGCATTTAAATCTTCATTCATTGGTGGGTATCCTGAAATAAGCTAGCATGAATACTGTTAAGCGTTGTACCTGAGGGTGTACGTTGTGAGATTACGCTGACGGCGGCGAGTTGCTTTCAGCTTCACAAAGGTCCGTCCAGTGGGGTCAAAGGTACACATCATGGTGAAACACACACTGAAGATGACCAACCAGTTACACACCACAATTCCTGTTGAAAATAAATACATGAATGAATAAATAAAATAAAATAACAAATTTAAATGTACCGTATACATCTTCATTTGGCGCTTATAGATTCAGTTCAGCAGGAAGCTCTTACTGTAAAACAAACCAGCTGTCTCTTTGTCAGTCCATGTCCTGTATAGACAGATGATTGGCATGGAAGTGAAGTGTGCTATTATGGGATGGGGGAGGACAATGAGCGACACTGATTCATGGTCTGCAGAGACATGGGAAAAGCTACACTAGGCGTATTGTTAGAAAGCGTGCGTTGAGATTCCAGGACATAAATAGCTATAAATGACTTTCAAATTTACAGGAATCTGCTGAGATTAACAAGAGGAGGTTTCATGAGATTTTAACACATGCCTGGACTTGCTGCTGATAGCGGTGACGCCGCATGTTAGGGCTCACAATTTCACAAAAATATTAACAACACTGATAATAATAAGAGCCTGAACGGAGTAGAAATAATAAACGAGTAGTAAATCAGTATATTAGAATTTCTGAAGGATGAAAAAAATTGCATCACAGGAATAAATTACATTAAAAAAAAAAATGTTTAAATAGAAAACAGTTCATTTAAATTACAATAATATTTCACAACATTAATATTTTTACTGTATTTCTATCCTAAATAAATGCAGCATTGGTGTGCATAAGATACTTTTTAATAACGTAATTATTCCAGACTTTTGACTGGTGGTGTAAGTTCGTGAGACTATTATTGGTAGGTTTGTTTTACAATATTTAAAGGGGTCATATGACGTTGCTAAAAAGAATATTATGTTGTATATTTGGTGTAATGCAATGTGTTTGTGCGGTTTAAGGTAAAAAAACCCACATTATTTTCCATATACAAAGCTCATCGGTCTGAAAAAGCGAGGTGTGCTCTGATTGGCCAGCTATCCTGTGCGTTGTGATTGGCCGAATACCTCAAGCGGTGACGGAAATGTTACGGCCCCTTAACATACGGTGAATAACCGTCCCTCCCAGCGGGACGCGACTGCTCAGAGTCGCTGCTCTGCGTCGTTCACATCCATCATCGGTTCTCTTTTATTAGTCATCAATTCACTGACTCTTTCCCTTTCGATACTTCACTTCGTACTGCGTCGCTAGATGCTACGGGAAACTCCTTTTCTCCGATTTACTGAAGCCTTTTTTTCAATCACAGCAGTGCATTTGCACTGTTTCAAAAATGAACCAATGACGGCACAGCGAAGCAGCGTGCCCGAGCCCGCGGAGCATCTGGCTATATAAGCAGGTGCTCGGCATAGGATCACTGATTCTTTCTCCTTCAGCGACAACATCTACTGCTCTTCGCTGATTCTACGAGATTTGAAGCCTTCGTCTGCAAGCTGATACAGCCGCCGTTCTGCAGCAGCAAGATCAGCTCGCCGCCTCTGCTCTCTGCTCACCGCTTGCCACTCTCAAGCAGCACTGATCAGCGCACCGCTTTGCAGCAACGGATCAGATCGCCACTTCAAGCAGCTCTGTTCCCACGTCGCTCTCAAGGCAGCCCCGGTGAGCGCTTCGCTCACAAGCCGCTGCAGAGCGCGCTGGTTGATGCTTCTTCCCGCTGCTTGTGTTACAAAAAGAACAAATTTCTGAGCAAATTTCCTGCGACGTTGTTGCAAATGTCGCGCCAGGACACCACTGCACGCAGATGACGGGCACAGTGAATGCGTGCGATGTCTGAGGAAATCCCATGCAGAAGCTGCGCTCACTGAGACGTCATGCTCCCACTGCGAGAGCATGAGTCTCGCCTCTTTGCGCTCGCGGATTGCTTTCTTTTCAGAAAGCGCCCCCGCTCCTCGCGCCCCCCGTTTCCTTCCTCCCAGGAACCTGTGGGGAAAAAACAGCGGGGTAGAGGATCACAGTGCTCGGATATGAGTGGGCTTACATCGGCTCAAGGCTTGTGTACCTCACTCTCTCCACAAAGAGAGGTTTCCCCCTGTCTCGTTCTCCCATAACAGAACAGTGCCCCTCTGCCATCGCGAGTGACCTGGTCTCGTTTGGGGGATCGGATGACGAGCCGCTTGATGATAGTATGTCCCTAGCGGCCTCGGATGCTGAGGATTGGTTGGGCTCCATTGCTGACCCTGACCCTTGCCATCTGCGGAGTCGATCGACGCCAGGTTGGTACGGACACAGAGCTCATCCGTGTCCTATCAAAAGCCGTCGAGGAGCTCGGATTGGAGTGGTCTTCGCCTGAAGAGCCCACTCGCAGCCACCTAGATGAGTGGTTTCTGCCGGGAGGCTGCCAGACCCCTCCTCAGCGAGCTGCGCCCTTCTTCCCAGAGGTTCACGACGAGCTGACGAAGTCGTGGCGTGCCCCCTACTCAGACCGTTTTTTCGGCTCCCTGTCTCTCCCGCCCTCACTACGGTTGACGGCGCTGCACAGAAGGGCTACGATAAGCTGCCTCCTCTGGACGAAGCGGTGGCTGCACACCTCTGCCCCCCCGCTGCCATCAGATGGAAAGCAAAGGCCGCTCATCCCTCGAAGCCCTGCCGAACGACTTCAGCCCTCACTGGTCGTGCTTACACCTCGGCGGGCCAGGCTGCATCTGCGTTACACTCTATGGCGGTGCTCCAAGTGTACAAGGCGAAGCTCCTTCGCGCCATGGATGAGTCTGGGCCAGAACACTCTGCAGCATTCAGAGAGCTGCGCAACGCCACCGATTTGGCCCTGCGCGCCACAAAGACGACTGCACAGGCCATTGGGAGGTCGATGGTCAGCCTGGTGGTGCTGGAACTCCACTTGTGGCTGAATTTGACAGAGATCAAAGAAGCGCATAAAACCATCTTCTCTGACTCTCAGGTGGGGGACCACTGGCCTTTTCGGACCTGCTGTGGAAGGGTTTGCCGAGCGTTTCATGGCTGCACAGAAGTCGTCCTAAGCCATGCGACACTTCCTGCCGAAGCGTTCCAGTTCTGCAGCTGCTGCCAGTCTGCAGTTCCAGTTCTGCAAACTGCCTTGTATGTGTTCCCAGTCGCCCCATCCAGTTCTGGGTGCTGGGAAAAATGTGTTTATTGCATGCAAAGGGCCCGTTCTAGCACCCAAGTGTACAACCGCTGTGATAGCGGACAAAATAAAACACAAACATACTCAAAAAGAGAGCAAATTTCCTCTTCCAAACACGGCGAGCCCTGGGTCCCTTCACAGCGACCCGCCGCCCGAACCAATTCAACCCCTTGCCACAAGGGCCGAGGCCTGGCAGGCCATCCCAGGCGTGTCAAAGTGGGTTATGGGGATTATAAAATGAGGTTATCTACCCCAATTTGCTCGAGAACCCCCGCGTTTCTGCGGTGTGATCCCCACCTTAGTAGGGAACATGAACGCTTGCGTTCTTTGCTCCGAGGTGGCTGTGCTGCTGGCGAAACGGGCCATAGATATCATCCCGCCAGCTCAGAGCGAGTCAGGTTTTTACAGCCGCTACTTCCTCGTCCCCAAAAAGGATGGCGGCCTTAGGCCCATCCTCGATCTCAGGATTTTTAACCGCGCCTTAGTAAAGTGCGCATTCAGAATGTCCACTTTGAAACAGATCCTCTCGCTAATTCGCCCAGGGGACTGGTTCTTCTCTCTGGATCTGAAAGACGCTTACTTTCACATTCAGATAGCCCCCCGTCAAGGCGCTTCTTGATATTCTGCCTTTGAGGGAGTGGCATATCAATATGACTATCTGGCCGTTTGGGCTGTCTCTGGCCCCACGCACTTTTATGAAGTGCATAGACGCGGCTCTCTCCCCTCTGAGACAGATGGGAATCCGCATTCTGAATTACCTCGACGACTGGCTTGTCTTAGCCCAGTCAGAGGCTCGCTTATATCCCACAGATCCTCCCTGCCTCAACCACTTAAGTTCTTGGGAATCAGGTTCCTTTACACCAAAAGCTGCAATGATTCCAGCCAACGAATCAAATTTCTGGGGGCTGTCTTCGACTCAACCCAAATGAGAGCTGTAGCCTCACCAGAACGTGTCCTGGTTATACAGCAGCTGACGACCGCCTGATTGGCGCGTAAGGATGCTGGGCCTTATGGCCTTTGCATCGCCAGTACTGCAGTTAGGCCTCCTTCGCATGCGGCCTCTTCAACACTGGCTGAAACACCTGGTTCCATCCCGGGCTTGGCGTCACGGACGCCTTTGTATCAAGGTGGATCAAGCCTGCATCGCAGCCCTTGCCCCTTGGAAGGACCCTTCGTGGTTCAAACAGGGCGTACCCCTGGGGATGATGCACAAAAGGAAGGTCATCTTCACAGATGCGTCAAACACGGGTATGGTCCAGTGGTGTGTCCATTGCAGAAATTTGTGCGGCGGCCGGCTGGTCCTCGCCGTCCACCTTTGTCAGGTTCTACAACCTAGACGTCCCTGCTTTGCAGGCTCAGGTCCTTTCTGCTTAACTGTCTCTCTGAGCTCAAAACGCTCCAGGAACCATATACCCGCCCTAAGGCTGGATTTAATCCTTGCTGGTTTTGACTGTCTCGAACCCGCTGAAGTTCCCACGTCTGGGCTTAGCTTCCGGCACGCTCTAGTTCCGAGGCTGTGCGAAGCTCTAAGAACGATTATGTAAGGCCGGGCTCGACCTCTATGAGTTAGCCCATTTCTTTGCCTCCTCTTGACCTCGAAAAGAAAAGGTCTCTGGCTATGGCCTGCTTCTTTGTAGTTAATCTACAGGGCCCCCTTCTGGACGCCCTGGACAATTACGTATAAGTCGTTCATCTACCATAGCATGGTGTGATTGAATAGGTTCCCGTAGCGTCTAACGATGCAGTACGAAGTGAAGTATCAAAAGGGAACGTACTCTGTTACTAACGTAACCTCGGTTCCCTGAGATACGGGAACGAGTACTGCGTAGCTAGCCGTGCTATGATGCTGCACGACTCTGTCGTCGCTTCAGTCGATATGAATCAGTGATCCTATGCCGAGCACCTGCTTATATAGCCAGATGCCCCGCCCATTTTGGCGGGCTCGGGCGCACTGCTTCGCAATAGGCTCGTGCAGCTCCTCTGCGCCGTCATTGGTTCATTTCTGAAATAATGGCAGTGCAGATACACTGCTGTGATTGAAAAAAAGGCTTCAGTAAATCGGAGAAATGGAGTTTCCCGTAGCGTCTAGCGACGCAGTACTCGTTCCCCTTTCTCAGGGAGCCGAGGTTACGTTAGTAATCGAGTACGTTAAGAGTAACTGAATAACTCGGGATATTGGTTTATTTCGCGTCAGAGGGAGTGTCAGGCACGTTTATAAACCGAATAACTTAAGTAATTTGTGGATTAGTGCGTACTGGAGACGCGAACCGTTTCAAACGATTCAGTTCGATTTGGTGAACTGGTTCGACCGGTTCACTAAGAAGAGCGGGTTAAATAGAACGATTTGTTCGCGAGCCGGAGCTATGAGACAAAAACATTAAAACCCATTACAAACGAGGCATTTGTTGCATCCAGTGGGGACATAATTACTGATTATAATGACTTATACTGTCTTTTTACGCATTGTGTTGCATCGCGCCGCGTAAACATAAAACCATGTCTGCATTTGTGATCGGAGAAATAACAAACTACAAGCCTACTCTACTCTGCTCAAAACTTGCGTTTGAATCGTGAGTGGCAAATTCTTTAAATATTAAAACGTACTCACAAGCTATGAGTCAAGCGCCAGACTGTCCTTGCAAAGTTGGAACTGCCCAACTTTATAGAAACAGCCTTTGTGCCACAGATGCATTAGGCTACTGGTTCAGAAAACAGTCCTCATCCATCCTCCATAAAATGCGCAGCACACATCTGAATATTTGGGTTGAACTGTTCTGGAACAGTGTTGTAAATACAACTTAACCACTGATTTCTAGTCGTGTTCTCTTTTGGAAGGCCAAACAAAGTAATTTTGCTTTCACAACGAAACACACAGCGACTCCACAACATGGCAGCGGCGGCAACAGTGAGAATAAAAGTTACGCCTTCTTTCTTTGCGTGAACATTTGGGCGGCGTTATGCAAATCTTCCCACATCGTGACGTAGACATGTGGGGGCATGTTAGGTAGGTGTGGTTGACTCTTAACTTTTATAAAGAATATCTCTTTGGATTTGAGACTTTAGTCTTTGCAACTTTACAGATCTTCTTTATGCACCAAGAGCTTGAATCGTTAAACAAGTGAAACGGCATTATATGACCCCTTTAAACATAAGAGTGACAGATAAGGGTAACATGAAAATGCAGAGTACGATGTGTCCCAGTTTAGCCTTTTACTGTTGTTGAACAATGATGCAACTTGTCACATTAATATAGAATTTAAAACGGCTTCAAATGTGGCTCTGATCCCAGACTTCTGATACATTCGTTATGAACAATCTTATCTTTTGGTCTGCAAATTAAAATAGAGAGAAAAAGATCAAATGAGATCAAATACGCTTTTATGCAAAGTGCGGAACAAAAGCAATTTGTGAAGGAGCCAACAATAATTGTAATACACAATGCCAGGTTTATTTGACAACTAGATAAAGAAGCAAGCTAGAACCTTTAGTTTCATTTTGTACATTAATTTACTGAATTATCCAAAAATAAGCAGTGCTTGTTACAACCACATGGTTGCTAAAATATAAACTAGTTTTTCATTTAATTTAAAGAAAACAATAATATCATTATATATACCATTAAGACGATTACAAAATTACTCATTGTCAGAAATGTAGTCATATTTCCAACCCTCCTCCTATCCGTGGGGAACAAAAGTATTTAGTCAGCCACCAATTGTGCAAGTCTCCCACTTAAAAAGATGAGAGAGGAATGTAATTTTCATCATAGGTATACCTAAAATATGAGAGACAAAATGAGAAAAAAAAAAATCCAGAAAATCACATTGTAGAATTTTTAAAGAATTTTTTTTTGCAAATTATGGTGGAAAATAAGTATTTGGTCTTAATACTTTGTTATATACCCTTTGTTGTTAATGACAGAGGTCAAACGTTTTCTGTCAGTCTTCACAAGGTTTTCACACACTGTTGCTGGTATTTTGGCCCATTCCCCCATGCAGATCTCCTCTAGAGCAGTAATGTTTTGGGGCTGTCGCTGGGCAACTTGGATTTTCAACTCCCTCCAAAGATTTTCTATGGGGTTGAGATCTGGAGACTGGCTAGGCCACTCCAGGACCTTGAAATGCTTCTTACGAAGCCACTCCTTCGTTGCCCGGGGGCGGTGTGTTTGGGATCATTGTCATGCTGAAAGACCCAGCACGTTTCATCTTCAATGCCCTTGGCTGATGGAAGGGTTTTCACTCAAAATCTCACGATACATGGCCCATTCATTCTTTCGTTTACACGGATCAGTCGTTCTGGTCCCTTTGCAGAAAAACAGTCCCAAAGCATGATGTTTCCCCCATGCTTTACAGTAGGTATGGTGTTTTTTGGATGCAACTCAGCATTCTTTCTCCTCCAAACACGACAAGTTGAGTTTTTAACCAAAAAGTTATATTTTGGTTTCATCTGACGGCATATTGAAATTCTCCCAATCCTCTTCCGATCTCCAAATGCTCTCTAGCAAACTTCAGACGGGCCGGGACATGTACTGGCTTAAGAGGGTGACACGTCTGGCACTGCAGGATTTGAGTCCCTGGCGGCGCGGTGTGTTACTGATGGTAGCCTTTGTTACTGTGGTCCCAGCTCTCTGCAGGTCATTCAACTAGGTCCCCCCTTGTGGTTCTGGGATTTTTTGCTCACGGGCCTATAATCTTCTGAGATAACAGGTGGAACCCCACGGGGTGAGATCTTGCGTTGAGCCCCAGATCGAGGGAGATTATCATTGGTCTTGTATGTCTTCCATTTTCTAATATTTGCTCCCACAGTTGATTTCTTCACACCTAGCTGCTTACCTATTGCAGATTCAGTTTTCCCAGCCTGGTGCAGGTCTACAATTTGTTTCTGGTGTCCCCTTTGACATCTCTTTGGTCTTGGCCATGGTGGAGTTTGGAGTGTGACTGTTTGAGGTTGTGGACAGATATCTTTTATACTGATAACGAGTTCAAACAGATGCCTTTAATACAGGTAATGAGTGGAGGACAGAGTAGCCTCTTAAAGAAGAAGTTACAGGTATTTGAGAGCCAGAAATCTTGCTTGTTTGTAGGTGACCAAATACTTATTTTACCGAGGAATTTACCAATGAATTCTTTAAAAATCCTACAATGTGATTTTCTGGATTTTTTTTCTCATTTTGTCTCTCATAGTTGAGTATACCTATGATGAAAATTACAGGCATCTCTCATATTTTTAAGTGGGAGAACTCGCACAATTAATGGCTGACTAAATACTTTTTTTCCCCAATGTATAGTATGTCAACTTATTGTTTTTAGGTCAATTTCTTACCCCAGGGGGCGAGTTGCTTTGGCGGTGATGTCGGAGCAGGGCTGGTAGTACTGCACCAACCAGGCGATGCCGACCACCGCGTACACCAGCTCCACTAGCAGGATGGCTGCAGAGAGGAATAACAATTAATGTCAAGTGTTGATTTATGGCCTAACCACACGTTGCACTGTCAATCTGCAATGAAACAATGCAACCCAAAAAATCTTGTTATGGTAAGCATCACTTTTATTATTGCTCACACCTTGCTCATTGATTTGGTCAAACCTCCAAACTTGGTCAAATGAAAGCCTGTTTCCACAATGGGATACACTAAAAGGGCAATTTGTGAATTAACCGTCTTTCCTCACAATTGCAGATTTTTTTTCTCCCCCCTTGGCAATTCTGAAAAAAGTCGAATTGCAAGTTTGTAACTTTAATAGCGGATATAAATTTGAACAAACGACCCTATCCATAAAAAGTTGAAATTACCTTTTTTTATTCCATGGCAGGAATGAATGAAAAATTAGTTGAAAGATGTAATCTCAAAATTCTGCGAAAAAAAAAGTAAACAAAAAATATTTGAATTGTGAGATAAAAAGAATCAACTACCTTTTTTATCCCATGGCGGAAACAAAAAACAGAATTGCATGATGTAAACTCAGAATTCAGAGGGAAAAAATGTCAGACTATCAAGATATACATTTTAAAGTCGGGAAAAACAGTCTTATTTGTACAGATATAAAACTTAAGCAATCGAAGAAGAAAGTCAGAATTGTGATATAAAAAGTCGCAATTACATTTTTTTTTTTTTTTTTTTCGTGGTAGGATCAAGCTTCCATAAACTTCTAATCCACATGTGTGTATCAGAAAAAGTGCAAAAGCACACAATCACTGTAGAAAATAGTCCACTTCAATTAGATTGATCGTTTTTTGTTAGGGATGCACGATATTATCGGACCAATATCGGTATCGGCCGATAAATGGGCTTTAAATGTAAATATCGGGCATCGGCCTGATATGAAAAATTATGCCGATATGTCTTGCAGATAAGAGGAATACATTAACTCACATTTGCTCAGGGTGTGCTAGCGATTAGATCATGTCAACAGTGCAATTATATCATGTCAGCATTGTGGCTCATCCTTGATTAGGTGTTGATTAGATTCACTGATTTGGATGCTGCATTTAAACTGAGAATGCACAAACAGAATGACGCTTCGGTGTATGATAGAGTAAACCGTAATAGAAGGTGCAGGGGCAGCCTCCCCCGGGTCCTAATGCCATTCGGTAAGGAGTTTTAATCTGTAGCTGGCGCTGTTGGCCTACTTCTAATTAAATGAAAGTAAAATACACAAATAATATTTATACGTGTTTTCTGATTAATCAGCATAAATTAGATGCCATAAAATCATGAGTAGTTTTTTGTGATTAAAGTCAAATCTATAGCTTAACATGGCGAAAAAAAAAACACAAACATAACACTTAAAGCGCAGTCCGACCTTTTTTGGTTAAAAAAAAAACGATCCGAAAATCAATATATGAGCAAGTGCATAACTAGTCAGTGTTCAAAACTATCGCCTTACTTCATGATTCACAACGGTTATCTTATAATAATTTTTTCTAATTTGAGTGGTACGGTTAGGTTTTTGTGGGAAATTCGAGCATGGCACTGCGTTATTATGTCACTTCTGTAAACATAAAGAATTTTTCCCGGCTACTACGCTATCGCATGTGAGGATCCTGCAGGTGGATGATTGTTTATAGCCTTTTCTCACAGCAGCTAGAATAATTAAACGTATCATTTTGATGCCGGATTGTAATACAGAAAGGATTATGTGTTTATGAAACAAATGTGAATGAAATGAAATTATATTCCGGTTATAAATGTGCTTCTGATTACAGATAGCCTGGGATTACACAGTATTTGTATTTTAAAGACAACCAGTTCGAAAGGATCATAATTTTCTTTTTGGTTTAAAATAATTTCTTAATATGAAATTAGAGTATGACAATTATATTAGACTGTGCAGAAACTGAAATCTACACACACACTATACTCATACTCACGCAATGCTGATGTTGTTAACATTAATCCTTTGAGAGAATAAAGTATAACAGTAATAATAATTTGCATGGTTTGATGTTATATGAGCTAACCGATCTTTAGATTTAATCACCATTGGTAGCGTGGTTTATGGTAATGCTTTTTTCCTCAGTTGGTCAGAACAAACGTGGCAGACTTGTTCAGATGGCAATATATGGTGAAAAATCTTATTTGGGTCATATTCCAAGACATAGGCTATAATCTGTGGATTGCGAAGTACAGTAACTATCCACACCGGTGCGGCGACTGACTGCCACACATTCACCTCAAAACATTAGATTAATCCGCGCTGGAGCCGTGCACAACCCAGGCAAACTAGATAATTCCGCACACAGCTGCAATTGCAGTTTTTCAAACAGAGATGGTGACAAAGAAGCAAAACTTACGGACTGCAGCTTTAAATGAAAGAATTTTATATATACCTACTGATTTATTCATTAATGTGTAATATGTTATATTTTTTGAACAAATTATGAGCTCTAAAAGATTTTCAGAATTTTTACAACTCTTTTGCTTTAGACCATCTACAAATGTTATCTTAAAATAATATTTTAAGGTTACCACTGCATCTTTCTGAAGAAAAAAAAAAATGCAGTGATTAATATACATTTTATTTATAGTTATTTTCAAATCTTCAATGTCATTATAAAATAACTTTATTATTGTTTATTTAATTATCTAACTAATAAGTTCCTGTTAAAAACTAACCAAAATTAAAAATAATTATATATCAGCATCGGCTATCGGTCAAAATTAGTTGAAAATTATCGGCATATCGGATATCGGCAAAAATCCAAAATCATGCATCCCTAGTTTTTGTCCTTAATTTTGATATTAAGAGCTTAAGATTTTTTCACTGAGCTCGTAGACCTTTTTCACATTTGTGGGGTTCTCTGTAGCGGAAGTCGTCATAGTTGGGTAAACTTCGAGAGCAGTAAATGGGAGAGTACCATAAATATATTTTTTCAATTCCCATTTGCTCAAATAGCAAAAGAAAAACTCCACAATAGTGTTTTCACGTCTTTCAATCAAAGGAAAAAATGAGAGAGACTGATAACGGCAGTCAGAAGAGAGAATGATGTCAAATTTAGCATCCCTCCCATAGACGCTGCATTAGAAACACCCTCACATTAGCGTTAACTAGTTTTTTTTGTAATTTGATGCAAAGGTGATATAATACAAAGTATAGTGTTATAAATGTACATACATTCATATAAAAAAACTTGATGATTTACGATGCTGATGACGGTCTTGTGAAAAGGGTCCATTGCAATGCATTCTGGGATTGCTTTCTCCACAAATGATACTTGCAATGCTGCCTTAAAATTTGGAATAGCATTTGCTTCAGAAGCATGTCTATGATGGATCACTACAGTTAACAGAGTTGACATATGAGATTGCATGTACTGAGGGAACTGATGAAAGATTTTTCATGGTTGTTTTTATAAATATGCAAGTGTGTGTCTTACCCAGCCGTATATAGAGCACGTACTGCACTGCCTCTCTGGGTTGTGTGTACAGGATGCTGCCTCTCATGCTCAGCCACATGATGGCGCTCTCGCAGATCAGACAGCTGACCAGGATGCCGAGGTAACCACGACCGTGATCCACCAGCGTGACCGAGCATGATTGCTCTGAACTGTACGGCAGCCCAAAGAGAACCACGGACAGAACCACGAGCCTGCCGAAAGAGCACAGCCACAGCATCACATGAACATACACATCACGGAAATCAGACATTTATGACAAGAGGTGCGTTAAAATGATTTCCAGTATACAAATGAACCCGTTGGGCAATTTCATATTTTACATTTCTTTTCCACTTGCCAACAAAAATAGTTAATTTAGTTTATAACGAGCCAAAGATTACGTCATGCAATCGATACTTTATCTGCGTACTTAATAATTCTTGTGCTGACACAGAGAATGATGGGAACTCTAGTTTGGTTGCACGAGTCTGTCACCTCAAAATATCCAAAATGAGTATAATTTTTGTTCTTTATTAGCAGTTGGCAAAATGTGTATGAAATAAACAGAACTGTTAATAACAATTACAAATTATATTGGTCAGCGGCGTGGCATGGAGGCAATCAGCCTGTGGTACTGCTCAGGTGTAATGGAAGCCCAGGTTGCTTTGATAGCGGCCTTCAGGTCATCTGCATTGTTGGGTCTGGTGTCAAAATGAGTGACAAAATATATTGACCCTTTTCATGATATTCTAATTTTTTGAGATGTACCTGTATGTATGTATATATATATATATAGACATACAGTGTTTCCCCTAGGTTTACAGTTTTTTTTTTCTGGACTCCTTTTTAATGGTTAAATAAAATGTTATTAATCAAAAAGCATGTCTAATTAATATAAATCATGAAACTTACCATAAATCTATTAAATGGGTCCTATTATGCTTTTTCACTTTTTAATTTTAGTCAGTATGTATGTTTGAGCATAAAAAAGATCTACAAAGTTACAATCGCAATGTCCCCATCCAAAGGGAGATATTAGTTGTTTAAAAAATCTCTTTTCCAAGACTACCCGCAAACGGCTCGTTGGACTACATCGTTTGGTTTCGACTTTATGGAATCACAAGCGGCCATTAGAATTCCTTACAAAAAATTCCGCCTCCAAAAATTTGATGGTTGGGGGTGGGAGGGGCAGGTCGTGTTAGAACGCTTGTTGGTGCACCATCAGACGGACGACGAAGAAGAAGAGCTGTTGCGAGTTTTAGTTTGTGTCAGAGAAAACCAGACTAAGAGCTGCTGTGCTGTAGCCTCAGATTTTTGGCATGTCTAGAACAGCGGTTCTCATTTCCAGTCCTCGCGTACCCCCGCTCTGCACATTTTGTATGTTTCTCTTATTGCTTTATACGTTTGTTATATTTGACTGTAAGTGCCCTGCGAAGTGGACATTACCGGATATTCATCCATGATTCCAGTTTGAAGGGAGCGTATATGTTCCATACAAAGGGCATTTAAGTGTGCGAGACGTGAATTTAATTGTTTATTTACAGAGGTATATTATGTCCCACGTCACGCTTCTCTAGCAAGTTTCGTTTGTGTGTGAAGACGCTGCAGGCAGCGACGCAGCGCAAATTTGGGGGGTTTAAAAAAAAAAATGAATATTCTGAAGTGAAGTAAACTTCAACGGATCTCCCCTGCTCAGGGAGTAGGGAGCAATGGACACTGTGTAGGGAGCATGTCAATCGGAACACCGTTCATGCACGGAGCTCACTTCTAACGAAATGATGATCTGAATCATGTGTGTTAACAAAGAGAGACGTGCAAAACATGCAGAGCGGGGGTACGCGAGGACTGGGATTGAGAACCGCTGGTCTAGAACAATTCTTACAAATATAACACGACGTAGATGGGCGCCGCGGACAGACGCCGAAAGGTGCCGCCGGTGTGCCTACACTCATTGAAAATAAAGTATTTGAATTTTAAAGCCTTGGCGCAACGCTGCGCTTCTCGTCCGTGTGCGACCGCCTGAAACGCTGTTTTTTTTTCACTTCGAAAGCGGATGATGTCAGGAAACAATTTACTTTTTAACTCTGTTCCTGAACATTATAACCCAAATTTGCTATTGTGTGCTGCGCATTTTACTGATGACAAGTTCCACATCACGAGTGAGAAGTGCCGGATTCGCAAAAAGGTTTTGTTGAAAGACGGAGCAAGGGTTGTGGCAGTACTGAAACACCGTCTAAGCTGTTCACCAATCACAACGCACTGGGACAGCTAACCAATCACATCACATTTTGTTTTTCGGAAGGCGGAACCTTCATCAAAGCCGGAACTAATCAAACCGTTTGTGCCAGGCTGGGGAAAAAGGTAATAATGTAAATTATGTGAAAAATAAAGCGTTTTTCGAACCACCAAGCATGAGAGCATGTGGGGGTTTTTTTTTCTAGTACAAACCCCCAAAACAAATCCAGGACTTTGAAAAGAGCATAATAGGACAACGCCTTTAAAAGTTTAACAAAAATTACATGTTTAGGGCCCTATGAATTTTTTTATTTTTTCCAACCTTATGTTTTATTTTTACCAAATTCTGTTTTAGCATGTCTAATTACTTTGAACGCATAAAACAAGTTTAATTTATTCTTACAATAGCCATATGACTTTTTGCTTAGAAATTCTGTGTTGTGTATTTACATTTTTAAGGCATAAAACAGTCATTTATTTTTTAATTAATGAAAATTAAACATTTTATTTTTGGAAAATAAAGGTAATTTAATATTACAATTAAAACATTGAATAAATATTGTATGATTATTCCTTAAAAATAAGGTTTTAATAATTTTAGTAGTAGTAGTAGCAGCAGCCTGTTACGTGCATTCTACTCAACAATAGTAATATATTTCTGATATATAATATATAAACCGAACTTTTATTTTGACGGGTTGCCGTGAATACCTTTACATTTCTGTGTATATGATATGAGGATAGTTTTACTCAAATTAAACAGTCAAATGCTCATGAAGTGACTTTCAGAGCAGTTCTGGAGAGTAAAACAGCAGACTCTAATATCACCGGAAGTGTCACGCACGCTTTAGTACGAGTAGTAAACAAAACCGCACGTCTGAGCCATTCATTAACACAGAGACACGCATAATTCATATTTAAATGACATGTTTGCGTAATCGCAAGATTACCTTAAAGACTTCTGTTGTGGTCTGGCGCTATAGAGAAAATATAATTAGATAAAATGAACTTGACCTTAAGGGCCGCCCCCCTAATATAATGGCAGGGGAAACACTGACATATATACATCATATACATATGTACGTATGTGTATACATACAGTGGGGCAAATAAGTATTTGATACACTGACGATTTTTCAAGTTTTCCCACTAACAAAGAATGGAGAGATCTGTAATTTTCATCGTAGGTACACCTCAACTGTGAGAGACCGAATCAAAAAAAAAAATCCAGAAAATAACATTGTATGATTTTTTAATAATTAATTTCCATTTTATTGGATGAAATAAGTATTTGATACAATAGAAAGATAGAACTTAATATTTGGTACAGAAAGCTTTGTTTACAATTACAGAGGTCAGATGTTTCCTGTAGTTCTTGACCAGGTTTGCAGACACTGCAGCGGGGATTTTGGCCCACTCCTCCATACAAGTGTTCTCCAGATCTTTCAGGTTTTGGGGCTGTTGCTGGGCAACATGGATTTTCAACTCCCTCCATAGTTTGTCTATGGGGTTGAGATCTGGAGCTGGCTAGGCCACTCCAGGACCTTGAAAAGCTTCTTACGAAGCCACTCCTTCGTTACCCGGGCGGTGTGTTTGGGATCATTGTCATGCTGGAAGACCCAGCCACGATCCATCTTCAATGCTCTTACTGAGGGATGGAGGTTGTTGCCCAAAATCTCGCAATCCATGGCCCCATCCATTCCCCCCCTCAATACGGTGCAGTCGTCCTGTCCCCTTTGCAGAAAAGCACCCCCAAAGTATGATGTTTCCACCCCCATGCTTCACGGTTGTGATGGTGTTCTTGGGGGAAATTTTTAATTAAAAAACTCATTCTTCTTCTTCATCCAAACACGTCGAGTGGAGTTTATACCAAAACTTCTATGTTGGTCTCCTCTGACCACATGACCTTCACCCATGCCTCCTCTGGATCATCCAGACGGTCTTTGGCAAACTTCAGACGGGCCTGTACATGTGCTGGCTTGAGCAGGGGGACCTTGCCCACGCAGCAGGATTTTAAATCCAGACGTGTATGTTTACTAATGGTAACCCGTTGAGACGGTGGTCCCAGCTCTCTTCAGGTCATTGACCAAGTCCTCCCGTGTAGTTCTAGGCTGATCCCTCACCTTTCTCAGTATCATTGATACTCCACGAGTCAGATTCTTGCATGGAGCGCCAAAAGGGTTTCCCCCCCCCCCCCCCCCCCCCCCCCCCAATGGAGATGTGACAGTCATCTTGTATTTCTTCCATTTTCTAATAATTGCGCCACAAGTTGTTGCCTTCTCACCAAGCTGTTTGCATATTTTCCTGTAGCCCATCCCAGCCTTGTGCAGGTCTACAATTTTGTCCCTGGTGTCCTTAGACAGCTCTTTGGTCTTGCCCATAGTGGAGAGGTTGGAGTCTGATTGATTGAGTGTATGGACCGGTGTCTTTTATACAGGTAACAAGTTCAAACAGGTGCAATTAATACAGGTAATGAGTGGAGGATAGGAGGGCTTCTTAAAGACAAACTAACAGGTCTGTGAAAGCCAGAATTCTTGCTGTTGGTAGTGCATTCAAATACTTATTTCCTGCAATAAAATGGAAATTAATTATTTAAAAATCATACAATGTGATTTTCTGGATTTTTTTTTATTTTGTCTCTCACAGTTGAGGTGTACCTACGATGAAAATTACAGATCTCTCCATTCTTTGTAAGTGGGAAAACTTGAAAAATCAGCAGTGTATCAAATACTTATTTGCCCCACTGTATCAAATCTAAAATCTAACATTAAAACTGAATGAAATTAAAAATAATTGTAACTAAAAACTTACATTTAATAATAATTACAAGTAAACAACATGTAAAACTATTATGAAATATACTATATTTTAAAAGGTAAACATTGTTTAAAATATTTGTGTACTTCAAATAAATAACTTACATCATTGTGCAACTCATTCAAATGGTTGGGAACGGCTATTATATTGCAAGACAGAATGTCTAAATTCAACTCTTAAGACTTCTATTGAACTCACAGTCCTGGCTCTAAGAGCTTATTGTTTACTGGTTTGATTGCTTAACTCATGCATGAATGTAAAAGAACAAACTGTACAGATAAACACAAATACTGACTCACCATATGCAGTGTAGTATGAACAGGAAGAAAGCCGGTAACACCAGGTCATCACTGCCGACTGACCAGCGTCGCCGAAACAGTACCATGCCCGGCATCACTGCCCTGAAACACACAAACACACTCCAGTTATGGACTGCCTGACACACACGACACACACACACACACACACACACACTAGACTTCTCATTCACCGCTTCTTCAATTCTGCAATAAAAGACAAGAGTAACACAAGGCCAAAAGAGAAGGCAGAACACATGCACACACTAAAAGCATGGAAGTTCTATTGCAGAAAAAACTCCTCGGCTTACATTAGAAACAAAACAACAGCGGCTTTTCACACATCAAAACACAGCATAGAACAAACAATATTGTTGTGATCGGTGATTTTAAAAAAAAAGGAAAAAAAAAAGGAAAGAAAAATTCTGCCATTTACTCAGCCTCATTTCATGACAAAAACACCATTCAAATATAATTTCATTTTTGGGTGATCTATTTTTTAAATCAGTTTTATAATTGTGCATCAGAGACTGAATCTGAACCTGGTCTGATAGGAATAAGACTCTAGAGAGAGAGGATTGAGAGAAATTATGAAAGAGGAAAAGAAAGGCAATGAGGAAGTGACCCATGAGAATGATGACAGAAAAGAAATCAATATTTGTTAAGTGTAACGTGAGTGACAGTTTACTCATGCTATCCTAAAGCATATTTGCCTACTAGCTTTTTGTGAGTGTGTTTAGGTGGTTGCCAGGGAATTGTGATGCAGTTCTGGGTGGCCACTGCATTGCTATACAGTTGCCAGAGTGTTTAGGTGGTTACTAGGGTGTTACTATGCAGTTGCTAGGATGTTTTGGGTAGCCAGTGCATTGCTATACAGTTGCTAGAGTGTTTAGGTGGTTACTAGGGAGTTGCTATGCAGTTGTTAGGGCGTTTTGGGTGGTTGCTAGGGCATTACTAATGTGTTCTGGTTGGTTACTAGGGCATTGCTATGCAGTTGATAGGATGTTTTGGGTGGCCAGTGCATTGCTAAACTAGGGCGTTGCTATGAAGATATTAGACTGTTCTGGGTGGTTGCCAGGGCAATGTTATATGGTTGCTAGGATGTCCAGGGTGGGTGCCAGGGCATTTTTGTGCGGTTGTTAGGGTGTTCTTGCTGTTCATTGCCATGCAGTTGCTAGGTTGTTTAGGATGTTGCTATGTCGTTGAAAAGGTGTGGAAGAAAAGGCATTGCTAAGCACTTGTTAGGGTGTTCAGGATGGTTGTTCGGGTGTTGCAAAGCAGTTGTTAGGGTGTTCAGGGTTGTATTGTTAAAGGGTATGTGATGGGTTTTCAGTGTTTTCCTTTCTCTTTGGAGTGTTACAAGCTGATTGTGCATAGATGAGATCCCTGAAGTTGCAAAGATTAAAGTCTCAAAACCAAAGAGATATTATTTATCAAAGACTCTGCCACGCCCCTCTAAAACGGCTCGTTCTAACACGCCCCCACATATCTACGTCACTATGTGGAAATATTAGCATAATGCGCCCAAATGTGCACGCAAGAAGTTTCGGGCGTGGTTTCAGTGATTAACCGCAGTTAGTGTGAAAGCAGCCATGTCAGGGAGACGCTGTGTGTTTCGAGGCGAAAGCAAAAGCACTTTATTTGGCTTCCGAAAGTAAGTAGAATGCATTTAGGAATCTTTAAGATTATTACTACAGAACAGCAATGCATTTTATGGCGACCGTTTGAACCTAGGAGAGGAGGTAATCTGATTTGTATGACAATAGGGGCTTCTGAATCAGCTAGTTTTGTTTATTAGTTTAAGAGTATTTGCCTATTGACTGTTCAAATGCGAGTAGAGTTTGCGCATAGTGTGTGTGTGTGTCTGTTGCGTGCGTGTGCGTGCGCGCGCGTGCGCGCGTGTGTGAGAGAGAGAGAGACAGTTCATCACTGTGTCTGTAACGCGACTCTGTTCCCTTTTCGGGCTCTGTCTTTACATTTATTTTGTAAGATGAAGCTTGCAATTATGGTAAGGGGCGATACATTTCCAACAAATGCTTGCGGTGTTTGGCCAATCACAATGCACTGGGTCAGCTGGCCAATCAGAGCAGACTGCCGCTTGTCGGAAGGAGGGACTTTGTAGAAAAATGCGTTGAAAGAGGAGGGGCATAGAGGACCTACAATAATGTAATACAGTATTTGAAAAATAATGTGTTTATTGAACATTAAAGCATGTCAACATATTCTGTTACACCAAATACACAAAATAATGATCTTTAAAAAAGCATCATATGACCCCTTTAAGAGTGTTGTACTGCATATGTTAGGGTGTTCAGGGTGTTTTTCAGGGTGTTGCAGTGCAGTTGTTAGGGTGTTTAGGGTTGTTAAGAGTGTTGTACTGCATATGTTAGGGTGATCAGGATCGTTGTTCGGGTGTTGCAGTGCAGTTGTTAGGGTGTTCAGGGTGTTTTTCAGGGTGTTGCAGTGCAGTTGTTAGGGTGTTGCAGTGCAGTTGTTAGGGTGTTGCAGTGCAGTTGTTAGGGTGTTCAGGGTTGTACTGCATATGTTAGGGTGTTCAGGATGGTTTTCAGGGTGGTTTGCAGTGCAGATGCTAGGGTGTTTAGGCCAGTTGTCAAGCTGTTGCAGTGCAGATATTACGGCGTTTAGGATGGTTGCTTAAAGGCCCAAGTAAAAGAGTGTTTTGTTCAAATCTCTGCGCTTAAAGGCACAATATGTAATTTTCGCCGCTGGAGGGCGTGTATTCAAAATAAATAAATAGACAAAGGCGTAGTTTGTAAACGCCGTGACGGAGTGTGGACTCATGGGGGAGTTGTGGTCTTCATCCCCACAGATGATGCAATCCGACGGGACTCGGGCAGAAGTCATGTTCATGGATGAGCTAATGATTTATTAACGTAGTAGAATGTAGCAGGGTGAGGCTGAAAGCCATGTGAAACGAGGCCACTGAGCGAGCGTGACACACGGCTCGAAAGCAGTGGAGCTTTTATTATGCCACAGTCAACCGCTTCCGCTCCTTCCGGTCGTGTGTATGTCGGGAAAAAAGCAGCGCTGTTTTATCATACTAGATTAGGGCTGCACAATAAAATCGCATGCAATATTTAACGCGCATCTCATCAGTAAAGCCGGTTCTGTAATCAGCTGTAAAACCATGTTCATATTAGCGCGATTTTTTGCGCAGCTTGTCAGTGAACAACGGCTTTGTGTAGTTAATGCAGCTCAATGTGAAAGCACGCACGTGATGGAGATTTACCGCTGATTACAGAACCGGCTTTACTGATAATTAAACATCGCATGCGATTTATCGTGCAGCCCTATACTAGATACATTTGAAAGTTCAGTTATAATGCTACTCTGTGCGGTCGTCACCGGTCTATTAAAATGCACAACATATTAAAGCGTCTTTGGCATTTCCTTGTTTTCTACAAAACAAAACCGGAAATCGAGGATTTATAACGTCATTGGCAGGCGACACAATGACACCATGGACACGTTTCGTGTCACTAGTTAAAATGGCTATTTATCTGTATTTAAACATTCTTCTAAACATTTGGGATAATGTTAGTACACAAGTCAGCAAAATATATAACACTGTTCTAGTGGTTTTTGGATATTTTAATCAAAAAATCTTACATATTGTGCCTTTAAGTGTGAGCAACAGTAGTAATGCTTGCCTCAGCAATCACCAGTAACTACAAGTCAAAAACAAACAGAGAGAGATTCTTGCGATTGTGAAGGAGGAGGACTACTGATGGTTTCCATGGATACCGCTTTCAGTCCAGACACTGTAAAGCTCTGACCCAGCAAACTTTCATTGTGTGGCAAAATCGCTCTATTTACAACACAAATCTCAATCAAAACATTTCATCGATCAACAGCTACTTTCAGAGAACAAAGATAATGTTCTGTGTTGTGGAGACAAAACTAGACGGCTGATGTATGATAACACAGGATGTGACGCCACATGTTTTGTTGACCTTTTTGTGGATCGGGGTAAAGGGATACACCCTGGCAAAGCACTTCCCCAAAACATTTGTGCTTTTTAGTGGGTGGTGTGGAGCAAAGGTTCAAGTCAACATGAAATCAGCATTAACTTCCTTCTTCCATGGTTTATTGGTTTTAACATCCAAATTTGTTCAAAACCAATCTTTACGCTCGGAACACTGATGATTGTTTTTAAACAGGTTTACCAATGAGTTTTGTCAATGTTTGGTTAAACAAATAGCCCCACCCTAAACTCGTGCCATTGGTCGAGCCAGAAGTTGACATGTCAAACCCTTTAAACAATGATTTGAAAGTTCTCCTATGAAAAATCAATATAAATGGCTGACTTGTTGTTGTCTCTGCACATTAAAATACAAAAGTATTTTCACACCAAAAAAGACACTTTACCTTTAAACTAGCAGTACTAGTTAATCATTCTCCTGCCCGACAGACCTGCCTGATAAAGCGACAGATTGTAAATGGTTTAACTGCAGCTGTACAATAACACACACAGTCTATCACACTGTTAGCAGTTCACCATTTCTCAGTCTTCCCAATTCTCTTCACACCTGCGTCTCTCTTTCCTACCATCCATCTAACTACGAAGACTCATCCCTAAAACCAAACGCTAATATGAAGCCCGTCTGGACACCAAAAACTCTTAAATACAAATATAAAACGACATTCATTCTCATTATGTAAACATCCTGCTCACATCCTTGGGAAGGTTGCATTTTGCTGTGAAAGTCTATAACTATTTCTACAATAAATAAAAACTAAAATCACTCAATTCACTTTTTTTATCCCCCCCCCCCCCCCCCCCCCCCCCAAGAAAATTATTTATTACAAAGATAATGCGTTATTACTGTGAATTTTATGTGTTATATATTTAATTAAATGTATCTATATGATAGTCATTTTTTCTCAACGGTAAGATCGAATTTTTAGCATATTACACTCAAAATTGGGGGGCCAGTATTTTTTTTTATTAAAATTAAAAAATAGAGATAATTTTTTAAATTATTATTTTTATTCAGCAAGGGTGTATTAAATCGATCAAAAGTGACAGTAAAAGACATTTGTAATTCTACAAAATATTTCTCTCTCAAATAAATGCTGTTGTTTTGAACTTTTCTCATAAAGTATCACAGAAAAATATGAAGCAGCACAACTGCTTAGATAATAATCGGAAATGTTTTTGAGCAGCGAATCAGCATATTAGAATGATTTCTAGAGGATCACGTGACACTAAAGACTGGAATAATGACTGCTGCAAATTCAGCCTGTGCCGTCACAGACAATAAATTCAGCTTTATTTTTTAAATATATTAAAACAGAAAACATTAAACTGTACTAATATTTCACAATATATCAGTTACTGTATTGTTGAACAAGTATAATGCCAGCATTGTGTGAGCAGAGTATGCATTTAAAATTTATATTCTTTCTATTTCAGAAAAATTAACAAAAATAAAATATTGATGAATTCATATCTTATTCTTTTGAGGTCCTCATAATGCTGTTATAAAATATGAATGGCCCTCCCCTTAAAGTGGGTCAAGATGTAATTTTCATCATGCTATACTTTCTTGTGGATGATACAAGCTTGTTTGGGCATCGATAGAAAGATCCCTGAGTTGCAAAAGACTAAAGTCTCAAACACAAAACCGATATCTTTAAGAAAAGTTAAGCACCTTGTCCACACCCATCTAAAACGTGTGCGTTAAACACGCCCCCACATGTCTCGTCACTAGGGGGGGAGATTTGCAGACACACTGCCAAAATGTTCACGAAAAGAAAGAAGGCGTAACATTTATTCTCGTGTGGTATTGTTGTTGCCGCCGCCATGTTGGGAAGATGCCGTGTGTTTTGTTGTGAAAGCAAAAGTACTTTGTTTGCCCTTCCAAAAGAGGATGATATCCCGCTTCGTCATGCCTGGAGCTGATCAATGCTGGTTGCTGAGGAAATACAACAACTTCGCGCTGTGGATCGCCGGATCGGCTTTCGCTGTGGATGAAGCGGAGTCCAGCCCGGAGTCGTTACATGTGGTGCGGCACAGACACGGCCGCTCCTTAGTCGAATCCGCCAAAGCCCCGCGGCCGACTCCGCCCACTCAAAGCCTGGCCCGTGTGTGACACTGGTGTTTTGTTGTGAAAGCGCGAAATACTTGTTTGGCCTTCCAAAAACGAGACAACTAGAAATCAGTGGTGAGGTGTATTACAACACTGTTCCGAACAATCAACCCAGATATGCGAGAGGGGGTGGTGCGATGACTAGGGCTGTCACAAAATAGCTATAAAAATGGCTGAAAAACTAAATTCGAATTTTGTAGTTAAATATTATCAAAATTGGATTCGAATTTAAAATGCATAATTTCGGTTAGGGTGAAGAAAAGCTTTTGGATTCTCTCATGAGGCCACAAGAGGGCGCATCATTCAAAGCATAAGATAACAAATATCTTGCGAAAAAAAAAAGTGCATAATGTTTAAAATAATGTTTATAATTAATTAAGTTGCTTAAACAACTATAAACAAAACAGCATCATGATGTAGCATTGTTAATACAAGGGGTGGAAAGCCCATTACACAGAGTAAATTTTTCATTTTAAAAACATGAGCCCCAGTGGAATGAGAATTTTGGGAAAAACCCGACAATAAAGTCTCGATATAGGTTTTGCAAAGTTACTTGCATATTTTTACAGGCTTTCTAAACATGATGCGCTTCTGTGCGAGGACGCTTTGAGTGACCAGTAATAGATTGTCCGTCTAGAAAATGCGTGAAATGTGGTTCGCTGTGTGAACGGCTTGGGGGTTCGGTTTTGATCTGTAAACAAGATAGTCTCAGCATGATGTTCTTGCTTTTCACTATATTTTTATGAACAAGCGTGAAATCAGAAGACGACGCATCTAAGTGGCTCTTAATACTGGATTAGGCTAACAGAACTTATAAAGTATAGAATGACACTTACTGTCACGATCTCGTGCGCCCGATGGAAGGCTGCCGCCTTAACGACAACACTAAAATTCGAATGCAATGTTTTTGCGTTCGAATGTGGTTTTTTATTTTAAATTCAATGAATATTTTAAATTCAAATTTTTTTTTGACAGCCCTAGTGTGCAGCGCATTTTATGGAGGACTATTTCCTGATCCTGGGAGAGTAGCCTACAATGTGTCTGTGCACAAAGACTGTTTCTATAAAGTTGGGCAGTTGGGCAGAGTTCCCAACTTTGCTCAGGACCGTCTGGCGCTTTGATCTCACAGACTGTAAGTACGTTTTTTAGTATTTAAAGAATTTGCCACTGATGATTAAAACTTGAGTTTTGAGCAGTGTAGAGTAGTTCTTGTTTTTTGTCAGTTCTCCGATCACAAATGCAGACATGGTTTATGTTTACGCCGCGATACGCAACAAACGCGGTAATTTAAAAAAAAAAAAAAAAAAAGACCAGTTAATAAAATTAAAAAGACAGTATAAGTAATTATAATCCATAATTATGTCCCTACTGGATGCAAACAAATGCCTCGTTTGTAATGGGATTTACTGGTGTTGTCTCATCGTGCCAGGACACGGCATCACAGTATGTTAAGAGGCGTAACATTTCCGTCACACGCTTGAGGTATTCAGCCAATCACAACACACTGGAGATAGTGGACATATCAGGGAACCACCGCTTTGCAGAACGATGATGAGCTTTGTAATAAAAAAACTCGACGGGTTCAGAAAAGGTTGGGATCGAACATATGAAGAGAAAACAAGAAAGTACAGTATGTGGGAAAAATAAGTGTTTTTTTGTACCTGAAAACCTTAGGGCTTCTACCCCTGCACGATAAAGATAAATCGCATGCGATATTATTAATGCGATCTTGTCAGTTAAAGCGGAGGGCGGGGTTGGGGTTGCGTGAGGTTCTGTAACTCAGCGGTAAATAGCCATCACCTGCGGGGCTTTTCAAATACAGCAGTAAACTACACAAGCCGTGTTAAAGAAGGAGCCTGCGAAAAAACCATGTCATATCGCGCGATTTTTTGCGCAGCTCGTCAGTCACATGCGATTTATCGTGGCAGCCCTACTTAAACACATTGCATTACACCAAATACACAACATAATGTTCTTTTTAGCAACGTCATATGACCCCTTTAATACCACCTGCCAGAGACTAACAAATCCAAGTGGCTAAACTTAGTTTTGTCAGTCTTCCTAAAAAAAATGGTTTGTTTTTTTTTTGTTTGTACTTCCTGCCACTATTTCCTGTGTTACCATAAAATACAATACATTATGTTTGCCATGGCATTTTGAGGGGATCTCTTATCCCCTCAAATCATTAACGTGTAAACTGGCTCTTATCATTAACGTGTAAACTGGCTCTTATCATTAACGTGTAAACTGAGACATCACAAATAGATACAGACAATAAAGTCAAACTATTTAAATTGTTTGACTTTATTAAATGAGAGGGCCCATCATATGCAGTTGTTATAGTGTCTATTAAAGTCTTTTAGGATTTGCATAAACTTTCTTATCCAAAGCCAAACTTTTACAATTTTACAATTTAAATCCATTTTTAAGATTTCACCCCAAAATCAGTGCTGAAATCATGCAAAAATGTTCATATTTCATCTTTGATTTTATAAATTTCCGTAAAAGACAGCATGTTCACGTGTACTTAGGCATACACACTCATTCGAAGCAGACATAAATCCACAAACACAAACACTGCAGGTGGAGCTGGAAGATGTTGAAAGAACCGAGTGGGCGGCCGCGGCAGTGAAAGTGAAACATGATGAGGATGCAGGGAAAAGGAGGACTAGCATGAAAATTAGGAGAAAGAAGACAGAAGGCAAGAGAGAGCAAGGGTGAGTGAAGGAGGAAGAGCAAGAGAGAGAGAAGGAGGGAAGGAAGAATCTGGAGCAAGAGAGGAGAGGAGAGGCAGGGGAGAGTGGGTGTGTGTAGCACATGGTCCTCAATCTAAAAAAAGGACGAGAGCGGTTGAAGCCAAGCTCGGAGTATGGATGAGCGAGATGAAAAGGAGAAAAGACAGAGAAAGAGGGCTGCAGCTACACGGAGATGGTGAAAACACAACAAGGACATTTCACTGGAGAAATGAACGAGATGGAAAATGGGTCAAGTAGGGAGGAACCCATTTGATATTATAAATCTGGTTAATATTAACTAATAACTTTTCAACCTGCATGTTAAAGCCCTGATTTTTATAGGGCTGGGCACTGACAAAGATTTTATGATTCAATTTGATTCCAATGCAGACGCTCTTGATTCGATTTACTGAGAATATTTCATATTTCGGGGTCAAGTACATGTACATTTTTAAGTAAAACAAAACAAAACATGGTTTAAACTATATACAGGAAACCCTCTTAGTACATTACTTGATACATGACATAACAAACTATTACATTTTATTAAAAAAACAATAAATATTAAATTGCTATTTTTTTTTTGATGAAATAATTAACACTTAAATTAAAATAAACACTGAAATTATTCAAAATTGCACAAAAGGAATTTTTTCTCCAATTTGTTGTTAAAATATAAATATTTAAATGGAGGCCTATGGGATGTCTATGGCAAACATTACATTAAATAGACATTTGATTTTTTGTTCTATAACTAGTTAGTAGTAACTTTGAATAGAATACTTCTGAAATCCACTGCCCTCACTGACCGAAGCTTTAAACTCACATCTGATGGAACAAGATCAGTCATGCCACATTAAAAAGCATCACATTTCCATTGTTTACATTTCATGATCAATCTGAATTTTTTTAATTTTTTTTTATTAAGATTAGTTAAAATTGGGAAATCAAAGTTGTCACAACGGCCCTACAATTTTATAATTTTTATTTTTGGTAAAAATCAAGCATCAAAATATACTGCAGAAAAGAAAAACTTCTAAAGCTCCTGACAGAACAAATCGCGACATACGGATATCATTCTTGTTCATAAAAAAAAAAAAAAAAAAGTAGGAATGCACCATCAGGGATTTTTACGGCACTAACAATGATTTTGTTGGCATCTCCTTGAAATGCCATCCCAATCCCATTATTTAGTATTTATTTAAAAAAAATTTTATGTGACAAACACACTGCAGGTTGGTTAACTGATAATCAAATCAAGCTCAAAATATATTCATCTTAAATCAACTTTTTTAGGCCTAATAAAAACAAGTAGGCTTAAACTAAATGTTATGTATGTAAAGATTTTCTTAATTTATTTTAAAAAGACATTTGATGAAGCTCTTCTGCATGAAGTGATGGAAAATGTCTCTGAAAATTTCCCAACTCTGGAAAATGTGCCATTAATACAGCCAAAAGTTATGAGGAAAAAAATCTTTATGTTTGTGACTAACTGTAACTTAATGTGGAAAGACTGAATGCAAAACAACATCAGAACTGAGAGGATGGTGAGGGGAAAAAAAATAGACGTGGTCGAATCTGGTCAATAATTGATACGCTGGGCAAAAAAAACAACAAAAAAAACAGATTGGATGGTTTGAAGGTAAAAGTTTGTAAAGATGGTTGTAAAGTGGAAACATTCAGCAACTGGCCCTGAAACGCATTAAATAAAGTGTTGACTTCATAATGGAAAATAGGGATTATGTATTGGCATGCCGAGGAATGAGTAGGGGGTGGAACACAGCGTGCTGAAAAATAAATAGGGCATGACAGGGGGAAAAAGTGTGGAGCATGTGGCAAGGAGAATGAGAAAGACAGAACAGAGCAGGATACAGTCAGCTGGCTGCTTGTATCAACATTGTACTTGTCATAGGACTGAATATTTGCCTTCGTGCATTCTGGAGACATTCACAGGGACACGTTCTTGCGTTCTGGCACCTGCACTCGCCGGCGACCCCTGGCCGCCTATTGTGCAATCAGTTGGTGTTTCTGGACACATGCGGCCAGGTAGAGGGTCTTTTGTGTTGTTTGTTCAGCTGTCTCAATGAACGGGATCAGCGGTAGAGAGGGCACCCCCCCCCCCACAGCCGGGGTCACATCAAGTTAAAAATACTTCAACTTGGGCACACCACGTCAAGCTTACTAATCATCTCAATTTGAGTGGGGCTCACACACACCGACAAGCAAGCAACCCCCCCCCACACCACATGAATATTCACTCTCGGTGGTCCTCTCTAGGCATAAATAATTCCTGCTGTACTCACCTAGCCATTAGTTAACAACATAGCTCACTCACACTCTCTCTCTCTCAGTGACTAATCCTTTGTTCAAGACACCTACCCTACAAATCGATATAGTAACAGCCACAACTAGGATATTAGCGTACTGCATACATTTCTCCTTCTGTTTCTCTCACACCCCACCCACACTCATCTCTCTCTCACACAATGAACAGCAACAACAATATAGTAAACTTCTGTACTATCTGCAAAACAATATCACACATTAGTGTTGCAAACAAAAATGTTTCTACAAAAAGTAATGCCAAATTCTAAAAAAAGTCTTCACACAATAAAAAAATTTAAAGACATATGATTTAATTAGGCTAATTGCCGTTAAAAACTAATACATACTAGATACAAAAAAGTAATCTATAATATCTTTATATATAATATATTATTTCTTATGTATAAAGATAGTGGGTTTGTACGACGTATAAAAATGATATAACAGTTGATAATTCGCAACGATTCCTTAAAAAATATAATACTAACAATACCAGAAAACCTAGGAAACGAGGATCCAAAACATAATACAATAATATTCTAATAGATAGAGGAGTAATATATATATGTGGGTATATCAGTGCCGTACGGCGAAAAGTATTCAGACACCCTTACATTTTTCACTCTTTGTTATATTGCCGCCATTTTTTTTCCTGCGTAATGTAGCACAGCAGCACCCCATATCGATGAGAAAAAACACAAGAGATGATGACTTTTTGCAGATTTAATTTAGAAAGAGAATAAAGGGACAAGAAAACTGAAATATCACGTGGTCCTAAGTATTCAGACACTTTGCTGTGACACTCACATATTTAACTCAGGTACTGTCCATTTCTTCTGATAATCCTTGAGATGTTTCTACACCTTCATTTTAGTCCAGCTGTGTTTTATTATACTGATTGGACTTGATTAGGAAAACCACACACCTGTCTATATAAGACCTTACAGCTCCCAGTGCATGTCACAGCAAATGAGAATCAATATGAGAATAGGTCAAAGGAACTGCCTGAAGAGCTCAGAGACAGAATTGTGGCAAGGGACAGATCTGGCCAAGGTTACAAAAAAAATTTCTGCTGCACTTGAGGTTCCTTAGAGCACAGTGGCCTCCATAATCCTTTAAATGGAAGATGTTTGGGATGACCATAACCCTTCCTAGAGCTGGCCGTCCGGCCAAATGGAGCTATCGGGGGAGAAGAGCCTTGAGATCAGATTGACTTTAGAGTAAAGTAAAGAAACCATATCTAACAGATCAACTGTCGGACTCGATGAATCTGTAAATGACTTCCAGCAGATGCTGTAACTATATGGACAAGTTCGGGGTCAAGATGGTGCTGAGAGAAAGTTTGCCTAGAAACGAGACAACCAATCACGCATGTGATAGCCTCCACCAGTCGGCCGGCTTTATGGCAGATAGTGGCCAGACTAGGAAGCTCTCATCAGTGGCGAAGACACATGAAAGCGACACGCATGAGACAAGTTTGCAAAATAAAAAAAAAACAATGAAGGACTCCAAGATGGTAACACAATAACTAGAGGAAATAAGAAAGCTCTGGTCATAGATGAGACAAAATGATTACTTTTTCCTTAATTACTTAAAGTGCCTAATGTGTGATCAAAGAGGTAAGAAATGAAGGGAGGGAGCGGGAGGATGAGGCATGGACAAACCTTAAGGTTAACTGCTCATCACCTGTCGCAAATGTAACAGTCTCCAACAGTGAAAGCATAGAAGGTGGCGCGGGCAAGATCGCTGTGGGGTGGTTCTTCGTTTTTCAGCTGCAAGGGACGGACGACCGGGGTTTGCATCAACGGGAAAGATTAGCAGCATGCGGCAAAGTACGGGACTATCCATGGATGCGGAAAAACTTCTCCAGGGCTAACGGACCTCAGACATGGGTGGACGAACCGAAGGGTTAACATATCAACAAGACAATGACCCTAGGCACACAGCTAAAATAACGAAGGAGTTGCTTCACAATAACTCTGTGACTGTTCTTGAATTGCCCAGCCAGAGCCCTGACTTAAACCAATTTAGCATCTCTGGAGAGACCTAAAAATGGCTGTCCATCAACGTTTACCATCCAACCTGAAAGAACTGGAGATGATCTGCAAGGAGGAAAGGCAGAGGATCACCAACACGGTACGAAGATTGTGAAAAACTGTGGAATCTTTCCCAAAGAAAGATCATGGTTCTGTATTAGATCAAAAGGGGATGCTTCTACTGAAACTTAGAAGCAATTAAGGGTCTGAACATACTTAGGCCTCATAATTGTGATAGATTTCAGTTGTGACTTGTTCATCAATTAGTAATTCTGCAAAAAACAATGTAGGTCCAACCACTAATTAGTTTGTTTTCCTGTCAAAGCTTCCACATGGCTGGCTGGTCGTCGCTGTGTGTACATTAATGAGAGGGAAAAAAAAATTAACCTGAAATGGGGATCTTAGCAAAAATGGCGACCATTAACAGAAGATGGCGGACCGAGTGTGGTTGTGTGTGGGGCGTGGTGAAAAATTGTAAGGGGGTCTGAATACTTTCCGTACCCACTGTATATATATATATATATATGTGTATATGATGAGGGCCGTTATACAAGCCATAATTCATTATGGCACTCTCACACACTTGCATTCTCCATTGATCACCCGTGTTTCGGCCGCAATAGCATATATTCTGTTGCTTTCTCCAACCACCGTACATCGAGTACACTGAATACCATTTTCTATCTCTCTACCACACACATACATTCTCCTTATCAAATGCATACATTTACTACGTTGTTGTTTGCTCACTAGTGGTCCAACACCAGAATTCCATTGCCACCCATTCCGCTTACAGTTGATCACAAGCCCATATATATATCGAACTGTATGTAAGCGCTGAGAAAATATGGTATGTAAAGAGAAGAAATGTATGGGATGTGTGTGAGAGAGATTAGGAGCGTCATAGTGGACCGGAAGGCAGGTCAGGCGCGTCCAAGTGTTGGTAACCGGTTGATAGGGTAATGCATTGCAGCATTTGTGTGACATAGGATGAGGCGGCGTAACATAAGTATTTCACAAAGCTATTTGGATGTTAACAAATATAGTATATTATCATATGTTGCAAAAGGTACACGCCCATACCTGAGAGAGCGTGATTGAGGAGCGGGCCTCAGCCTAGTCGAGTTGCCGATACAGCATTATAAGTGTCTAGGATTTTTTTCCCCCAAGAGTGTCTTTTTCACTAAGTGCAAATAGCCCTCCTTGTTGATAGAGGCTATTTACAGTAGCCCCACCCACAAATGTGTTATAGGGATGATCAACACTATAAAAGACGGCACTTAACCGTCAGCTTCAGTGGTGTAGATGGTAAAGCGCACCATGGTCTTTTTGACGCGATCGACCCGGGTTCGAATCCGCCTTTTACCGAACTTTTTTTCTTCCCTTTTCAAATCTCATATCACATCATAAAGGCATTTATTTTCAATAAAAAATTAAGAAAGGAGGACACCCACAATTTAAAAGTTAAAGATAAAGTACCGGGTAGGGTTACTGTGCGTTCACACCGCCGGCGGCGAGAGCGTCAAAAGATCGCTCTGGCCGCGTACCCACAACGCTGACCACCGGCGGCGAGATCGTCAAAATTCGCTCTGGCTGCTCTGTAGACGCTCCACGATCGGTCTTTAAAGGGGCCGCAAACATACCAAACAAACGTTCTGATCTTGTGCAGACTTACCACAAAAAGGGCATAACCTTATGATATATCTTAAATGTGAAAATGTGAAAAAAAATATTAATGGAAAGAACTTAAAAATATACTTACATGTTTGCTAACGAAATAAACAAATTAAAAGCTATTTGTGTGGCGTGGCTTTTGTGCTCTCATTTCAATATTTTAAATGTATTTAAAAATGTATGTACATTTTTTTATATATATTTATTGTATTTAATTAACAATAATTTGTACAATTAATTTGTGTGCAGCCTACATTGAAAATAGTCCTGGTTAAAGTGTAGCCTTAACCCTTTCTTGCATGAATGATTAAATCACAAAGTAAGATTTTTTTTATATTTATTTTTTAAACCAGAGAAAAATCATGCAAATAACTTTTTTCAATATATTTTATTTTGAGTGAGTTACTTTAAATTAACCCTGTTTTTTTATAGTAAAAGTGTGCTAACCATGTTTTTTTTGGCTATGGACAAAACCATGGTTTTACTATAGTACCTGCGTTTGTTTTTGTGGTAACCTCAGTAAAACCATGGTTAATATACATAAGGGTTTGATCAATACAACACAAATTTTTCGTTTAACCCAATAGGTTTCATCATATTTTGCAACATCCTCTGGCGCGAAAGTTAGCACGCAATTCCCACTTATTTTCAGAAAATATATAACGTAAATGCGCATTCGCAACTCACCAGAAACACCAACAACCTCGGACACCTTGGTCCAAGCAACATTTTTTATTTTCACGTCTCTGTACACAGACAGAGACACATCATAAATGACTGTGAAACCCGCCACAGCAATAATTAATCTCTCTTCCATTTTGATTAGGAACTAATGTGTGGTCGGAGCCAAAGTTTACAGGACTGCGTTCTCTGGGACCCTCTCAAGCAGAGGAATTCTACATTCCGATTGGTTGCCACCCAACAGCGTCATAGTTCATTACCATAAAGTTAAACTGATTTCAACTCTCCTTGACGCCCTCGCCGGCCAAGACGCGCCGCGCCACTCCTCGCCGCTTTTCGCCGCCCGCTCACATTGAAAATGAATGTCTTCCGGTCAGCTTTGATGCTCTCGCCGCCGGCGTGGTAGTGAAAGCTACAGTTAGGGATGGCTTTATTGTCTCAATAAGGTGAGGCTGAGCCCGCGTCCTCAATCACGACTCGCTCAAGGGAAGAGGCCATGTAACCTTTTCACGATGAACTACTAATATTTGTTTAATCCAAATAGGCTTGAGAGAAAATTATGTGGCCCACCAGGCTGATCAAGGCAATGTCCCGGTGACCACTGAATCGGCAGTCTTGATCTTGTGCATTTCCGTTTCCACTATACTCTCTCTCACACATACATACATTATTCTCTTACATACACATATTTTCTTCAGACATGCATACATTCTATATATATATGTATGTGAAATGAGAATGTATGTGTGTGAAAGCAAAGAATATATGTATGTGAAAGGAGAAGGTAAGTGTGTGAGAGTAGAAATGTGAGGCGTATAGCATGTGTAAGGAGAATGTATGGGTGTGTGAGTGAGCGTGACATGTTGAGGTGTTAAGGAGAATGGTGATGCGTGAGTGTGAGAAAGTAGAATGCTGTATGCATGTGGAAGGAGAATGTAAAGTGTGTAAAACATAGATCATAAGATGTATGTTTGGTAAGGAGAATTTAAGGGGGTGAGAGTGCCAGAAATGAATTAGGCTTGTACGGCCCCGTGCAGCACTATCTACTATATACTATAATACCATACCACATCACACACACACAGTTCAACACATCCTCCCACCATACCTCCCACTACGCCATACAGCACATACATACATACATAATACACTACCTACGCGACATTAATACTCCCCTCTCATGAAGGGGTCCCTGTCACTTTGGAAAAATCATTGCCTTTTTCCCAACACACTCTCATATCTGCTTTTTGAGTGGCTTAGTCAATCAATTGCTCCTGTGCTACCCTCCCGTGAGCCGGTCTACGTATGTTGTTATTTTGGTTTTTTGATGTTGGGGATGTGGGTCCACTTGCGTCCGCACCACGTCTGGAGGTGGTAGTTGTCGGGGATGCACGCTATCATCTTTAGCTGCGTGACGGCCCGCTCGGGTGTTGTTACCCAGTCATTCCGTTGTGTTCGCTACTCCCTCACGCTCGTATCGCGTCTTTTGCCTGCGCCTCCTCTCTTCATCTGTCTGCCCGCGATCGACCTGCCACCCATGGTCCTCCTCATCCTCTACTCTTGGCCCCTCCGTTTGCTACCACACCCTCACCCGCCCTTCCCCATCCCTGGCTCACTCTCCTCTCGGTAGTCCGCTTGCACTACCGGTCTGTCCTGCTATGATTTATCTCCGTGCGCTACGGGTTGCGCTCCCTCGCCTCCTTCCTTCTCATCCCAGCCCCTCGCACAGTATATAAACAGGTAAAGCCAATACTGTTCTCGCTGTGCCCGTCTGTGATGACCCACAACCCGACACCCCCCCCTACCACATGTGCATACTCTTGCATCGATGCAGGCACCAAGCTGCGGACCCCAGCTACACTCCACGTCCTGCACGTCTCTCTTGCGTGACCTCCCGTTCGTAACTCTCTTCCTCCTCGCACCTCACGCACGCCTGTGCAGGCCAGTCTTGTCGCGGGCCAAAGACAGACCATACAAAATAGGCGCAGCGGTCTGTCAGCCTGTGAACCCCTTCACGCGTCGCAATTATCCCAATACCAACCTTGCAGTACACTCAGCCGCGGCCCACCGCCGACCCTGACAGCCCCGCTAGCAAACGACGAAGTACTCTGGCTCCCCTCCGGCTCTTCCCTCTTTTATTGGTACGGTGCACGCCCCCCCCCACCCGAGTCATGACCCCAAGGATATCTTCGTCTGTGCCCGTTTCACCCCTCCCAACCCCTCACATATAGGCTCGCTCTGCGCCTCATATGTATCCAGACCCTCCTGATGACGCTTTACGATCTCTCTCTCACTGTACTACTCTCTTGCGGCACTTAGATGAACTCAACATCTCCCAATCACAACCACTGCACGGTTCGAAACTCCACGCTCACTTGCATCCTCATACGGCAATTAAACCATCACACAATCTAGTCCCCCTCACTTCTTCTTCGTATCTCACGTCGACGACCCCTCTCCGGCTGTTTCCTCCCCTTGCAACTACGTACCTAATATGTGATGACTTAAGCGTCTGCCCCACACCCTAGATTGCTCACTATCATCTAGAACCACAGCCTCAAAGTGTATGGTTACTAGAACCGTCACTAACACCTCGGCTGGGCAGTCGATATGTACACATGCACCACTACTATCGCTCCGTCATAGCATCGTCTGAAGCATCATACCCCCCACCCCCACTGCACACTCTTGCGATGCCCACCTAATAATTACCTAGACAGAGCATGCACGCCCCCACCCAGAGCAGACCCACCGCGTGGATACATTCTCCTGTAACCTGCAGTCTGGATACATTGTAGGACAGCGATGATTACGGCTCTGTCGTGAAGCACTCAAACTCGCAATCCAGTGGAGGATATTCAACGCTTTCGACCCTTCTCTGGTCCGTCATTTTTTACGCTATTATTCCCTTCTCACGTTACAGCCTGCCCCCCATCATGTCGCCTCCCATGTTGCACCGAATTCGATTGACGTTCGCAACCCTACCACTCTTGCTATGAGGTCTCGTCATGTCTGTCGGCATTTGCTGGGAATCGAACGTTGTACCATCCCATAACCCACCTCATCCCCCATGAGTCCTACATGATCGCCCCTAGCTGAAGAAGTGATCTTGCACGATCTCCCCACTCATAACCCCACTCTACTCCAGTGGTTCGGCGCTGGCCTCGGTCGGTCTGCTTCTTCCTCCCCCTTTGCTCGTGTTGTTTACTCGGCTTACCACTTATGTCACGGTGCCCCTCGGGACCTCGCACGTGATCTCAACCCTCTACGCCGCTCACAAGAAGGTTTTTTTATTTTTTTGTTGTTTTTTGTTCATGTGGGCCCCTCATAAGCAATTCCGCTTTCTCTGCCTAGTACCTGTCCACCGCCCACAGCACATTGTTTTTCTTCTGTTTTCCATTTTTGCATATTCTACACCACCCAAAACCATTCAGCAACCACTACGGTTTCATATGGTCTTTATTGCATACAAGTTCCCTGCCACAGCACATAACCCCCCTCATATGTGCCCCCCCTCTCCTTGCCCGATCCTGCCCTACACCCACCACAACTCCACTCCCAACACCCCACCCAACATCAGAACAATGAATGACAGCAATATAATGCACACAAAATTGCTGAAACAAAATTAACTGTGACAGTAAAACTATCTAAATGGCCATTATCAACCAGTTCATTTATGTAACACTTGCTTCTGGGTCTATTTTTGAACATAATGCCACATAAACTCTTTGGGAGAAAATAGGAAGACTTTCTTAACCCTCAAAACCCTTAACCCTCAATACGGTGTCATAAAAGTGTGACACTTAGTATGTGAGATGATAAAAAAAATGAAATCAGCAAACTGCAACACAATGATCTGTGATGTCCATCTGACGCATGTGCAAACAAAAAAACTTACAAACAATTACAAAACAGTGCAGACAGAATGCAAAAACACGCATGGTCTCTTCTTGTTCTACATAAAGCACAAGAATATTTTTGCAACAATTCTTAGAAGCTTTATCGATCATGAATGCACTTTCACACACGCACGACGATAACACCAAAGAAAACGTCAATCAATGGACTGATTCATACATGAATCACTTTATAACTCTAGACATTGACTGAAAAGCCTGACCGGAGATGGAAAAGCCGGCACTGATGGGAATCCTGAATAATCCGGATCCATTATAATCAATGTGAGGTGATGATTAGTTTAAAATAAAACACAGATTTGCCTGAACAGGTTCATGCTGTGAGATGAACAATGTGCTGAAACAGACTGTTAAATTTAACCTGTTGAACTGAGGACAGACCACAATTTTCAACCTGTTGAGCTGAGGACAGACGACATCCTATATTTCAAATGTCTAGATTGCTTTTAGTGGTTGACCAGTATAATGTGGGTCATTGTCGTCTGTCCTCAGTTCAACAGGTTGAATTTAACAGTCTGTTTCAGCACATTGTTCATCTCACAGCGTGAACCTGTTCAGGCAAATCTGTGTTTTATTTTAAACTAATTGACTCTGGGAGTTAATAATCACCTCACATTGATTATAATGGACCCGGATTATTCAGGATTCCCATAAGTGCTGGCTTTTCCATCTGCGCTGAAACAGTGTTACTTGTCAGTTGCTCAGTAACATTTTTATGATTTTTTACAAGGCATGTGACAATGCGATACATGCAACAAACATCTTCCCAAATTCGTAACGGGAATCATTTGTCAACAAAAAGAAGCACCGAGGTCTTCCTGCGGGTTTCTGCCAAAATAAAAGTTGAGAAAAAGCAAGAACTCCGTCAACATTAATAATGTAATTTATTGTTATTTTACGGTTGCTCTGTAAAATAAAATAAAAAACGAAAGAAGTCTCTTCTGCTCAGCAAGGCTGCATTTAATTGTAAGGCAAAAATACATGCCTGATTCAAGAAGGGGGTCTAAAAAATGGCCAAAAATATTATTTTACTATTATTACTTTATTATTATTTTACTAACTTATTCATTTTAAGTTAAGTTGTGTTTTATTGGTATACTGTCTGCTAGAATGCTAAAAAAAATGTTCAGTGTTAAGTAAATATTTTTTAATTGTTGTTTTGTAATTGATTTTTTTTTTTCTTTGAAAAGCAAGACAAAACAGTAAAAAGCACATTTTGGCAATTTAATTTATGCAATGCAATGGTGAAAAAAATTGGCAAAATGGGGGAAAAACTTGAAAAACCGTGTTCGGTATTCAGCCTTCGGCCCAGTGTTTCATTTTGTTCGGCTTCGGCCAAGAATTTTCATTTCGGTGCATCCCTATTAATAACTTCATAAGAAGAACTGATTTTGCATGGTTCTGCACATTTTTTCACTGCGCCATAAAAGACATAAAGGAAGAGCTGTGATTAAAATGATCTAAGCCCTGAAGATCTATGCATTGCTCAATAATGTATTTCAGAAGCGAATATAATTTTAAACAATACGGCCGCTATATTTCTCTAGGCCACATACAATCTCTTGATGTTCTTTTTTTTTTTTGGTGACAGACTGAAGGATGCTGAGGGAACAATATCCCTGTTGTTCTTGCAGAGAGCTGTATTTTTAGAGAACATTTGCCTGCATCATATTGCAGAGACTGGATATCATATACACACACATGACATATTCCACACCATCAATGTTTTATCACAACACAGATCTGCAAACGTGAAAAGGTGGTGAACTGCTAAACTAAAGATCAAACACTGACATTGGATCTCATTCAAGAATCATGAGCCAACTGAATGGTTCATAAACCATTATCATGTAAATTGTTGCACTCAATCTATTGTTCTACAAATTATTTACAAAAAAAAGTCATTCCGCTTGTGTTTTATTAATGAGGCCCAATGGCAGTAATTACAAAACCAGAAATTCTCTCTTTACTTCCATCTGCTGTAAAAAAATAAATTAAAAAAAAGAGAGAGAGTTTTATTAAATAATTGGAAATTATTTTGATTTTATTTTTAGTCAATTTAAAATTAAGTTTTAGGTATAATAACTGTACAATAACAATTTATCATTAATGTATAAAGATATATCATATTTAATAAACATTTTATTTATAGTTAGTACTGCTATAATCAATATTTCTGCAATCACTGTACAGGATGCAGCAGAGGAAGTGCACTGCAATCTTGCAATCATTTCTCAAGTCTGTCTATTGCATCACTGTGAGCAAAGACTGGAAAGACTGAGGGCAAAATAACGGTTACTCTTTATAAACTGTATTATCCTACAAAGGACATCCTTTGATTGGAAGATTGTTTATGCTGTGAGAGGCTTGACATGGCTAATCGCAAGTGTGTTCAATTCAGTCCAATACTGGAGACTACATGGGAAGTAAGCCTGCTTCAGAAGACCAAATGGGGCCTCCAGGCGATTTCAAGACCCCCTCTACACCTCAGTACCACACAAGACACTCAGCCTTTGATTGAATAATAATAGAGTTGTTTTGCTTGTTCTTCATGGGGGATGATGGAGAAGTACAGCTGCACGATGGTTAAATTATTTCGTAATTTAATACATTTGACTAGAAAAATCGCAATGGAGATCGCTAAACTCCATGTAATATGCTTGTCAGTGTTTTCAGCTCATTAGCACATTTTTGCAATGCAGTTGCCAGGTTGGAAAAATCAAGTAAAACATGGTGGGGCGAAAAATACATTTAAGATAAAAGCTCTGATTGTGGGATTTTAACTCTTGACATTTTCAGTATAAATGATCACAACTAAAATATGAATCAGGCAGCCTTGGGATTTGGTACATGAAACGATGTTCACATTAGGGCTGGGCGAATGACGGGGGGTGGGGGGGGGGGGGATATGTATCGTATACGACACGTCCTCGTAAGTATCGCGATGTCGATGTCAGCAGTTAGGTAACAGACGATTATCGACATTATCGTGAAGAAAATGACAAATGATAAACCTAGTAAGTTGCAAAAAATATTTTACATAGCACCATAGTCACCATACGGGTCATTTTGCATGCAAGAATGACAATTTAGTAGGAGGGTTGGGAATCGAAAAGCTATTCCAATTTCGGAAATCAGATCAGATGCGTAAGGTCAGGAATCAAATTACATTCCGATTCTTCTTCTCGATTTCTGTATGCGCATTTATTGTGATTTCAAAAGATTCAACTGCAAGAAGATGAAATAGAACTCACTTCTGCACATCCGCGCACTTGTTTTCTTTCTGTGCTGAGGAACACACACACACAAAAAGCGCACGCACAAAGCCTGCCTCTTAGATCTCATACTTCTTTCTCGCATTCTTACACATTCGAGATGGACAAATACACACAGAATTTATCAAATATCCCATAAATACAATTGGTTATGTCTTAAGTGAACTTAAAGAGTTGAGAAAGTAAACTGGATCCATGCATTGACAGCAGCCGCTGCCGCCAGTCATTATAATGTTAATCAAAGAACAAAATAAACTAAAATCCCTCTCTGATCTTGACTGAATCACTTTTGTAACCTCTGTTGATATTTTATTTGCCTGTTGTTCGGCGCTGACTACAGTAATGGGAACGTGCATCTGTGTATGCGATTATTTGCGTTCCAATATAATTTATCCTTATTTAGGGTATAGGCCTTTTCTATTTTGATCTGCAGTTTAATAAATGTTAAACAGAAAAAAAAGACTAATTGTAGCACTGCATGCATTTCTGAATATTTATTTAAACAGACTGTATAATGATGAAAAACCACAAGCATGACAGGTATAATTAAAAGACGCAAATTCCTTCAGCGCACATTTCCGTGTAATATTTTTACAGATTTTTTTAAACCGTGTATACAATATAATTATGTTTAACTAAGCTGAGATATAGCACTATAAATTCTTAATGCATTTGGATGAAGACTTAGGCTTCGAAGCTCGCCCTCGCACGCGTTCTGAGTTTCGGCAGCCCAACACTGAATATTATATTGTAGCCGTTGTATTTTGAGTCATAAAATAAAAATTAAAATACTAAAATGAAATTTAAATGACCCTGCTTCTAAATAAATAAACCAGTTATCTTTATTTAGTTAAAAACGGGCCAAAAGAGACCTCCGAACTAGTAGGCTACCAGAAAGGGTTTTTGCTCAGAATTTGTTTTTAATCCCTGCATGATTTTAATCATACATGATAAATATCAAATACGTTATAGCTTGACTACAAGTTTAAAAACAACGCTGCAATTGTTAGGCTATAATTAAGGAAATTAAACTTACCATCATGAAATGTCTACACAGGCGATAATTCCAAAAAGAAAGAGAAACATCGGAAAACAGGCATATTTTATTCAAGACATTATTACATGACATCAACATGCATTTATCATTCATAAAATCACCGCCAGAATGTCCAACTTCACCATGATGAACTTAAAATTGGGTTCTATTATTTGTCCTCAACAGTTCTCCTCACAAAACGAAATTCATTTCAAACACAAATTTGATAAGAAGAGAGTGGAAATTATTAGCAACACCAACATAACAGCAAAGCTCATGTCTTCTGTTAGTTTAAGCACAAACTAAGAAAAGTAAAACCAAACTTTGTGGCAATAATTAAGACCAAACTGAACAGGGTGTTTTTATTGTGCATGTCGGCAATGTTGTCTCGGCGAGGGGGGGCGTGGTGGAGGTGGGGCTTACGTAGACTATATTATCAGATATCGCAATATTTTTAAAGGCGATTATCGATACGGTAATTCTGACATATCGCCCAGCCCTAGTTCACATACAATTTTCTTCCACAATGTGATGAATTTCCAAAGTAGAAATAGTATAAATGTTAAAGCCATTTCAGCAGCTGAGGCTATTTTCATAGCAAAAGCGGTGTTGTCCATTTTCTTCCAGCTGAGTTGTAAAAAATAAATCAGAACAAAATAAAATAGAAAAATACAATATATTTAACAAAATACACAAGGTGTTTGAAAAATTTTTAAATTATATATAAAATAAAAAATTCTGGAAGTATTCATTAAACATTCCCTTAATGAGATCTTACTAAATAAAATTGTTGTTTACTTGCATTAAAAGCATAGCAGTCCAATAAGATATGCTTTATATTTCCAAACGAACCCGTAAAAAACAATATGGTGCGATATGATTTTATCCATCTGAAATTAATTGGATTGTAAAAAGTGGGCATTTCATACAAGAATTTAGCCATGCATGAAGTTTCTTAAAATAATATATGTATTAAAAATGAAAGGTCAAATTTAATTACCCGTTGACTTTAAAGGCACATTTGCATACATTAGTGATAAAAAAAACTATATTTCGCCCCGACAAATTAATCATCTGATATTTGACCATATCTGCATCAGTCGCAGCAATTTCGATTAATGTAAGTAATCATTATGCCTAGATTCAACAGTTGTCATCAATAGACAGCGCCCACTGTCTGCTTTCATTTTAGCAGCAGTTTTCTGTGCAACTTATTTCCCCATATTATCAGTCATCAGCCACCTTGCTCACTAGATTATGGACATCAACCACTGAAGATCCCACAATCAGTTGATAATCTGTTCAAATACGGCTTAAGGGTTAAATCAGCTAAACGACACATCAACAAAATGATCCTAAAACATGCTCTTTGTCGATATGCAAAAAGCTGCACTCAGTAACCACTGATGGGCTTCATCCAGCCTTGAAGATTCAACCACAACCTCTCCATTAAGAATGAAAAGCCTCTGGTTCAGAACTTCACTCTCCTTTTCACACTACGTGTGTGCAGTAGACACGAAGATCTGCAATACCGCTGTCAAAAAGGCAATGAAATGAAGTAACATACTCTAGCTCAACACAATATAATGTAATTAACTGGGCATATACCAGAAATGCCGGGTGTGCTCGCATGCCTGCAGCGATGCAAAACTATTCCTTCATAAATGCACTGTTATTCATGCAGGTTTGTAAAGGCATGACCTTAAAAATGACTAAATTGTAGAACGCTCACCAATAGATCCTGGCAAAATGCAAACATTAATACATTCAACAAAACAATATGGTACCAAGTTTAAATAACCTTGGAAATACTATGGTACTTTCTGTGCAACAACCGCACTGAGTATGATATTATATTGTGAATTTATGAATTATGAATATCATATTCTATATGAAACTATGGTTAAAGTTTTATTAAAGATCACCATAATAATGCAAGAACCTAATGTACTTCCAAGAACACCATGTTAGTACCACTGTACATGTGTGAGTATACCTGACTGTGGAGGAGGTACTATATATATATACCTACTATTACCTATATAGGACCTAAACATGTAATACCACGATAATCTGATATGCCGAAAAGGACTTGTGGACAGTTACTTTGGCAGCAAATGTAAAGGGCATAGGACTTTTTTGAGTAATATAACATTCACAGAATGATGACCATATCGCTACCATAGCTATTAGATAACAGTCAACGTACTTATATTAACGAATACCCACAGTCTACACAAGGTATATGCCCACACAAAACAACATGGACAATTCGTTAGTGAGACAACAATATTAACGGTATTCTGTGATATAACGTTAGGCTATAGTTATTGTGTTGTACACAATCACGGACAGATGGCAATGCCATAGTACTGAAAGTACTCGGAGGTGCTTCAAAGAATCGCAATCAACTATCCCCATAGCAAACCAAAAATTAGTGTGTCTTTTCGTCTAGCGCAAACAACCTGTAGTAACTACCGTTACGCTTTTCTGGCGGAAACTGCGGTTATCATCGTACATGTTCACTTGGGTCGCTCCAGTACAGAGACTCACCTGTAGTATGAACGCGTCTTCCCGAGACCTTCTTCTGCATGGACTCCGTTAAATCTCCCATCCTCCACAAACCCAAACACACACACACACACACACACACCGAACCGCGGAACCGACCCAGATCACGGTTCCGAGCCAGCCACAGGTCTCAGAACAGCAACAGTCCCGTTAATGCGGCGTCCCGTTTGCATTCACACAGACACATGAAGGAGTGAGGATGTGTTTAATTGCGTTTGCTTTTTTTTAGTTCATACCGATCGCCTCAGTTTCAGTGACATTCCTCCGTAACGTCGCCGATATTTTCACGCCTTTCCAAGCGCGCGTCGCGTCAGAAGCCGCTCCATATTCCCCTCAAACCGCAGAAATACTCACGCACGCACGGATCAAACATTTATTCCGTGACAGTCCCTCTCCGCGTAGTAAAATCGTGCGGTAAGTCCAGGTCCCGCACTGTCCTCCTCCTCCTCCGCAGCAGCAGGTCCCAGTCAGATTGATTGCTGTATATCTTCGCTACGATCTTTTTTCCATTGAAGCAACGTCGTTGCGATTCTCCATTCCAGTTGCGCATACTGGACCCGCGTCCCGTTTCCCGCGTGCGCTCCTGGCGTAGCTCACGTCATCCGTCGACTGCCGTAAGAGGCGCTGCGCTTTTCCGCTGCTTAGGAACCACTGGCACACTGCTGGGACGGGCTTAGTGAATACAGAGGAGACTCCTCCGAATTAGTATGCTGGGCGTGGAACGACGTCATTTCCTGAATTTCTTAAGCCTTTGTAAGCAGCAGGGAGTGCCAATGGATGAGAAAAAAATCAATTAATCAATACATACATTTATAAAGTACTTCATTGCATAGTATAGATAGATAGACAATAGGCAATATATAGGCCTAGTAATATATATATATATATATGTATATAATTATATACAGTATTTACTCTAGAATCTAGATAGATAGATCATTTATATGCCATAATATAGTAGATATAAATAATTTATATGCCCCAGTATTTACTCGAGAGATAATTTATATACACAATATTTACTTTAGATAGATAATGTATATGCAGAGTATTTACTCCAGATAGATAGATAGATAGATAGATAGATAAACACGACACATACTGTTAGATCATTTATATACTCAGTATTTCATCATAGATAGACAGACAGACAGATAGAGAGAGAGAGAGAGAGAGATAGCCCCGGGATAGTAACTGTCTGTGTTTGCTGTGGACTGTTAGCACCTAAATGACGTCAATAAGGTAAAATTACATAAAAGGTCAATGCAACAACCATTACACCAGTTCGAGCTGAACGAAAGCACACGCACCACAGCTGCACTGCGCCCCCCTGTTCTCACTGATGGAGTGGTACAGCCCAGTTCCTCTCCTCCTCCTCCTCCTCCTCCTCCTCCTCTTGCTGCTGTGCCCTCCATCTCTCCATTTCCTTTGATTCTGTTTCTCCTTGAGGACGGATTCAGGCCTTCCTGCAGAGCAGATCTCTTGGTTTCTCATCCTCTGTCTCTTCATCCTTCTTTGAAAAGAGGACAAGGTGAGCAAGGATCACAAGGCAACATAAAGAAGGTACGTTCCATCCATCATCATCTTTCCATCCATCCATCAGAACTGGAAGAGAATGTGATGCGCTGCTGTGGCCTGTGCAGCCATCATAACTGCATCACTACATTAATCACATCCATCAGATGCTCGATTAACCCATTTTCAGTCCGTCTCTCCAGGTTACACTTTCTCTGCATGGTTCTGGGTGACTTCAGTCCTTTTTTTGTGTGATTTTATTTGTTTTTAATGTACAGTGCTCCCCTCCACCGGTCCTGTATGACTCATGCAGATTCACAGGGATATTTCTGCATGCTGCAGATGAACTAGTTCATGTTTAATGCTTCAGAAACATCATTCATTGTGTTTTGTGGGTGCAAAAGGTCTGTAAGGAACATGACTGGTGTTAAGAGTCACTTGTCACTTTTGTCCCACATACCCTTAAAAAAGAGCTTCTACACATAAAAGACGCACATGCTTTTTAAGGAAACAACGACTAATGGATGCTGCACTTTGGCTGTCTAATACAAGCAAATATAGCATGTTAGCGTATAGCATATAGCAGTCAGTAGGCCACTGCATATAGAGTAATGTCATTGCTACATCAAGGTCAAAGACTCAAATGTTTCACGTGATACAATTCTGTTTTTGTGACATATTCACATATTTTTTTCATTCCATACCCATATGCATTTTTCTGTGGAAGCAAAAAGGAGCATTGGCTCAGCAGTCTTTCATATAAGCAGGTGTCCGTCCACGCACTGTCAAGCAAAAAAAAAACTATAATTAAATAAATAAATAAATATGGAGGAAAATTGAACGTATTATAATGGTAGGTTTTGTCATTTTTAATGTATTTATTTTATTTTATCTATTTATTTAATTTTTTACATTTTTGTTAATTCTTTTAACATTCTTTCAATATTTACATATGGGGTTGTGAGGATGGTGTTTTTTTTTTTATTATGCATTGACCAAAATGTTGACAGTTACCGACTTTAAAAGTTACACAAATAACTGATATTCTTTGATCTTTATTATATATACTAAAAATCCTTGGAAATTAAAATACATCAAGGTGCACAAAATATTAAACAGAACAACTGTTTTCAACATTGATAATAAGAAATGTTTCTTGAGCAGCAGATCAGTATATCAGAATGATTTCTGAAGGAACATGTGACACTAAAGACTGGAGTGATGATGCTGACAATTCAGCTTTGCATCACAGGATTAAATTCTATTTTAAAATATATTAAAATCGAAAAAGTTTATTTTAAATTATAATAATATTTCACAAAAATACAGTTTTAATGTTTTTTTTTTAATCAAATAAATGCAACCTTGCTGGGCAAAAGAGACTTCCTTCAAAAAAAAAAAAAACTGACCCAAACTTTTGAACAGTGCACACGGAGAAATTGAAAACCTCAATCTCTCCCTTTTCTTTATATTTGTATTCCTAAAGGAAAGTCCAGGAAAACCTGCCGGATTTCTTGAACCCTTGATCCCATTCCCACATGGAAGCAAAAGCCAAAGGAGCGTCGAAGTCTGCCTCCAAAGCAGAGAAGAAGGAGGCAGCCCCACCGCCAAAACCAGACCCCGTCTCTGCTGAACCCGCAGAACCCGAGAAGCCGGCGGAAGATGGAGAGACCAACCAACAGGGGACAGCGGAGTCCGCAGGAAGTAGCTGTGAAACCTTAGAAAATTTGAAGCCTTTCCTGATTGGAGGAGCTGTCATCGCCCTTGGAGCTGTATTGGTGGGCGTAATCTTATTAGCCAAGAAAAACTGACCCAAGGCCTAAGATTAATTGTTAAACAGTGGGGTTGATTACTTCACAGACTATTCAAGTTTATATAAAGGGGTGGGGAGTCACTAGCGGGGTGAACATATGTCCTATTTGTCCTGAACATGTGCTGGCCAGGATTTCCAAATTGCCAAAAATGTCCGGGTTTTGGCTTTGATTTTCATAATGACTGAAAAGGTAGCATGCAGGCATTGTACATAATCGACCAATCGTGGCACACGCGAAGGTGGGCTCTACAGAGAGCGGCCAAAGCAATGCAAATTCACATAGATACAATGTATGAAGACTATAGAGACTGCTTCAACAGGAAAACAAAGTCAAAACCCGGGCATTTTAAGTAATGTAGAAATCCTGTCCAGGACATGTCCGGGAAAACGAGTACGTATGGTCACTCTACACACTAGGCGTCTTAATTTTATGCTGTACTTTAATTTCAGTGCTTGTGGTGACGTTCCTGCCAGCTATTAAAGCAAGCTAGAGATGCATTTAGGCCAAACACTTTTCATATAACATTCAACTTAGTTGTAGCCAACGCACATTTCCACCAAAACTTTCATCCTAGTCACTCTGCCTGCTGGTTGACGCTCAAAAACACCCTCATTCATGCCACAATGTTGAGATTAAACCAATTATCCAAAAATATTTCCGTTTTTCAAGCTGGACTTAAATCCATAACTGCCAGCTACAATAACGTTAAGACGCATGATTCAGGGTTAAAAATACAGAATTTTTCTGTCATTTATTGAAATTAAATGCCATTTATATCTTGATACCAATAAAAGCAATTGGTTTCATACTTAAATGCTTGTGCAAATCCATATGTACATATCAAGCCACTGACATCTATTACAGTTAGGCCTGTATTGTTGAGAGAAGGTGTAGAAATGTAAAGAAAGAATCTCAGCTATTTCAAATATTATATGGGTTCATTTTGTATTTGACATCAGCCATCGAACAAACACAAGTCATTCAATAATTCAATAATCGTGCCTGTGAATTGCATACTGTAGACCATCTGTGCCATTTCAAAATCTTAGTTTCTTGTTTTGAACGACGTTGACGATTTTCTGAAGTGGGCCAATGGAAATAGATGCAACGTAGATTATGACGGCTCTCGGCCAACAGCTTCAATTTCGCAGTTACATTATGATGAGCGCTACACACAACAGAAACAATCCCTAAATGCATGCAGACACGAACAATATAGACTCACACGTCACATGACATACTGTTACAGAAAATGACATTTTCTTTAAAGTGCGTATATAATGCAATAATTCAAATAGAACTCTGTATTTAAAAGAAAGAAGACTGTGTACTGGTTGTGATACTGAGGGTAACGATGTGGATGATGATGCGGCAACATGGTGGTTGTCTTGGTGATGATGATGATGAGTGATTATGATTTTATTTGTTTGTTCTAATGAAGTTTACCTGTTCCTCTAATGTAGCCCCTTTCCTCCTGCCATATGTATTTATTTTGCACACAGCCTCGCCTGCTGTCTTTCTGCTGTTCCTCGTGTGAATTAAAACAAGATGGCTCCCTTGTGACTTGATGACCTTATTAAAGGACAATGAACCATATTTTCCCAGACTCAGTGTGTTTTTGTTTCTCTAGTTATTTTTGGACAGAATTCAATACTTGAAGCCTGTTTTTTTCATACTTGTGACAGATGTCTTTGCTATTTTTCATTTCAACTATTTACTAAATGAAGCACAGTCGCTATTAACAAGGAATTAGTAAATCGGGTAATATAGACATGCATCTATCACTGGAAAAAGGAAGAACAACAACAAAAACATACAAAGGTCAGGGGTTATGTGTAATATCATCAAAGGACATACCTACATAAATGACTTCTATAGCTATGTTTGATAGTCTTGCTGCAATCCTACAAAAAATGCATTTACTGAATTTTACATTATTACCGGATCTGCTTTTTAGAGTCATGAAATAAATTGTGATTATTTTATTCTAGCCCCAGTTTAAAAAAATTATTATATTCCATCAACAATGCTAGTTTTTAACAGCACGAAACAATAAAACAATATAAGAATAAATCTCTCCCTATATCTCTCACTGAACAGCTTATTTATTTTTAATGTTCCATCGAAGGTTTTAAGATATTGTTCATCAGATCGTTTAAAAACCGCTGATGTGGAGAAAGTGTCTGGCTAAAAGAAGCTACAAAAAAAACAACAGCTTAAATATAAGACACAATTTTATTTTTATTTGTGTTGTTACAGAGATCTGGTGACTTTAATTTACACTAATTACTGGAGTTTGACAGAATGTTATGGAAGAAAAATAATGCCATATATCTTTGAAACAAAAAAAAACACACGTTGAATAGCACTAACTGAAAAAATAATGCAAATAATGCATTGCATAATGCAGGTTAAGTGTCCGTGGGGAATCCTGGAGTGTGATGTATGAGGGGAACCCCAGTATTACAGCACAGGTCACACAAGCCCTGATACAAGTTAAGGAAACTAAGCAACCGAAAGCAATTTATGAAGAGTTCAGATGCAAAAGCCTCTAAGTGCCATCTGAAAATGTCTTCTAAAATTAGCATTTTTATCAGGCTCCTGTGTTTAGGTTCAGAAATGTTACTTTAATGGCAATGTATAGGTCCTTTTCTATGCCAGTAAAGTGAAATAACTGAACATAAATAAAGAAGCCTGATAAAAATGCTCATTGTAGAAGACAATTTCAGACGGCACTTTGGAGGCTTTTGCATCTGACTCTTCATATGTCTTCCCTTCAGATGTCATGTTAGTTCTGTATCATCATGCGTTGGGTTAAAATTACATATAATCGCCTTTGTGGGTAGAGAAGGCGCTTACATTAGGCTATACGGGAACGCTAAGTTTTTTAAAATTTTTTTAAAGATATAACATTCACAGGGGATACAGTCATAGCAATAAAATACATACACAACCAGAATACAAAACAATAAATACATAAAGTATAATAGGGAAATAGTGAAGATTGAAGTTGAATTAAACATACACACAATCAGCTTTTCCACATGTTTATACTGGCCCCGATAATTAAAACTTCTACTTAGCGCTTGCTCAATTTCTGCAGATCAGTTTTTGTGAATTAATGACTTAATCCACCTGTTGTTTTGGTCTTCATCAACAGCCGCTTGCTGCTATTTTTAAACAGATTGCATATTTTGGAAGTGAATTCTGGAAGGTGAATATGAATTATTGACTTTTTAATTATGAAAATGTGTGTGAAATATTTTTGAATTGAAATATTCACAAATAGACAACTATGTTAAATTTCAGGACCTAATGCAAGCCCTGGAAATACAAGGCATTACAATGCAAGCACTGTTAATGCAATGCATTATTTTTTCAGTTAGTGCTATTCAATGTGCTTTTTTTTGTTTCAAAGACACATGGCATTATTTTTCTTCCATAACTTTCTCATCATGTTGCTCCGGCTTCACTAGAAGCGCGCGGATGTCTTCTCATGACCTTGTTTCCGCCCGTGCGTATTTGACAAACGCAACGCGGAAATTACGCAGATGTAATGCGGTTGTAAGCGGCGCAAGAGGAACGTGTGTAGCGTGCGAGTTTGTTTAGGTAATGTTTCTTACATTTTTTGACATCTTCCATAATAATAGCCGGCTCTAATAGTAAGAGTTTAGTTATGGATTCTTAACTAAGGAACATATCTTGAGCTGAACGACTCTATTAAACATTTGCTATGTAGTGTTAATGCAAATCTCTAGGCATCATATGAATATCTCTACAACTATTACTGAGTTTTGTCTCGTTTTCGTATCTATCTATCTATCAATATCTTCGTGCTGTCTGTCTATCTATCTATCTATCCATATATCCATCTATCTATCTATCCTGTCAATATCTTCTTATATTGTCTGTCCAATATCTATCCCTCATCTATCTATCTACTATCTATCTATCTGTCTGTCTGTCTGTCTATCTATCTATATCTATCTATCTATCTATCTATATCTGAATTTATCTATCTATATCTATCTATCTATCTACTGTATATATCCATCCATCCATCCATCCATCTATCTGTCAATATCTATCTATCTGTCTGTCAATATCTATCTATCAATATCTATCTATATCGTCCATATCTATCTATCATTCTATCTATCTGTCTGTCAATATCTATATGTATGTATCTATCTATCTGTCTGTCAATATCTATCCTATCGATCTGTCTTCTGTCATATCTATCTATCTGCTGTCTGTCATCTATACTATCTATCTGTGCCAATGATCTTCTAACGTCGGTCTGCAATATCTTATCTATCTGTCTGTCTGTCAATATCTATCTATCTGTCAATATCTATCTATCTAATCTGTCTGTGTCAATATCTATCTATCTGTCTGTGTCAATATATATCTATCTATATCTATCTGTCTGTCTGTCAATATATCTCTATCTCTATCTATCTATCTGTCTGTCAATATCTGTCTATCTATCTATCTATCTATCTCATTCTATCATTCTATCTATCTATCATCTATCTATCTATATCTATCTATCTATCCTATCTATCTATCTGTCTGTCTGTCTGTCCAATAACCTATCTATACGTCTATCTGTCTGTCAATATCTATCTATCTATATCTATCTATAATCTGACTCTTTCCTGTCATAGCTATCGATCTGACTATCTATCTGTCCAATAGCTATGCTATCTATATCTATGCTATCTATATCTATCTGTCTATCATATCGATTCTCTCTATATCTAGCTCTCTGTCAATATCTATCTCACTGTCGGTCAATATCTCTCTAGCATATCTATCTTATCTGTCAATATCTATCTAGCTATATCTATCTATCTGTCTTGTCAATATCTATCTATCTATCTATCCTATCTGTCTGTCTGTCAATAATCTATCTATCTATATCTATCTATCTTCAATATCTATCTATCGATCTGTCTGCATATCTATTCTATCTGGCTGTCTCTTCAATATCTATCCATCTATCTAGTCTGTCTATCTATCTATCTATCATCTGACTTTTTCTGTCTGTCTATCTATCTATCTAATCTGTCTGTCTGTCAATATCTATCTATATCTATCTGTCTGTCTTTCATGTGTCTGTCTGTCTATCTATCTATGTATCTGTCTGTCTGTCAATATCTATCTATCTGTCAATATATATCTATCTATCTAATCTGTCTGTCTATCTATCTATCTACATATCTATCTATCTATCTATCTATATATCTGTCTGTCTGTCTGTCTCATCTATCTATCTGTCTGTCTGTCTGTCTGTCAATATCTATCTATATGTCTGTCAATATCTATCTATCTGTCTGTCTGTCAACTGTATCTATCTATCTATCTATCTACTACTAGCTTCGTCAAATCTTCTATCTATATCTATCTACTCTGCCCCTGGGTCAATATCTGTCTATCTGTCCTGTCCTGCCAATAGCTATCTATCTGTTCCATATCTATTCTACTAATGTCTGTCTGGTTCAATAATCTATCTACTGTCCGGCTTCATATATTCTAAGCTATCTAATCTGTCTTGTCAATAGCATCTATCTGTCTGTCTGTCTATATATCTATCTATATATCTATCTGTCTGTCTGTCAATATATATCTATCTCTATCTATCTATCTGTCTGTCTGTCATCTATCTTTCTATCTATCTATCTTTTTATCTATCTGTCTGTCTGTCTGTCATATCTCCTCTATCTATATCTATCCTATCTGTCCTGTCCTATCTATCTACTATCTGTCCCTGCTGTCTGTCAATATCTATCTAATTATCTGTCTGCTCAATATCTATCTATCCTATAATCTCTATGTCTATCTGTCTGTCTGTCTGTCATATCTATCTATCTATCTATCTATCTGTCTGTCAATATCTATCTGTATGTATCTATTTGTCTGTCTGTCTGTCAATATCTATCTATCTATATCTATCTATCTATCATCTATCTCATATCTATCTATCTCATATCTATCTATCTCATATCTATCTATCTAATCTATCTATCTTTCTGCATCAATATCTATCTACTATCTATCTGTCTGTCTGTCTGTCTAACATCTATCTATCTATCTATCTATCTGTCAATATCTATCTATCGAATCTGTCTGTCAATATCTATCTATCTGTCTGTCTGTCAATATCTATCTGTATGTTTCTATTTGTCTGTCTGTCTGTCAATATCTATCTATATCTATCTATCTATCTATCTATCTATTTTTCTGTCTGTCTGTCTGTCTGTCTTTATATCTATCTATCTGTCTGTCTGTCAATAGCTATCTATCTATCCTATATCGAGCTATCGTCCTGTCCTATATATCTATCTATATCTATCTACTGTCTGTCAATATCTTCCTATCTATCTATCTATCTAATCTGTCCCTGTCTGTCTGTCTGTCCAATATCTATCTATATGTCTTCCAATATCTATCTATGCTGTCTGGTCTGTCTTCATATCTATCTAAAGAAGGTATTTAATCTATATCTATCTATATGTCTGTCAATATCTATCTATAATCTATCTATCTGTCTGTCTGTCTGTCTGTCTGTCTATCTTTCTATATATCTGTCTGTCTGTCTGTCAATATCTATCTATATCTATCTATCTGTCAATATCTATCTATCTATCTATCTGTTTTTCTATCTATCTATCTATCTATCTGTGCTGTCATTATCTATCTATCCTATCGATCTATTCTGTCTGTCTGTCCAATATCTATATCTATCATTGTCTGTCATATCTATCGATCTATCTAATCTATCTCTCTGTCCTGTCAATCTATTATCTGTCCAATATTATCATCTACTATACTAGCTTCTGTCTGTCTATATCTATCTATCTGTCTGTCAATATCTATCTATATCTATATATCTGTCTGTCAATATATATCTATCTATATCTATCTGTCTGTCAATATCTATCTATCTGTCTGTCTGTCAATATCTATCTATATCTATCTGTCTGTCAATATCTATCTATCTATCTATCTATCAAACTATCTATCTATCTATCTATCTATCTATCTATCTATCTACTAATCTATCTGTCTGTCCCATATCTATCTATCTGTCTTTCTGTCAATATCTATCTATCTGTCAATATCTATCTATCTATCTATCTATTTGTCTGTCTGTCTGTCAATATCTATCTATCTGTCTGTCAATATATATCTATCTATATCTATCTCTGTCTGTCTATCTATCTACTATCTGTTGTTGTCAATACTTCTATCTAGTCTATACATCTGTCTGTCTGATCTGTCACATACTCAATCTATCTATATCTATCTATCTATCTATCTTCTGTCAATATCTATCTATCTATCCTATCCATCTGTCTTTCTGTCAAATCTATCTATCTAAATATCTATCTATCTATCTATCTAACTATATCTATCTATCTATCTATCTGTCTGTCTGTCTGTCTATATATCTATCTGTCTGTCTGTCAATATATATCTATCTATATCTATATATCTGTCTGTCAATATATATCTATCTATATCTATATATCTATATCTATATATCTATCTGTCTGATCCAGTATCTATCTGTCTGTCTTTGTCTGTCTGTCTGTCTGTCAATATCTGTCTGTCTGTCAATATCTGTCTATCTATCTATCTATCATATATATCTTTAAATGTCTGTCAATATCTGTCTAGCTATCTATCTGTCATATCTATCTATATGTCTGTCCTATATGTCTATCTATCTATCTTATCTGTCAATCTCTACTCTATCTGTCTGTCAATTCTATACTCGCTGTCCCTGTCAATATCTATCTCATCTATCTGTCAATAATCATATCTGGCTATCTATCGTGTCACTATCGATCTGTCTGTCAATATCTATCTATATCTGTCAATATCTATCTATCTATCTGTCATCATCTAATCTATCTATCTATCTAGCTAATGGCATATTTATTTATTACATAGCTCCTGCGAGTCCACCTCATAGCCATCATGAGAACCTCGTCTGTCTGTTGATAGACAAATCGCAGACACATTTTAAACACTAATATATATATAATATAGATATATATATATCTACTTATATATATATCCTTATATTAATTCTTGATATAGTAAAAACATTGCTTATCTTTATTCAAAAGCTTGGTACCTGACATACAAATAAACAAAATACACACAAATGACATACAAAAAAATAAAGTCCAGCAATCGCTAAGAAATTATTTTAAAAAATCCTTATCTGATAATCATGAATGATTGAAATAATCTAGTCAAAAACAGGTTAATAAAGTGTACTTTTTCTTCGATTCAGGCCTCTCGTCCTTCACCATGATCATCCCCATCCGCTGCTTCACTTGTGGGAAGATTGTTGGGAACAAATGGGAGGCGTATTTAGGTCTTCTTCAAGCGGAGTATACAGAAGGGTGAGTTTTATGAAATTTCCATTTAGGTTTGATTTCTCTGCGTGTTTTCCCGTGTCAAACTGAATCTCACTCTGCTGGTTTTCACAGTGATGCTCTTGACGCTCTGGGTTTGAAGAGATACTGCTGTCGCCGGATGCTTCTGGCTCACGTGGATCTCATTGAGAAGCTGTTGAATTATGCACCGCTGGAGAAGTGAGGAGCTTTCTGTGCAACTGAAGATGCACATCCCACTCAGCCTCATATTTTGCCTCATACAAGACTTGATCCTAATGGAAGAGATACAGGCACGGGCATGGAAATGGCTATATCTGAAGCAAGCTTATGATGTTGAATTTTTGTTTATTAGCATTTTGTTAAATAAAGATTGAAATGTATCTGTTGTGTGGTTCATTAAATTTTTTTTTTTTTTTCGTTCAAATATCACAATATCTTAGAGGGGCAAGTATAACCTGGATATATTCTTTGCTTCACCTGTCTTCAACACTGAGGAAATCCAGCGTGGGCATCTGCTTCAGTGAATCTTAGTGTGTGTAGCAGACTTAAAATGATAATCAATGGCTACATGTGCATGTTTTTTGTACAAAAATACCCCCAACCTTAGCTCAAAAATGCAAAATGTTGTTATTCACCCTTATTTTCTAAATTTGTCTGCTGTCATTTTTTTTTCTTCTGTAAAACACAAAACTTTTTACTACATAACAATGATTCATATTGACACATCTGTTAAGCGTTGGAATGACAAAAAAGTAGAGAACCGAGTGCAATTGAAATGATTTTAATCTTACCAGAAATCTCATATAAAAGCACTTGCCATAACACAGTTATCATTATTAACTAAAACTATTAAAAACATTCTCGTTAATTCAAATAAAGCTGAAATAAAACAAAATAAAATTTATACTAAAACCATGAAATAAAATTATACATGTTGCTTGCCAACACTGACGTGTTTAGATTGAAGCACTAAAATGAAACTGGAAATAAAAACCAAAACATAAATAGCATTAATTTTATTGACCAAAATAGTAATATTTAAATAAAGTATTAAAATGACAACAAAAGATTAAGATAAAAGCTAATTCCGAATATATAAATAATCAGTATATAAAAAATAATACTAAAATAACTGCTACGTGTGTTGTTAACTTTGATGAACATATTTTGCCAGATTTAAGTCATTACGACCTTTGTAATTTGTATTTTGGGGACACATTAAACTACTTTTAGTCTTTGGAATGTAATTCGAGTTTATTTTCAGACATTGACTAGGTTTTGTGCTTATTTTGCGTATACTAAACGTAAAGCAAAGAGAATTAGTAAGGGATCACTATGCATAATTAGTAATTATGGAAATTATGCATTACTGTCCCTTTAAGAATTGATATAGCGCCGAAAACGTCCATCCGCTCACACAAGCGCTCACTGAAATACATTCCCCGGGAAACAAAGACTAGCTTTCATTAGACTTAACCTTTATTCAATTTACGCGTGTCAGCCTAGAGGTCAAGGACACACTCGAAGGTTAAAATACACACACGTTACGTCTGGACGACATAGAAACAAAGAGCTATTAAAAGCAACATTCAAATAATAAAGCGATATGGACCTTCCCAACATGGCGCCCGCTGCACGGCGTTTCCTGCTTTGATTGTGAAACAGTTGCATAAACTCTCCTTCAAAAAAAAAAAAACTGTCAGTCAAACACCTGATCAGCCACACATCACTGAAAACACTCCACGATAACATGTTTTCAGCAACTATCGCTCGAAAGGTACGTTTGTTTGCTTTGCATTCATATGTGGCGACAAGTTTTAAAGATCACATTTGACCTCGTGTGTCTGAAGTGAGATAACAAGGTCCTCTTTCTGCAGCCCATCATACTAATTTCATACAGCTAATGTATAACATCCAAATAAACGCAGGGGTTTGGATAAATTGTTTAGCTGGATTTTTATCCTGTTGTCCTATTTTAAATGAGCAGCAAATGTAGATGAGGACCTGAGCAGGTATTTTTACTTGTTTATGAACATCTAATGTTACAGATTATTTACCTCTTGAGACCTAATTTTGTACGTTAATATTCTAATATATAATATATATTATAGATAATAAGAGAGATCACTGTATCTACGGTATATGTGGTGTTGTGTTGTGTGTGTGTGTGTGTGTGGTGTATTAATGTATGTCTGTATGTATTGGAGTATCTCTATAATTATATAATATATATATATAACAAACCATGGTTATTCCATAGTTAACTAACTGATAACATTTCCATGTTTTGGGGTTCCTTCTGTTTGCGGCGCACTGCGTCCAGCTGTCAGCACAGTGATTTCTCGGGGATACCGTGGTGATGCTCCAGAACCGACCATCATTGAGATCCCTCTGCCTCCGTGGCAGGAGAGGACAGGAGAATCCCTGGATATCAAGAGAAAGAGACTCCTGTACGAGAGCCGCAAGAGAGGCATGCTGGAGAACTGCATCCTTCTGAGGTCAGCAGGTCAAGAACACATCTAGATAAATGCCACCGACTCAACAGACAGCTAAACTTATTCTAGTCTTGGCAACAACATATAATATTGTCTAAGTGTGTCTAAGTATGTTCAGGATGAATTCTAATGAGCTGTATACACGGAATACTATGTGTGTGTGTGTGTGTGTGTGTGTGTATAACTGTATATCTTCATGTACGAAAATAACTAAATTGGAAATAAAAATTAACAAACTATATACACATTTAAAAAAACTACTTTACAAAATTAAAACAAAATTACTACAATTAAAATGAAAACAGAAGATATAAAAATAACAATTAAGTAAAAATACATATAAAGACTATAACAGTATCTCCTGATGTGATTTTAACAGTATCTCAGTGATTTTAAAGTTAGACATCGAAAAATTAAAGAATAACTGTTTGCCATAATAATTAATATGGTAAAACTTTACAATAAGGTTCCATTTGTTAACATTAGTTAATAGATTAACTAACAATAAGCATTTGCTACAGTATTTATTTATTCATCTTTGTTGAGATTACTTCATAAAATACAACTGTTCATTATTAGTTCACATAAGCTAACAATGATTTATTTGTAATCTTTTTTTATTAATCTTTGTTGCGATTACTTCATAAAATACATCTGTTCATTATTAGTTCATGTCTATTAAATAATATTAACAAATACAACTTTTGTTGTAAATTATTTTAATATTGTAATCTAACGTAACTGTAATACATTTATTTTTCATTGTTAGTTTGTTAACTAATACTTAGCTAATGTTGACAAATGGAACCTTATTGTAAAGTGCTACCATTATTATTATTAATCATATAAAACATTTTTTTTTAAGTTTCAAAACAAAAATAAGCATAATATTTATTACTACATACTATATAACTACTCTGACTGTGACTTTTTTTTGTTACCAGCCTTTTTGCTAAGCAATACCTGAACACAATGAGTGAATCTCAGTTAAAGCAGTATGACAGACTTATCAATGAACCCAGCAACGACTGGGACATCTACTACTGGGCAACAGGTATGTATGAACGGACAAACTAAACAGATAGAAGAGATGAACAATGGTGCACAGCTCAGGCATTCAGTTGAAATCTAAATCAAGAGTTTGACTTGATTTTATCCATTGATTTTTTTCTTTGTAATAACATGCACTGGTTTATCACACACAATAAGACCAGGAATGTGTTTCTAAATACGGTCTTCCTCCCTTTAGAGGCTCAGCCGACACCTGATGTGTACCAGAGCGAGGTGATGGACATGCTCAAAGAGTTCGCCAAGAACAAGGACATGGAGCAGCGTCTAGATGCCCCTAATCTGGAATATCTGGACAAGAGCAGTTAAAACTCGCCCTTCTGCCAGAGACTGTCATAGAGAAGCAGAACTAAGCTCATACGAACACATCTTATTTAAGAGGACAGACACCTGAGACCTATTCAGAGTCATTTTAAAGGTGCCTGGGATTAAATATTACATTAGTGATTATAAAACGCACATCATATATTGGACAGTTTGCATGTACACATAAATAAAATAACTGTCATCATAAAAAGCTGATCCTTTGATTCATGTTAATATATACTTTAAATAAACTTACATTTTCTACATATGTATAAAATAAGTTGATTAAATGCATATATTGTGTGTTTGTACAATTTAATTTTAAATAGAATTAGTAAAATATCTACATGTAAATTATCAATTATACTTTTATATATAATATTTCAATTAAATAAAATTAATTAATATATATACAGTAAACTAATATCTATATATAAAAGAAAACCAAACGCAATTCTGATTTTTGATACCCTGTAAAAAGTGACTGTGATGTGAAAATATCAGTTGTATTAAAGTTTGTTCTAATCGATGACTGGTGTTTGTTTCAACGGGTTTATAACAACCACAGGAAGAGTATTTTTAAAGATTATTGTCAATTTAATATATTATTTCTGTTTGTCTTTTTCACGACATGACATGGAAGTGAAGTTGCATGAAGTTCCTTCGATAAAAGGTTTTTACAGTACTTTGCTACAGGTATTGAAAAGTTCACAGTGTGAATCATGTTATTTTCTTAAAGGGGTCATATGATGTTGCTAAAAAGAACATTATTTTGTGTATTTGGTGTAATGAAATGTTTATGCGGTGTTAAGGTTAAAAAAACATTAATTTCCACATACTGTCCATTATTGTTTTCTCCTCTATGCCCCGCCTTTCTGCCCTATTTTTACAAGCGCATCGGTCTGAAAACAGGTGTTCTCTGATGTCCATCTAATCCAGTGCTTATGATGGCCGAATACCTCAAGCGGTGACGGAATGTTACGCCCCTTACCATATTGTGATGCCTTGTCCCGGCCAGAACACGAGACAAAACATTCAGAACCCTTAATAACGCTGCAATTTGTTCATCCATGGGACATAATTACTGATTATATTAACTTATACTGTCTTTTTACTCGTTGCATCACGCCGCGTAAACATAAAACATTTGTGATCGGAGGGAGAAATGACACACAACAAGCGCTACTTTACACTTCCCAAAACTCGCGTTTGAATCGTCAGTGTGGCAAATTCTTTACATATAAAAAACGTACTTACAGTCTGTGAGTCAGATCAGCCAGCATTGTAGTCTACTCTACCACGAAAGAGTCCTCCATAAAATGCGCTGCACACACCTGAATATTTGGTTTTAACAGTTCTTGAACAGTGTTGTAAATACTACTTAACCACTGATTTCTAGTTTTGTTCTCTTTTGGAAGGCCAAACAAATTAGTTTCGCTTTCACAACGAAACACAGCGTCACACCGCAGCCTAGAGTATGCGGAGGCCGGCTTGAGTGAGTGGTGGCCGGTGGGCTTGAGAACGGCGCGGCCGGCGGATTCGACGAAGGAGTGGCCGGCGGGCTTGCGGCAACCACATGTGACGACCCCGGGCTGGACTCCGCTTCTTCCACGTTGAAAGCCGATCCGGCGATCCAAAGCGCGAAGTTGATGTATTTCCTCAGCGACCAGCACAGATCAGCACTAGGCATGATGAAGCGGATATCGTCCTTTTTTTGGAAGGCCAAACAAAGTAGTTTTCCTTTCACAACGAAGCACACAGCGTCTTCACGTCAAGGCGGCAGCAACAATACTACAGCAAGAATATAAGTTACGCCTTCTTTCTTTGCGTGATTTGTTATGCAAATCTTCCCACACAGTGGCGTAGATATCTGGGGGCGTGTTTAAACGAGCCGTTTTAGGTAAGCGTGGTTAACTCTTAACCTTTATAAAGAATATCTCTTCGGATTTAAGACTTTAGTCTTTGCAACTTACAGATCTTCTTTATGCACCAATAGCTTGTCAACACTCCAAAGAGAAAGGAAAAATTGAAATAGCATCATATGACCCCTTTAAGTAGCTCAGTTTACAACAAATTAGGGTGTATTCAAAGCTCATGCACAAGGTTGTGCTAATGCACCATTGAGGTTTAATATCGCTGAATAGAACAGACTGATTACCTCTATTTATGTAGTTCTAATTTAAAATAATTGACATTGATTTGTCCATACACAAGATGAGAGACCCTTGAATTCAAGATTTAAAAGGGCTTTATGCACAAAAGAGACCTGGTGAGATCTGAAAGGGTCACTTCAGACAAGAATGTGGTTGTTGCTGGTCAAAAATATGATCTCATATATTTATTTGTCACATTTAAAAATGTTTGTAGCGATTTCATTTCATTTCATTTTTCATTAATGCAATGGCATACAGACACATAGATAGATAGATAGATAGAAAGATAGATAGAATAATATATAGATAACATACACAATATATACTGTTAGATATAGATAGATAGATAGATTTTTTAAAATCTCCATCCAACTATGTTTTGGGATTGGATCAAAGTCTAACGTGTATTTTGAACTATATCTACCAGAAGATGGCAGACTTTTCCTTGCTAATGAGATGAGTGTAAAGCGATGTGCACTGCAGCCGCAGCGACTAATGCAGTTCCTCCCTGTTGAAACGCATCCAAGTATTTTGACTAATGGAGTCTTTAGCTGTGTCTAAAGACCCCTCCGGGGGTCGCATTCGAAGGCTGCATACGTCATCGAGGCTGTCTCATTTCAGAAAAGCAAGTAGGACACTCCGAATGCGACCTTCTTTCACAGGAATTCTGAGGATGCATGAGGTGTATCCTTCGCTGCTGCAGATAACCCACAATTCTTTGCGTCGCCGTGAACAACCGTTGTTAATTTGAAAAATGCCGGCGCCGGCAGATGTAACGTACACACAAGCGCAGATGTGGTGTTTACAACTTACCTTAAATCGCCTCGATAAAAATGGATAAACTTTGTTTTTAATATCCTCCTCCTTTTTTCTCTAGTAGATGCCTGCTGTACGTACGCTGCAGCTCCTCAAAAGGGGTTGTCGCCAAAAATTAAAAGTTTTTTTTTTTAATGAACGTCCAAATTTAGAATAATTTTTCCTACCTTGGTTTTCCAGAAATTTAAACGTTCACTGTTCTAACTGTTAATTTGAATATGCTGCTCTGCCCATCACCCAAATCCCGGACAGGAACATGAAGGGAGGGTGAAATTGTCATATAGCTTTAGAAAGGAACTGCTATAACTGTTGCCAAGCCATATAAAGCCACAGAAAAGGAAGAGGACATGGTAGAGGAAGAAGGGAAAAATATACAAAGAAAAATGAGAGAAAAAAGTGCAGAATGTCAAAGGCAAACGTATAGCTGTCTTCACCAATGCTCATCAAGGCTGCATTTAAAAATACAGTAAAACAGTAATACTGTTATACAATTAAAATACCGCTTTCTTTCATAGAATATACGTTAAAATTAATTATAAATCCTGTGATGCAAAGCTGAGGTCAGGGCATCATAGTTCCCTTCTTGGTGGGCCCATGATCCTTCAGAGACTTCACTCACTCGGCAGAAACAAAAATTGGCGCCTACGCCCGTGTGCACTGTTTGAAATTGTGTAAATAGCACAAATAAATAAATAGAACAAAGATAGAAATTGGAAGTTTTTTTCAAGTTTGTAGGCCTAGGTGTCCAGGTACAGAAACCCAATTATCAAATGTAAAATATCATTGCATAGTCTTCACTGTATAATTTTAAATATAGATTAATTCTTGTTAAAACTACAAAGTAATTCAGTAAAGAGCAGTGAGTGATTTTCTCTATTTTAATTTTTTGGATTAACATTAAGGACACCGACGTCGACTGTAATAATATAATTTGGTAACACTTTATTTTAAGGTGTCTTTGTTACACGTTACATGTACTTACTTTTATAATAACAATTAATTATGCACAATTACATGCAAGTAACCCTAAGCCAAACCCTAATCCCAACCCTAACCATATAGTAAGTACATGTAGTTAATTAATATTACCCGGTACTTAAATATATAATTACACTGTAACAAGGACACCTTAAAATAAAGTGTAACTTAACATTTAAAGGCACTATAAAATAAAGATCATTATTATTATTACTATACCAGTGGTTCTTAGTTTGGTTTTACACTGTACAGTACATCAAGTGGACACAGTACATTGTTAATTGTATACTTGTAAACAAAAATCAAACCTTTAAACTTATGAATATCACCATAAACTGCATAAGTCTAATAATATGCATCATTGTTAATATGACATAGGCTGAATTTAAAAACTAACCATGGTAAATGCAGAAATAACAGTAGAAGTGTGATTTACCACATGAACATACAAGGAAAAACATCAATGAGATTCAGTATAAGTATAAGGACAGCTGCATGGCTTCATTTTACTCAGTGTCTTTCATCTAGTCAGTGGTTTTTGATTATAAGTGTATAGTTTAGAGTTTGCTTGACCTGCTTTCACTGTGAAAAACATCTGAGACCTTGTTGTTTTATAAAGGACACATTCAAATATACTTTTGCGAGAGGCTGGTAGCTGGTATGCATTCACGCACACACACACACACACACACAACACCCCACACCCCACACACACACACACACACACACACACACACACACACACCCCGCACCCACAACACACACAACACCCCCACACACACCTCTCAACAGAGAGACTGTGTGTATCCATGGCTCCACATGTGAGCTCTGCCTTTATCCTACATTGAAAGGGGCTGCTGTGGTATCTCACTGACCTCTGCCATCTTCTCTATGGATATGAGAGAAATGGAGTCCGCCAGAAGCCTGCTGCGTAACACGTCCACATATAACCACTGAAGACATCTACAATGCAGCCCAACCCACCAACACTACAAAAACACGCACATAAGAGTGTTATCTGAAGGTACTGTGTAGGTTTTTGCAGAAATATTCACCATGTTCTGAGAGCTGCATTAAAAAACATCATTTTAGGAACAAAAATTCGTCATACTTTTTCCATTGTATAATGTGCGTGGTACAGGGTTAATATCACTAAATAAAACTAAAACCATAAAAGAATTAAAAACTTCAAACAAAAGAAACATTAACTGAAATAAAATACAATCTTCAATATAAAAAAATAAACTTATTTTATTTCAGTTAGTTTCCAAGGCAATATTTCTCATTTTCATTTTGCACATTTAACAAAGTACTAAAATAAGTCAAACTGAAATTAGTAAAACTGTAAAACTGAAAGAAACACACACAAACACACACACAAACTCAAACTAATATGTACAAAAGACTAAAAATACACAACGAAATCACAAAAACTTTAACTAAAATTAACATGAAAGCAGAGAATATAAAATAAAATCTAATTCAGAATATTAACAAAAACTATAATGGTATATCAATGATAATAAAATAACACTGGCATGGTATAGATTAATTATTATATATTTAAAGCTGCAGTCCGTAACTTTTTTTGGTTAAAAATTAACCGCAATACATTTTTGAGCAAGTACATAACCAGCCAATGTTCAAAACTATTACTTTAGCCAAATTCACAACGGTTAGCTTATAATAATATTTTCTAATTTGAGTTTTACGGGTGGTTTTCGCGGGAAATTCGAGCATGCTGTTGTGTCATTATGTCACGTCTGTAAACATAAAGATTTAGTCCCGGCTACTAGGCTTTATCGCATGTGAGGATCCTGCAGGTGGATGATTGTTTATAGCCTTTTCTCACAGCAGCTAGAATAATTAAATGTATCATTTTGATGGGGGATTGTAATCCAGAAAGGATTATGTGTTTATGAAACAAATATGTGACTGAAATTAAATTATTCCAGTTTTAAATGTGCATCTGATTACAAATATGTGGGATTACACAAGATTTGTATTTTAAATAAAACCAGTTCGAAGGAGAATAATTTGCTTTTTGGGTTATAAGAATTTCTTAATATGAAATTCGAGTTGTATGACAATTAGAGATTAGACTGTATAGAAATTTAAATCTACACGCTAATACACACTATTCATAATCACCAGTGCTGATGTTGTTAACATTAATCATTTGAGAATAAACTATAATAATAATAATCATTTGCATGGTTTGATGTGATATGAGCTAACCGATCTTTAGATTTAATCACCATTGGTAGCGAGGTTTATGGTAATGCTTTTTTCCTCAGTTGGTCAGAACAAACGTGGCAGACTTTGGGATTACACAGGGATTACATCTCTGCCACAATTCTCAAAAGTGCGTTTTGCACACTCACGATCTGAGTTTTGTGGAGAAAATTATTGTCTCGCAAAGAAGAAAGTATTTCGAGCACACGAAAATCAATTTTGCATTTAAAATAAGTTTTTGGATTTGTGCAGACCTCTTTTGTGCGTGCAACGTTTCACTAGCTTGTTCACCTGATGCCTGCCCTCAGTGCTCTCTAAATGCCAACGGCTCCCTTGCTCAACACAACCCAGCGTTACAATATGCCATAATTCCAGCCAATCAGAGACGAGGCTGCTAAATTCTGATTGGCTGCCTTGACACCCAATCACAGAATTCCTGGACAGCGATGAGGAAAAATACCGTGCATGCATAACTTATGCAAGTTTATATTCTGAGCATATTTTGCCAAGCACTTTTACCAATCAAATGACATCAATCTTAATAACTGCTATTAATCTTGTATTTAAATTTCATTTTATTGATATTTAATTATTCAGAGGCAGGAAGTGAAACTGTCTATATTCAGGTGTGCATATTATTAAGCAGATTTTCTTTTACAGATAAAATGAGCCAAAAAACAGAGAGATTTAACTCAGACTGAAAGTCAAAAAGTATTAAAATATTCAAAACTAATACAATACTAGAAATTGCAAAGTTAATGCATAACCATCGGACAGCAAAATTCTCAGTGGGTCAGTCAAAAACATGTGGAGAAGAAAAGATGCATTTTAACTGCAAAATAATTAGGAATTAAGTTGAAGAATTAAGTGTGAAATCACCAGGAACCATTTAGTCTCCAGCGCCACAATTTTCCAGATCTGCAATCACCAGAACTGCAACCTACCTGGAGTCTCAAGAAGTACAAGGTGTCAGGTTCTTAGGTTAAGTATAGAATCCTAAAAAATGACCCCTACTTAATAAGAATCACATACTGAAGTGCAGTAAAATACTTGAAGACTGACTTAAAAAAAATAAAAAAAAGGCTTTATAGACAGATCGAGAGAGTTGAGAGCGACTCTTGAAGGACCAGCACCACATCCTCTTGCACCACTGTTTGAAGAATTTATCTTCCAGAATCTGGCAGTAAGTTTTGGGAGTTTATTTTTAGTCCATCTTGAGATTTTATATGTAGAAGATAACCTGCTTAATAATTATGCACACCTGAATATAAGGGTTTTTTCACTTCCAGCCTTCATGGACAATTATATCACTTATAAATTATTAAATACAAAATTATTAGTAGTTATTAAGATTGATGTGGTTTGAAATTGGTAAAATGTGCTTGGAAAAAAATATAATCAGAATATCAACTTATCAGTATTTTCTCCTCTCCCTGTATAGCAATGCAAGATGTTGTGACTGTTGTCAGGCGCCCTCAAATTTAGCAGCCTCGTCTCTGATTGGCTGGAATTATGGCATTTTGTAACGGTGGGTTGTGTTGAGCAAGCGAGCCGTTTGCATTTAGAGAGCACTGAGGGCAGGCATCAGGTGAGTAAGCTAGTGAAACGTTGCACGCGCAAAGGAGAAGGTCTGCACAAATCCAAAAACTTATTTTAAATGCAAAATTGATTTTAGTGAACTCTAAATATTTTTTCTTTCAGAAACGAACATTTTCTCCACAAAAACTCAGATCGCGCATGTGCAAAATGCACTTTTGTGCGCTCAAAATATGATTTTTCGCGCGCCGAATTGTGACAGAGATCTAATCCTATAGACTTGGTACTTACTTGTTCAGATGGCAATATACGGTGAAAAATCTTATTTTGGTCATATTCCAAGACGTAGGCTAGAATCTGTGATTGTGACTGACTGCCACACATACTCTTCAGAACATTAGATTCATCCGCGCTGGAGCCGTGCCGACTCACAACCCATGCAAGCTAGATCATTCCGCAAGCAGCTGCAATTCCAGGTTTTCAAACAGAGATGGCGACAAAGAGGCAAAACTTACAGACTGCAGCTTTAAGTAATACCATGCCTCTGTATGGAGATTAATCAAGGGATGTGCAAGGCATTATATTTAATGTAAACTAAAACCATTAAAAAATTCAATTGAAATAAACATATTTTAAACTTATTTCAGCTAAAGCTTAAAACAATATTTGTAGTTTTACAAGCAGCACAGGATCTGATAAAACTATTTTGAAAAAACCCTTGTGTATACAGTTTTTTTTGCCTGTTAAGATGCTTTGTGGTATGAAAATTGTCAGCAACTAGCAATACTGTAAAAAATTATATGATCAGTAAGCCATGACATATCAGTAGAAATGGCTTGTACAGCCAATTTAAATAACCATAAAAAATTTAATTGAAATAAACATATGTTAAACTTATTTCAGCTATATATAGTTGCCAGGTGAACATTTCTCATTTTTATTTTGTTGATGTACTAAAATAACAATGATAAAAATAAATAAAACTAAAACTGAAATAAAGATGAATAAAAACGATACAGATATATTAAAAAATGACAAAAGAAAAACACAACAAAATTACTAAAATTAAAATAAAATGGAAAAAATAAAAATAAATCTGAAATAATGCATAAAAACTATATAGATACATAGAAAATTACTAATGAAAATGGCGAAAACACAATAAAATTAGTCAAATTAAAATTAAATGGAAAAATAAAATGCAAAAAATACAAATATTAATTAAAACTAGTTTATGATATTAAAATAACCAACACGGAATCAGGCTAGATGCCATATTTAATTAGACTTAAATGCAAATTAAAGAATATCAAAAAGGTATAATAAATTACAATCTAATTAGTTAAGTAAAAATAGAGAACCAACATTATTGATCTCACTGACAGTAAAATGATGAATTAATAGTTTAGACATGTGAAAAAGAATGGATGAGTTTCATTTGACTTTGCACAAAGATGACTGATGCTTCCTCCTACTGCAGACCAATGACGTCAAATATAGGCAAAATAAAGATCTCTGTTTGAAGTTTGAGTTAATGTGAATTGCTTTCAATCATGATGTGTTGAGGTACCGGCATTACCTGTGAGACCTGCTGCTGAAGTGCCAGTCATCGCAAGAACATACTGATGGCTGTGTGATGTGGATGACTGAGGTGATTGTTCTTGTTAGAGAACCGCATGAGGAGAAGTGTTTCATGTGAAGTTGTACTTCTGAGACTCTGTAATGCTGTTATTTTAGGATGGAAATTGCATGTTGACAAACTAACTTTTCTGTAAAACTTGTATACTTTGGAAATCCACAAATCACGTGAGGACAAGTTTGGGATTCAAATGTTAAATAGAAATTTGAGAAGTTTGCATCATTGTAGAACACACTCCCAAAATGTCCACCTATTTCAACTTAAAAACTTAAGTGAATTTTTTTATAAGTATAATCAAATTGGCTGTACAAGTCATTTCTACTGATATGTGATGACTTACTGATCATATAATTTTTTACAGTATTGCTAGTTGCTGACAATTTTCGACCCACAAAGCATTTTAATAGGCAATCAATCAATCAATCAATCAAAAAACAAACCAAAAATGTAATAATTTTTTTTTTTCAGTTGGTTTATCAGATCCAGTGTTGCTTGTTAAACTAAAACTATTAAAAATATTTTTTGTTATCGGACATAAAGATGAAATAAAATACAATATTAGATGACAAACAAAACAATGAGAACTTTGCCTTTTCAACTACAAATGTTTACAGTGGAAGTACTAAACTTACTAAAAAAAAATAAAAATAAATGAAAACTAGAAATTTAAATCACCACAAAAGACAAAATCACAAAAGTTACTACAGCATAAAAACTAAAATAAATTTTTAAATTTTTAAATTTAAAAACATTAAAATAATACTAGAATAAAACTGATCCAATCACTTTGAAAAGTAATAGCACACGATTTGAAGTAATACTTAATGCTTAAAAGTATTATAATAAAGTTCACCCAAAAATTAAAATTATTCCAAAATCTTACTGTGTCTTATTTTCTTATACTCAATGTAAAAGAAGATATTTTAAAGAATGTTGGGGTCAAACAACATTGGACCCCATTGACTTCCATTGTATAGACAAAACAGTTCTAAAATATTTTAAAAGGGTCATATGATGCTGCTAAAAGAACATTATTTTGTGTATTTGAAATGTGTTTATTATGCGGTTTAGGGTTAAAAAAAAAACATTATTTTCCACTACTGTACATTATTGTTTCTCCTCTACAAAGCTCATCGGTCTGAAAGCGAGGTGTGCTCTGATTGGCCTGCTATCTAGTGCGTTGTGATTGGCCGCATACCTCAAGCGTGGGCGTAAGTTTAACGTCTCCGTACCATATTGTGATGCCTGTGGCAACCACATGTGACGACCCCAGGCTGGACTCCGCTTCGTCCACGGTGAAAGCCGATCCGGCGATCGACAGCATGAAGTTGTTGTATTTCCTCAGCGACCAGCACTGATCAGCTCCAGGCAAGAAGACGCGATATCATCCTCTTTTGGAAGGCCAAACAAAGTAGTTTCGCTTTCACAACGAAGCACACAGTGCCTTCACGACATGTCGGCGGCGGCAACAACAATACTACAGTGAAAATAAAAGTTACGCCTTCTTTCTTTGCGTGAACATTTGGGCGGCGTTATGCAAATCTTCCCACATAGTGATGTAGATATGTGGGGGCATGTTAGAACAAGCCGTTTTAGGTAGGTATGGTTGACTCTTAACCTTTATAAAGAACATCTCTTTGGATTTCAGACTTTAGTCTTTGCAACTTCACAGATCTTCTTTATGAACCAAGAGCTTTTAACACTCCAAAGATAAAGGAAAACTCAAATCGCATCATATGACCCCTTTAATTTAGAAGGAAGGAAGAAAGTCATACAAGTTTGGAAGAACATGAGGGTGAGTAAATGATGACAGAATGCTTATTTTTATTTACATGAAATATCCAGTTAGAAGTTTGTTCAACTCACTAAACCCACATATGAGCAATACTAACTAACTACTTCTGATCTTAACAGCGTCTCCAAGGTTTCTGGCAGCCCTCTTCACGGAGCTCTAGACATCAGCTGGTGGGCGTCTACTCAAGTTAAAAACAGCTTCTGCACTAACCAGCATCTTGTGCGCAAACTCTTTACATAAATGTTCAGTATCCATGGAGAAACCATTATGCAATTGTGTTTCTTGCACCAGTGATTGACTGCCTTGATCACTTCGCAAAACTTCTCCTTTGTTTTTGTGTACACAATCTGCATTTCCTTTTTCCTAAACACACACACACACACCTGTGGATTTAAGGGTAATAGTTTTGAAAGCACGTGGCAGATTTATGCGTTTGCCTACAGCTTGTTTGGTGTGTGGATCAGCGGTTCGCCCACACATCTCTCTGACATGTTCCTGTCATCCTCCACCGTGGCGAGCATGTGCGTGGTCTGTGTTTGAGTCGTGACAGCCGTGTATTTCATCGTTTGCCCTCGTCTCGCTCAAAATTGCTCCTCTATTTCTCTCTATCCACAAATATGCAACACTCTTTGCTTGGTTTGCTGGAGTAAACTGCGTTAATGTTCCTCTAGTGCTCATTAAACACACAACAGAGTCAGATGTGAGTGGTCACATGGCAAAGCCAGGGTTGCCTCTCCATGTGCAACACCTAAAATCAACATGAAATCAAAATGGACAAGACGTTCCTGATCATATTGAGCATAATTCATCAGTGCACGTTATTCCACAGAAAGAAAGAATATTTTTGGAATAACACGCACTTGATCACCTCTAAAAATGACTTTTATTTTTTATTTGATGAATTGTTTTTACTTTTCAACTCCTTTTCTCTAATTACTTGTCTCCATTCTGTTACGGACACCCAGTTTCCATGATCTAAAACCTAACTTTCTAGGAAATACTGTATATCAGCTTTGGATGTACAATGGGTTCTTCTCATGAACAAAATCATCTGATTTCAATAATTTTTCCTAGACAATGAGATCAAATGGAAATATTTATTGCATCTTTGATTTGTCTCCTGAGAAAATGACTCCAGCAATCTCACGTGTGTCTTTGAGACTGCAAAATCTCAGGCTGTGCTCAGATTTGCCAAGATACCAAATATCTCAATACAAACTCAAACATTTCTCATTAAAGTCTTCCAAGAGCAAATTATCGGAGCTTCACTCTGTCAGTTGTTGTCTCATTTGTGCCAGCTTTTACTTTCAAGACATTTTAGGATAAACATCTTAGACAGTCAATAGTCCAGTTTGGACAGTAATTATTTCTCATGGGGGTGTAAACTACTTTCATAATTTACAGGGGTTAATCTGTGATTTTATTGCTTTTATTACTAAACAACTAAATATTCACAAGATGAAGGTTGGAATTTGAATTTATTCATCCCCAATTGATTTCGCAGCCATTTTACTTCCATAATTTGAAAAAATTCCAAATAAAAAAAACGAAATATTCACAAAATGTATGATTAAACTATATTTTTATCTGTCCACTCAGCCTTTTCACAACCCATTTTACTTCCATAAAGTGACAAATTTCCAAATACAGCCTTAACAAATTGTAGGATCTTCCCATCTATTTTGCAACCCATTTTATCTCAATAATTTGAAGTCCAATAAAGTGCATCAATCCATAATAAAAAGTGCCTCAAATGGCTCCCGGGGGTTAATAAAGGCCTCCTGAAGTGATGCATTTGTGTTAGAAAATTATCCATATTTAAAACCTTTAAACCGTAATCTGCTAACTGTCGTATGCTCGTTCATTCCGACGGATGACGTAGGCTTAGCGTAAGCTTCGGTGCAGAATATGCTAGTCTTGCGAGAACTAAGTTTTTGTGACCATTGTTTTGCTTTGCTCTCTCCTCTGCGCTTCCGAGTTCGTCACATCCACTGGAACACCACTCTCGTGAACGCGCATACAACAGTTAGCGGAAGCTAGAGACTGAGGTTTATAAAGTTTAAATATGGATATTTTTCTTACACAAACACACTGATTTGCTTCAGAAGGCCTTTATTAAACCTCTAGAGCCATGTGGAGCTCTTTTTGTGATGGATGGATGCACTTTTTTGGACTTCAGAATCTCAACACCCATTCACTGCCATTATAAAGCTTGGAAGAGCCAGGACATTTTTTTTTAGCTATAACTCCGATATTTGTCTGAAAGAAGAAAGTTATATACACCTAGGATGGCTTGAGGGTGAATAAATCATGGGGTAATTTTCATTTTTGGGTGAACTATCCCTTTAAATATCAGAATGGTGTCAGATGGTTGAAGAGGAGAAGTTTAAAACAAAGCATTTTGGATGTCAGCTGAAAGTAAAAGTTGTTTTAGGTGCAAAGTTATTTCATTTTGATAAAACGTTATGAAGACCCTTTCTTATTTGGAATAATGTGCACAGATAAATTGTGCAGGAACTGTATTAAGAAAGTAATAGCATCAATTTCAATCTCCATTATGTTCCCTGAGTTATGAAAGAGCGAAAAAGCAATAAAGCTTTCCTCTGGGTGCATCCATTTTTATTTTTTAAGTATTTTCTACTCCTGATGTGCGTCAGCGAGGACAGGTGTAGTGCCCTGGATGACCGTCATGAGATGAAAGCCATTCCTCACAAACTAAAAGAGGATATGTGTTTTCCACCAATTTCTGTTTATTAGTTTCAACTTCATTCTCTTTCAACAAAAGACAGACGAAAACTCTGATTCATTTCGGATGCTGGTAGCACTGTTGAAGGGTTACAATTTGGATCATTGTAAATGAATCAGAAAAACTCAGTCAATTTACGGCAAAAAAGGTGGTGCAACATTGCAACAATTCTCTTATTTTGTTGAGTCAGAACACACACACTCACACATAATTTCTTAAACCGAACAATGTTTTTTTTTTTTCTTTTTCTAGAAAACCCTACAGAACATTAGATTTGTGCAAAGACAAAATCAGATCACACAATATAACAAAAACAAGTTAAAGAAAGAAACAAAAACAATTCTATCATAGAATTACTAGCGTAATTACCTTTTTAAGCAAAGTGAACTCATTCTCTCAACTTATAAATCAAGAGACTCCAAGAAATGTGTCAGTTTCCTTCTTTTATATACATCTATTTACACTGTACATTTATGCCAAAATAAATCATCAGTATGTCAAATCATATTGTGCACACCACAGAGATGCTGAGAAATATCAGGGGTCTTGGTCAAAACTCCCCAGGTAACATGAATTTTTACAAGCACACACACAAGTTCACACAACGTCACACACATCCAAGTTCATTTCCGACTCCGTCGCTCCACATTCAGATGTCCGTAACGCCTCTGTGACCACAGACGTGACCATTCGAATGCTGGTTGTTTCAAACCTGGTTTGGCATTTTGTTTCATAAGGTCAAAACAGCTTTTGACCTTATGAAACAAATTTGTGGATACGACAGTAAAACAGACAAGCTCACATTAGCCGCCTCACACAACTAGACGAGACAAAAAGCATGCCGCTTCAATGGTGCATTTATTTCATTTTCATGTCAGCTGCTCGTCGTTTTCAACTCGCAAAGCAAAACTCACTCAGAATTGGAACCTAAAAGCAGGACCGTCGAAACCGGGAAAGTTTCTTCAGTGAAAAAGAAAAAACTAAGCAAAATATCTGATGTTATGGGCAGTTTGACAATATTAGGGGCATAATGAGACCCTTTTTTTAATTTAGCCATCTTCCAGTTGGAAGTAATAATAATAACAATAATAAGGAGAAGAAGATGAAGAAATATTTAATTCTTTTAAATCTTCTTCTTCTTCTTAATAATAATAAAAAAAAAAAATGTAATTCTCCTTCCTCCTAATTATTAAAATAATAATAATAATAACAACATCACAAGCCACAACTACAATGAATTAGAAAATATTTAAAGACATCTTATGAGTTCAGTATAAGTTAACATTTGTGGCATAATGTGGCAAAATCATCCATAGGTTTTATTTTATAAATAAAATAAAAATGTTTTTAGTTTCGTATGAATGATTACAGTAACACTGAGACTTCAAAACAAGTACATTGTGACACATTTGAGGTTTAAAAATGTGCTTGTATGTTTTTGTTAAAAGCACTGGACTTTTCATTTGTATTTATTTACTACTTTATTAAAATATTCATTATTCAAATCTGTATGGTCTAAATGGTCCTTTTAAAGGACTGAACTACTTTTCTAATTGGATGAACATCTGGTTATTAATAAATTCTGTATTTTTACATTTATCATCACGCCCTTTGTATTTCCATTGAAAAGCTGGACATTATGCCACAAATGCTGTAAACAGACATGAACTTTTTTTGTGATCCAGAACATTCTTTAAATAAAAAGTTACATGAGGCTGAATTTGAACCAATGAGATTGCACTGTGGTTGGGGCTACTCAACATAAAAGAATACAAAACAGGTGACAAAAATTCAGACAAGTAACAGAAAACTTTCATCGTTTGATGCTTTATCGAGTCACAAATTTAACCATGAATTCATGCGACTGTCCTGCTTACAAGTCCAAATGCACAAATCCACACTAATTTTCATCCATCTTCTGTTTTCACTTAGTTTTTTTTTAGGTCTTGCTCTCACTTTGGTCTGTTTTTTGGCCTTTAAACTCTTTTGCCTCCCACACTTTCTCTGTGTCTTTGAGGATGCGTCTGTCACAGCGTGTTAGTCGGGGGGAGGACAGGCTGCGAGAAACGTCTGGCAGTGATATTCCCGTCTAACGTGGGCTCTGGCATATGGAGGGGAGAAAGGTGATGGATGTTTCACTTCCTGAAGCACTGCGTGTGTGTTTGTATGAACGGATGTCCTAACCCTGAAGTTAACCCTTACATGAAATATTGCTTATCTACAGTACATTACCTTATGTTTTCAAGTAAGAAGTTTTGTCGTCTGTCATAATAAGTATATTATAGTGTAATATTCCTAATTAAACGGTTGACATGGTAATTTGAATTCTTCCCTTTCTATATCTGCCTTTTCTCTGTTACGTAAGCAACACATTAAGAGGTGACAGAAATTGTAAGCAAACGCAGCATACAAAATGTTATTCGAAAAGCAAAATGTGAGAGTATTGCTATTATATCCTGCAGACCTGCCATTTATAACTCATCCTAATGCTGCCTTCAAGTCATGCTGGAATGATCGTGTTTACCAGATGAGACCTTATGAACAGCATCGCAATGTCACAACTAGCGTAATTATTTTCATTGAGCACCGACTTTGTGAGTTGAGGGCATGTTGATTCAAGAATTCTGCCAGAAGCTAATTGCTATCATAATAAGCTCTAATTGTGAATGTTGATGGTACAATTCGGTTTGTATGCGTTTTGTGTACTGTTTATGAAAAATAACCAAAAAGCGTATTACAAATGAATACTCATTTAACCGTTTTATGAGCTGACAGGTTTGTGCAACTTAATTACATTTCCCATTATTCTCTAAAGCAGGACGTTTAGAAATATTTTTGTCAGCTGAACATCTTTGACCTAAAATGTGTTCTTAAAATACCCCTGAGATTTTAGGAGAAAACATTCAAATAATCAGCAATTGAAAAATATATTCAAATGTTCCCTGTTTTGTGATATAGGATGGTCACATGATAGACAGGTAAACAAATACCTATCTCTCTCTCTATATATAAATATTTATTTTTAATTTTTAAATATGTATATATTTTTGAATTTAATTGAATTCTATAGCTTTTCATTTAAACTTACGAACACCTATTTTGTGAACCTATCTAAAGCATCCAATACACTTTTCATCCAAGGTGAACTTTGCAATAAAAAAAAAAAAATAAAATAAAACAACAATTGTGAATATGCAAATCTATTATTTTATAGAGTCTGCGTGTCTTTAAGTAAGACATTTGATGATCATAAAAATGAATAAAAAACAACCCTCGTATATGTAGACTATACATAAATATATTTAATATATATATTATATATATATATATTATATATATAATATATATATATATATATGTATACAATACACTAGTGGTGTGATATTAAAAATTAATTATATATATGTTAATATATAAAAAAATTTAACATATAAAATTAATTAAAATAAATAATAGATTAATTTTCTGATGTGAATCTAAGAATTTATTTAGCAAATGTTAGTAATTTCCATAATTTTACCATATAAAAAATCTATCCTCCTCAAGTGAGCTTATATGCTTTTAATGCCATTTTCTTGCTGTTTTCATTCAGGAATTGAATGTAATACCCCACATTTCACTTAAAAATGTCGATGTGTGGAAATCCAGGTATTTGTATTTTATTTTGTCGCAAACACTTACTGAAGTTAATTTTATGACTCTTTTATTTCAACTAAAATCGTGTTGTATTTCGCAGGAAGACTTGAAGGCAGCATAAGCACGATAAGGAATCAATCGAATGACCGCTGTAATCCAAATCCTCAACACATACACAAATACAGACAGCGACAGACGCACACAAACACACACACACACTAAGCCAAAGACGCACAAACAATCACATGACTTGCGTTGTATTTTCTTGCTTCTGCTCTTTTTCTTTAGTTAACTTCTAAATTGCACGTCTTATTTTGGAGGGACACTAAGAACTTCTTCAGCCCTTTTGAAAATGAAAAGAAAGGAAGTGCGTTTTGGCAGCGTTTAACTCACATTGGCAGTGTCATTGCATACTGGTTAAGTGGTTGATGCAATCCTCTGCAAGATGTGTACGTTACATGAGGAATGCTAGTTTAGATAAAAGGATTTCTGTGGTTCTGCTTCTATCTGCCGACACACAGGCTTCAAACACTCACTCCTATCTTGTCTATCACGCTTCGCTTTGAAAGAAGAATCAGTACAGTACTCTACACAAGTACACAAATGCTTTGGCAAAAGCATTGCAAGCACGACGTCCTGATATATATACTTATGCTGGGTTCTGTAGCAGTAATAAGCATCAGATGTTTGCGTCAATAAACCGCATGTGAAACAGGAAACTGACCATAGTGCCTCTTGTCGTAACACTACGAATGCTGCGTGTTTTTGCATTGTGTTACTGAGGTCCTGTTTACACTTGGTGTTAAGATGCATTTTTGTTGACCTAATTACAATGGGATGATGCTACACTGTTGTAAATGGGATCTACAATATTTAGAGCTTTTCCACTTTCAAAAACACAACTAGATGGGACAAAACAAAGCATGTCGCTTCATTAGTGCATCGCAAAACTCACTGCGATTTAGAGGCCTGCGATTTAGAGGCTGCAAAAGCAGTACTGTCAAAACATTGGAAGAACAACTTATCTTCATTGACAGAGAAAATGCAAAGTGACGAGACACAACCACAGCACTAAAGGCAACCAGAAGTAGGGCCAATGGTACAAGCAATAGCGCGCAATATATGAATATGACCTCAATAATTTTTGGTGACACAATATATCGGCCATTATATTTACTTAAAAATTAATGTCACCATGTTTTGTACATTGCACTTGCGCCTGTGTCTTTTGCAGCTTCTCAAACATAACGTGATGTAGTCATGAGGTGCTAGTTCAAATTTAAAAAGTGCTTCTACAAAAAAAGTTTCATCTGCAGATATGGTCTTGTTTAGGGATCTGTGCCTTTGTGCATACGGACATCTGACTGCTAAGTAGTGATTGTGTTTTTCAGCAATAGTGTGCACCCTTCATTTACAGAGAAAAGAAGGTCAGGGAAAAATCTGTAGATGGAAAAATCTCCATACAAGTTCTTTGTGCATTTTTCTTTTTTTGTGCTTGCTACTTTGCAGTTTTTGTTAGAAAATGTTTATTTACTGTTTATTTAGGTTTTTTAAGGTATTTAATATTTTGTTACTTAATTTCCATGATCTAAATATTTTTAAAAATTAAAAGTTTGTTGTCATTTGGAAGTGTGTAGGCCTTCTTGCATTATTATGCTGTTACATTATGATTATATATTCAGTGGCATAAAATGGTCTTAAAATGACAATAATATCGCTTATCGCAATTATTTCTGGGGCAATATATCACACAACGAAAAGTTGTAATCGTGACAGGCCTATTAAAAACCATTTGATATTTTGGGTTCAGTATACTGTAAGTATATGTGTATATATGTGTATTAATATGAAAAATAATAATAAATAACAGTTTCAAGACAAACATTCATTTTTTTGTTTTTGTCATTTTTACAGTCTAATACATATCAGCTTCAAAAAAAGCTTGGTCAACTCGTAAGTAGTGAAGGAAAAAATGTTCATATACGCGGCTAGATACATGACAGAGATCATTTTGACATCAACAAAAACGAGCAGACGCCACGATAAAGACTAGCCACTTGATCACCTTGTTATTTACGGAAGATCTGAAACACCTAAAAACAGTGCGCGTTTTGTCAGAAGAAAACGAGCGACGCGCTTGTGTCCAAACATTTCAAGATGGCGCACGAGTGTCTGACGTCATGTAATGGGCAGAGAAAAGGGCGATCAACGCGCCCTGTTGTTTTGAAACGAGAAGATGAAAGAAGTAAGGCCCAAATTTTTCTCTAGCACGACATAAAAACGCAAACTGGTCTTCGGTCAGGTGACAAGGCTACGATATCACACTCACTTGTGAAAAAAGAGCGATGCTACGCATACAAAGAGGAGTGTTTCAGCTCAAAGACTGAACTAACAAGGCGTGAAAGCGAAGGGAGGGATCATTTCACTGAGAATAACTTCAGGAACAGATGATATCTTGTATCAAGGGCGAAAAAAGGAAAATAAATAAGCTGTGAAATGTTTTCACAGGAACCTTGCAAAAGCAGCGCAGGTACAATGGTGAGGGAGAAAAAGCTCGTGTATGTGTGTAATCACACCATACAGTTTCTGATCCAACACAAACACGTTGTAAGGCCATATACATGTCATCGAGGAGATTACAAAGACTAAACAAAGTGTTTTTTTAAACTCTAAAACATGAAATGTGGAGTTATCTGCTTTTGCCAAAAAAAACGACTGTTGGAGTTATCTGCTTTTGCTATAAAACAATCTTTTAATATGTAAAAAAAACATACTTTCAATGAACATTAATTTAGTAAATTACCTGTATTTGTTTAAGTTATTATTACTTAATCAAAACAACCCCACTGCAGTTTGATTGATATTACTTGTGTGAATGCGCAATAAAAAAAAATTATCGGTTTTATCGGTTTTTGCAAATGAACTCTTCATACATATATATAACATTTTATTTTAATTAACGTTTATTTTATTCCAAGTCACAAAACTGTATTTATGGTTTTAGGTTTAATTCAGTTTTAGTTTGTTAACTATAATAACGCTGGTGTATGTAGTCGAATGCAATCAATCCAGACTTTGCAATGCCTAAAAACACAGATTACGATCAAAATCTGTTACCGTTCATATCCTTTTCATTCACTTCCTTTCACGGCTTCCATGGCATGTAATGGCTTCCTTCATTTAATCGTATTTGTGTGCCATTCTCAGCGCTTCTGTGAAACTAACGTAGCAAGTGACGAAATAAAAAGGGAGGGTCTAGATGGAATCAGAACACAAGCTATCATAGGAAATGCATTTAAATGCAGGAGTAAACTATAATGCATCTTGACTGACCACTTGTGATTACATCATTGAAAACGCATCTTAATACCAGGTGGAAGCAAGGCCTGAAGCATTCAACAAACAATGCATTTAATTCAAGGTAACGTGGCTAGAAATGTTTGCATTTATGTACTTGCGTAGATTTTGTCCCTATTTGTTGAAATGTTCTAAAATTGCTCAAACGTACTTCCCCTACGCACTTGAACTGATCCAGTCAATTAAAGTGAGTTTGAATTTTTACATTTTTCCGTGTTGTTTTTTTTTTTTTAAAGCAAGACCTCTTTTTTCTGTCACATAACAGCACCCACAGTACATACAGACGACGAAGAGTTCCAGCGAATTTCTACACAGTTTCTACACAGTTCCAAGAAAAACATCAAGAGGTGACGAAGTCCAACACACAACAAGTTCATCCTCCTTCAACTAGGTATTGCACTGTGGTTGCGATCCTTCCGGATCTTTCCGTACGGTCAGAGGGACGGCGCGAGGGAGGTGAGACACAAACATGGCAATAGAAGGGTCTGTTCAGGAGATTGTTTTCAGCCGTTTTAAGTTCAGCGATGATAGAAATCACCCTGTTCTGCGGTCCAGCTGTTCAGAGAACAGTCGAGTTGTCAAACTTTTTTTTCTCAAGGAAGACGAGTCTGTTTACCTCTCTCAGTTACGCAAGGCTTTCTCTCCCAGTCTTCTTGGCAGTGCTTAGCCTCTTTTTGGTGGGAAAAAATAAAAGCAGTGAATAAAGGAAGGGTCTCCATAAACAAACTGCAGGAAAAAAATTGAGAAGGGAGGAAGAGAGAGAGAGGGAGAGTGAGAGAGAAAGAGAAAGAAAGATAGTTGGATGGCTTTTGGTACCCGTGTTTAAACTTGCGCATATCAACAGGGTTTTGAAGGTGTTGTTTACTTTTGGTGGGCGGGTCCTTCAAGCTTTGAGAGCGTGCCATTGGGCAACGGCAGTGCGCGGATGACTCATCATGTCTTTCCAATGCTTTACCTCTGCTGGGCCACTCTTCCATGAGAGATAGATCTAGAAATATGGCATGAAAAGAAAGAAGGTGGAAGAAACAAGAACAAGGAAAAAAATAAGGATTGTGCTTCCATTGTGGTAATTTACCAATAAAGCCACAAACCTATAAACTTGAAAAAAAAAACAGATTATAGTTAATAACCATTTTGTACACTATAAAAATAATTTTTAAAACCAAGATTACTGGAGTATGTTTTACAAGAAAATAACATTTCAGTCTTTCTAAAAAAATATATTGTTTTATTCAGTGCTACTTGTAATTTCTTTGTAATCAATTTAGAAATTATTATAATTAGTGAAAATGGTTTTTGCACCCATTTTTTTCAAATGTAGTTACAATTTTGTATTTTAGATAACCTTCATTACATTTAGTAAATTCAAGTAATTTCCATGAATTAGTATATACAGTGGGTACGGAAAGTATTCAGACCCCCTTAAATTTTTCACTCTTTGTTATATATATGCAGACATTTGTTAAAATCATTTAAGTTATTTTTTCCATCATTAAATGTACAGACAGAAGCAACCCCATATGACGAAAAACAACAGAATTGTTGAGCAAACTCTTTTGCCGACTTATGTGATTGAAAGGACAAAAGATTAGTGAAGCACCTTTTGATATAAATACAGCCATGAGGTCTTTTTGGGAAAGATGGAAACAAGTTATATCCCACCTGGATTTGGGATACTCGTCCATTCCTCCTTGCAGATCCTCCCAGTTCTGTCAGGTTGGATGGTAAACGTTGGTGGACAGCCATTTTTTAGGTCTCTCCAGAGATGCTCAATGGGTTTAAGTCAGGGCTCTGGCTGGGACATTCAAGAACAGTCACAGAGTTGTTTGTGAAGCCACTCCTTCGTTATTTTAGATGTGTGCTTAGGGTCATTGTCTTGTTAAACCATTGTCTAGGTAAACCTTCGGCCCAGTCTGAGGACCTGAGCACTCTGGAGAAGGTTTTCGTCCAGAGATATCCCTGTACTTGGCCGCATTCATTTTTCCCTCGATTGCAACCAGTTGTCCCTGCAGCTGAAAAACACCCCCCCGGCATGATGCTGCCACCACCATGCTTCACTGTTGGGATTGTATTGGATAGGTGATGAGCAGTGCCTGGTTTTCTTTACACATACCGCTTAGAATTAAGGCCATAAAGTTCTATCTTGTTCTCATCAGACTAGAGAATCTTATTTGTCACCATCTTGAAGTCCTTCAGGTGTTTTTAGCAAACTCCATGCGGGCTTTCATGGGGTCTTGCACTGAGGAGAGGCTTCGTCGGGCCACTCTGCCATAAAGCCCCGACCTGGTGGGAGGGCAAGGCAGTGATGGTTGACTTTCTACAACGCTTTCTACCATCTACGACTACGCATCTCTGGAGCTCAGCAAACAAGAGACCCAAAGCTCAGATAATTCGGACGTTTATCTTTACCTATCTCACAGGAGCTCTTCAGTCCTCCCCAAATAGCTCAGTGTGGAAGCCTGGACGGCCCAGCACCTAGGAGAGGGTCGGGCATCGGTCGTCCAAAACGTCCTTACATTTAAGGATTATGGGGCCTAACACGCCGCACTGTAGACTCTTAAGGAACATTAGTGCAGCAGAAAATTTGTTATGTAAACCTTGGCCAGATCTGTTGCCTAAATGTCAAGATTCTGTATCTGAGACTTTCAGGACAGTTACATGTTGACCTCATGATTCTCATTTGCTCCCTTGACATGCACTCGCTGAGCTGTAGAAGTCTTATATCGGACAGGTGTTTTGGCTTTCCATAATCAAGTCCAATCGTATTAATCAAACACAGACTGGACTCAAATGAAGGTGTAGCACATCACAGGGATGATCAGAGAAATGGACAGCACCTGAGTTAAATATATTGGAAGTAAACCGACCCCCTAGTGTCACCAGCAAAGGGTCTCGAAAATTAGGACCATGTGATATTTCAGTTTTTTTTCTTTTTTAATAAATCTGCAAAAAATTTCAACAATTCTGTGTTTTTCTGACAATATGTTTGCTGTGTGTACATTAATGAGGAAAAAGAAATTAACTTAAATGATTTTAGCAAAATGGCTGCAATATAACAAGAGTGAAAAATTTAAGGGGGTCTTAATACTTTCCATACCCACTGTATGCTACCATATACCAGTATTTTTTACATATATTTAATAAACAAACATTAAAATTTACAAAACGATATAGATAGGATACTGTAAATGTATATTACTATGGTAAGTTTGAAACATAAGTTTGATTCATCTTCATGATCTCAAAAGTTTGGGATCAGTAAGATTTATAGAAGTGCCTTATGCTCACGAAGGTTGCATTTATCTGATGAAAAATACAGCAATATTGTGAAATTTAAAACAATTTAACATTTTCTATTTGTAATCCGCTATAATCCAGTCTTCACAGCTCGTCACATGATCCTTCAGAAATCATTCTAATATGCTGATTTAGTATCAATGTTATTAAAAAAAGGCCATACTATTTTTTGGAACTGTGATCATTTTTTTGTTTCTGGATAATTTGAGATTCTCTACCAGCAATTTAAAATATTCCTTGCAACGATTAAAAGTATTTATTTCTTTACACACTCACACACTGACCCCAAACATTTAAATGCTAGATTATATTGTTACAAAAGATTTCTAATATTCCAATAATTCTATCTAGTTTGTGACATCACACCTTGCCTATGACATCATTGCGGCTCAGTCTGTCCTTATCCATGACTGTGATGACGATGGTGGTCTCTCTGAGGACGTGAGCGGGGACATCAAAGGGGAAGGACTCATTAAACACGGGGTTCAAACACCTCTTCATCACCACTGTCTTCTTCTTTTCCACTCGTTTATCTTTGTTCATTAGCCACACTTTGACGTAGGGGTCTGAAACGCACACAAACAGGGAACAGTCCACAGTGATTCAGGGCCAGGGAATCAGAATTCCTGCAATGAATTCTAAATTACATTGGAGATGATTACTGCGCAGATGGCACTTTGACAAGGACATTTCCACAGAAATCCCATAATCACACAGTGCACGGAATTTAACTATATCACATTTGCATTTATTCACTTAGCAGATGCTTTGTGAAATAACTTACAGAACATTCAAGGTAAACACATACAGTATACAGTGTGTCTTGTGGGAATCGAACCCATGATGGTGTGATGTTCAACAAGATGATCTACTACAGGAATATAACTATAACATGAAGTTAAATGATTCATTTGTGAGGTTTTATGGGTGTATGTTGATACCGGATGTTCCCCCGATGTCCATGGCTTTGAGATTGCGTGCCTTGATGATGCTCACAGTGATGGTGTTGGCAGTGGGATTGTAACACAGAGACACAAGCAGGTCTCCTCGACTCCCCTGAAGATAAGAACACAGTAAGGTCAGTACTGGACCCGTTCATTTGTTTAAACCTCAGTCACGCAAGCTGGTTCATATGAGGCCTCAGTTTTTTCTGTGAGAAATAATGGAGCAAACACATATTATTATAAAAAAAATTTCAACTAGTCAGTGGTTGACCTTTATAGGATTTTCAGTGTTTGATGCTAATATTTAGTTGAACAATTTATATTATATATTCATTTTAATTTTTTTTTTTAAATTATTTTTATTCAGCCTTTAAATGTTCGTGTACACTACATGGTTTGTCCTTCCATTATTCATTATACTTCATTTAATTAAGTATATATAATTGGATGTATTTATACAACGTAACATATAATTGAATTGTATGAATATTTATTTCAGGTACTGTGTTTTTCAAAATATGATTTATATTAAAAGTATAGGTAGCTAAATTTATATATATAACTATATATATATAGATAGATAGTATAGATAGATAGATAGACGATATAATATATATATATATACAATACATTTAATGATGGAAAACTAGCACAACAACAGCTAACATTAAATTTTTTCAAATAATTCTTTTTCATTTTTATTTGTCCTGTGTAGATTTCTTGTTTACATTAAAATTAGTAACTGAATTATATTCCGTAGAATTATTTTATTATGTAGTGTGCATATATATAAAAAGACATAATTATAAATATTATATTAATATATTTTATATTACAACCATTAATGATAGCAAATATGACACACAATAAAAAATGTAAAAGGTCAGCCAATTAATATATCTGTCTATATATCGTAATACTGTATATCTGAACCATATATTCCTTGTTGCTTGCTAAAATTGTCTGCTACAAAATTCTTCCATTCCTTCAACAATGATCACACATGCAGTTCTAATCACCTCATGTTAAATGTGACTTCATGTAATTTTGCACTTTTAACAATTCATTTGTCACACCACAGGACCATTTCAATGAACTCTTACGTTTCAGTCCAAACCCCACAGCTTCAAACACTAAGCACAGAACGGGCGATGGACTTTCACGCTGAAATCAATGAACCCATGGGAGATCTTTAGGATGCCTCATGCCAGAAAGCCTACCTGGAGAACCTCAAAAACTCTTTATGCTCTTTTTCTTGTGTAAAAGGGCTAAAACATTTGACAGCACCATTACTTGAGGCACGTCGTACTCTACCCACTGCACAATTAAAGTTGTATTGTTCCTGTCCCCAGCCAACCACTTTCAGTCACTTCATCTCTTTGGACGCTTTTCTTTGACTATTATTGGTGTCTGTTGCTCCTGCTTTGGTGTCTTTGGCTCCTTCCTCTCTTCAACTTTCATAATGACAGAAATTGTAATTTAGTGGAAACACACAGATCCACTCACACTGCCATCGCTGCAGGGTTTCAGCTCCTTCCAGAAGGTCTGCATGTGGGCCAGATCGATCTTGTTCAGGGGGACGGACACCTCTCCTATAGGGTCATTCCTGCTAAAACGGTCATAATCTAGCACTTGCAGGTACAGTGTGCGCTGGACCACCTTCTCAAACGGGAACCCTGGGAGAGAGAGATGAGAGGAGGATCATTTTAGCTCACTCAAATTATTTACAGCTCAATATGGGGTACAAAAATACTTTGGACCGGCCCCCTTCATTGACCGCTTGATGCACACTGCATACAAAATTGCATACTTTTGTTTCCGTTGGGAAATGTTTCCTGTTTAGAAGGTGCTGGGTTGATATGGGCACTTGTGACGAAGAACTAATACACAATTGAGGATTTATTTAATTTACATTTGTTGGGTTAAAATGATGTAAAAACCACATGCTTTTGACCTGACAGTTCATAATGAAGTGAAAATAAATAAATAAAAATCATATACATATCTGATCTATATACTATTGTGCAAAGGTAAGTTTAATACTGTAATACTTTTAAATACTAATATTTACTCTTAGAGCAAAGTTTCAGTTATAGATGATCAAAGTGCCGGAGGTATTTATAACATTCAGCCACAAAAGATTTTAAATAAATGCTGTTCTTTTAAATATTACAAAAATATCATGGTTTCAAAAAAAAATAATTACAAGCGGCCACAACTGTTTCAACATTGATAATAGCAGAAGGTTCGTTGAGAAGCAAATCAATGTCATTAATTAGAATGATTTTGCAGGATCATGGGGACACTGAAAAATGAGTAATGATGCTGAAAATTCAACTTTATCAATCACAGGAATAAATTAAGATTTTAAAATATATTACAATAGAAAAAAAATATTTTAAAGGGGTCCTATTATGCTCTTTCACTTTTTTCATTTTAGGTCAGTGTTGTGTAGTGTGTTTGGGCATAAAAAAGATCTAGAAATTTACAAATCTCAAAGTCCACTCCAAAGGAAGATGTTTTGTTTTTAAAAAAAAATCCCTTTTCAAGAACTAAAACGAAAGGCTCTTTGGACTACAGCGTTGTTTTCTGGGTCATGTGATGTCACAAAGCGGCCCATTAGAACATCATTAAAGCCATAAGAATCAAAGGCCTGACAGAAATTAGAAATGGTTGGCGGAGGTGGGGAGGGGCAGAGGATTGTGGTTAGACCGCGTTGGTTGAAGAAAGTGAATGGGCGCATGAGACGAGCCGAGAAGAAGAGATGCTGCCAGAAGTTAGTGCATACAGAGAAAAACCAAAAGAAGAGTCTGGCTGTGCTGTACGCTTAAAATTTTCGGCCTTCTACATATGTAACACGGTCGCGGGGCGCCAGTGGACAGACGCCAGGGAAAGCACCGCCGCGTGTGCCTACAACTCATAGAAAATAAGTGCTATTGAATTTTAAGATGTGAGCGCGACGCGCTTGCGTTCTAGGTCGGTGAGAAAGCGACTGCCTAGAAAACACGCCATGTTTTTTTCACGCCTCCGTGCCCAAAACGTCTTATGTTTTGGGCTTCCGAAAGCGGATGATGTAAGGAAACAGTGGTTGCAATTTATTTTTTAACTCTGTCCCTGAGCATTATAACCCCAATGTGGTATTGTGTGCTGCGCATTTTACTGAGGATAGCTTCCACAACACGAGGGAGTACAGTGACGGATTCGCCCAAAAGTTTTTGTTGAAAGACGGAGCAAGGGGCGTGGCAGTAATGAAACGCTGTCTAAGCTGTTCGCCAATCACAATGCATTGGGAAAGCTAACCAATCACAACACATTGTGTTTTTCGGAAGGCGGACCTTCATCTAAGCCGGAACTAATCGAGCCGTTTGTGCCAGGCTGGGGAGAAAGGTATTGTAATAATGTAAATTATGTGAAAAATAATGCGTTTTTCGAACCACCAAGCATGAGAGCATGTTCTAGTACACCCCCAAAACAAAATCAAGACTTTGTAAAAGAGCATAATAGGACCCCTTTAAATAGTAAAACATTTTACAATCTTACTGTTTTTACTGTATTTTTGATCAAATAAATGCCTTTATAAAAGACTTATTTAAAAAATATTCAAATTTTTCCTTTCAAAGGAAAGTGAGTTAAATCATATATACACATAAACATGATTTAACGAGTGCGATGTCTGGCTACATGCGAGGAACCAACTTTGAACTGCAAAAGTCCAATAAACTCTAAACATATAAGCTGACATATGGTAGCTGAGATATCAAAACATACTGACCTTCAAATAGGAAGGTCTCGTTCCAGTGAGGGTTGAGGTTCTTTCTTTTGACCTTGGTCTCAAGTTTGTGCTTCTTGTCTGGCAGAAGGTAGAGTTTGACAAATGGATCTGACGTGCCGGAGAAATCTTTCGCAGGTAGATCCTGACCCTTCAGGATTTTCACTGTCAGTGTGGAGTCCTGAAAACTGTATCCCACGCTGAACTGGATGCGTCCCAGCTTCTCACACACGGGTCCTTCGTGTTCCTCTTCCTCAGAGCCTGGGGACAACTTACAAACCAAAGTGGACAAGATTGTCATTAAAAAGCTTAATAACTCCTCATTAAATCATTATTATCAAAACCACACTGCAGTGTGTCCTGCACCATAACTGAATCTATAGCAGTGTGGCTAAATAAATTATTTTTAAATTAAATGTGATGATATGAAATACTAGGTACTGCAAAATAATACAATTAATAAACACAAACACTCACAAAGTCCTATTGCATCTTTACTGGTTGTACGGGAAAAAAGACAATAAATAAATAAATAAATACAAAGAGTACAGGGACAAACAAGGAAAGATTGATTGATTAATTAAATAAATAAAGGATTTTTATTGTTATTCAAAACTTAACTGACGTTGAAACAAAACAAAAATATAAATAAAAATATTCAATAAAAACTTTTTATAAAATATTAAACAAAGTAGCCCTTTCAACTGAATGAAATAAATTAGAATTAAGTTAAGAAGCTAATTCAAAATATTAATAAATACAAGTATTATAAAAAATATTACTGAACTATCACTGAATCTGATTCATGAACAGTTGACTCTTATGAACAAGTTCTTTTAATGTGTCAAAAGCATTCACAAACAAGTTATTCGTTTTTTAAAATCAAAAAACCTTAATAAAACAAAACTTAGTTCAATATGAGAACAATATAAGTTAAATATCTCAAAACTTCAAACTTGAAGTGGAGATCTAAAATTACTACAACTAAATTTTAAATAAATGCCAAACAGAAACAAAAAACTAATAAAACAAATGCACATAACAAAATCACTTAAACTTAAACTAAAATGAAAATGAAAATTAACATATAAAAATAAAGGTTAATTCAAAATATGAATAAATACTAGTATAGAAATGATACTAAAATAACACTGAATCTGCATCAAGAACAGATGATTCTTATGAACCGATTCTTTTAGTGAATCAGTCAAAAGCACTCAACAAACTCAAAAGTTATCGTTATATACCAAAAATGGTATATATATATCTATATATTATAATTATTATAATAACCCCTACAAATACAACTCATTATATATAGTGGGGGAAAAAAGTATTTAGTCAGCCAGCAATTGTGCAAGTTCTCCCACTTTAAAAAGATGAGAGAGGCCTGTAATTTCATCATAGGTAATTTTTTTTTTTTTTTTACCTCAACCTATGAGGGACAAAGAATGCCCAGAAAAAAATGCAGAAAATCACATTGTAGGATTTTTAAAGAATTTATTGCAAATTATGGTGGAAAATAAGTATTTGTCAATAACAAAATTTAATCTCAATACTATGTTATATACCCCACGACACGAGTGCCGGTCTTCCCACGCACTGCTGACAGGAGGTCGGTAGTCGCAATAACGTTTTCTGTAAGTTTTCACAAGGTTTTCAAACACTGTTGCTGGTATTTTGGCCCATTCCTCCGCCGGATGACACGCAGATCACTCTAGAGCCTTAGACGGAGTATGTTGTGGTGTGGCATGTCGACTGGAGCAACAGAGGACATTTTCAACTCCGCGTCCAAAGGATTTCTATGGGCGCGTTGAGCACATAGACGATTGAAGCCACTTGGCTATAGGACCACTCCAGGGCGGACCTGAATGCGTTGTTTATAGACGACGGCCCACTCTTCGTTGCGTACCGAAGGCACCGGAGGGCCAATGGCAGTGCTTGGCAGATCAGTGGGTCAATGCTGTGAAAGACACAGCCGACGCATTTCATCCTTCAATGCCGCTTGGTCTGGTGGAGGGATCACGGATATTTCACTCAAAATCTACACGATACCATGCCCCATTCATTCTTGTCGTTACACGGATCAAGTCCGCGACCGTGGAGCCCTTGTGTGCCAGCAAGTCACAACAGCAGACCCCAAAGGAAATGACTGTTTCCCACCTCCCCATGCGTTCACCAGAAGGTATCGGGCAGGGTTCTTGGACAGCAAGACTCAGCATCTGTCTCACTCCCAAACACGACAAGTGCAGTGACTCGGTGAGTTTACCATAAACAGTTTATATTTTGGTGATCATTGACGAGTTTGACATTCTCCCTTCCTCTTCTGGATCATCCAAATTCTCTCTAGCAAACTTCAGATGGGCCTTGACATGTACTGGCTTAAGCAGGGGGATACGTCTGGCACTGCAGGATTTGAGTCTGGCGGCGCAGTGTGTTACTGATGGGAGCCTTTGTTACTTTGGTCCAGCTCTCTGCAGGTCATTCACTAGGTCCCCCGTGTGGTTCTGGGATTTTTGCTCACAGTTCTTGTGATCACTTTGACCCCACAGGGTGAGATCTTGCATGGAGCCCCAGATCGAGGGAGCTTATCAGTGGTCTTGTATGTCTTCCATTTCTAATAATTGCTCCCACAGTTGAAATCTTCACACCAAGCTGCTTACCTATTACAGATTCAGTCTTCCCAGCCTACTGCAGGTCTACAATTTTGTTTCTGGTACCCTTTGACAGCTCTTTGGTCTTGGCCAAACTTGAGTTTGGAGTGTGACTGTTTGAGGTTGTGACAGGTGTCTTTTATACTGATAACAAATTCAAACAAATGCCATTAATACAGGTAACCAGTGGAAGACAGAGGAGCCTCTTAAAGAAGAAGATACAGGTCTGTGAGAGCCAGAAATCTAGCTTGTTTGTAGGTGACCAAATACTTAATTCACCGAGGAATTTACCAATTAATTCTTTAAAAATCATACAATTGTAGTAGTGTTTGGTGATGTTACTTTTTTATATCTTTGTATACGTGCATAGTTGAGTATATCTGATGATGAAAAGTAGCAGGCCCTCTCTCACTTTTAGTGCAGAGAATTTGCACAATTGGTGGCTGACTAAATACTTTTTTGCCCCACTGTATATATACACATACATATATATATATATTTGTTTTGCAATGCTTTCTTATGAGAATATCATAAAATTATCTTAACAACATGCTCTATTGAAATCAACTGAGCCAAGTCTCTTGTGCTTCACAATATTGTTATGTTAGTAACTACTAGTTTGAATCGGGCAAACTAATGGAACAGACTCCCCTGCTGCCTAAACATGACTAACAAAACACTGCACTTGTCAAATATGAGACAAAAAAGTTGCTGGGATGCTCTCTAACGAGATGTGAAAAGCTGTTGCTTTCACATTAATATGTGGTGAAGGGCGAAAAGTTGGGAACCGGTTGGTGGTCTTTACAAACACCTTAGTGATCCATCACTTAAAGTGGTCTGACAAGCAGCAGCATATCGAATTAATGAACTCCCATCTGTGTCAGGACCTTGGCTAAAAGTTGGGCTTAATTTGACATGCCATGCCCCAATGCCCGGATCCCTCCAGTGGGCTGCGAGAGGCTGGCGCTTACAAGAGCTTCTGGCACCCTCTTAAAGAGGAAGCACCATCATTAGCCCTCATCACATCTCTTTAAAAATGCCTTACCACCCACATAATGACACGCAGACCCTGTGAAGGCCGTCGTCCGTGTCCCAGCAGCACATTGTACCAGTTCTAATTACGGGCCTTTTGTGGAGGTAAGTTCCCTTTGACACATCTCTGTGTGTGACTGACTGCAGTAAGGGAAAGCACCAATTACACATGATGCATCCCTGTTTAAAGGGTTTACATCAAAACTAGTGCCACGTCAGAGAAGCAAAACAAGAAGAAAACTATGGAAGCTCATTGCCACCACAAATTAAAAGTATAAAAACTATTTCTCACAATCCTGAGATGTTTAACTCGCTAATTGTGAGATATAAAGTTGCAAAAAAGTTGGAAGTGTGAGATAAAGTCACAATTTTTTATTTTATGTAATCTCTGTCAGGGCTCTGCCCTGGCAGCTTTGTCTGTGTTGTCGTTGTTTAATGTTTCTTTGTTTGTCTTGTGTTTGCACACATTGTTTTGTCTTCGTTTATGCTTGCCATGTGTTCCTGTGGTCCCACCTCCTTGTTTCCCTTGGTCACGCCCACTTGTTTAGGCCTTGTCTTGTCCTCGTTTCTGTAATTGGGCTCACCTGTCCCTCGTGTACTTTCCTCCCTTTATATTGTGCTGTTTTTCCTCTTGTGGTTGCTGGTTCGTCTTGTGCCATAGAGACAGTTACTGACTTGCTGCTCTATATTCCAGTCTTACCCTGCTATTGTGTACCCTTGTTGTAGTTTTTGCTCTTGATTATTCTATCTCCTGATTTTGGTTTTGTTCTTTAGTATCTTGCTCTAATTTACTTGTAACATCTTATTTAGTTGTTCATTAATCTTGTTCCTACTCCTGAGCTGTTTAGATTTTATACTTTACGTTTTGTAGTCCAAGATAGATAGTTACATTAGTTTTTGTGAGTTTTCCCCCCCCCCTTTTGTACATAGTGTTGTTTCTCTGTGTGTTGCGCTGAGTAGTGGTGTTTTGTGTTTGTGCTGTGTTTTCCCTCTAGTCCTGCTCTTCCAGCCTGAGACTCCCTGCCTGTTGGTTCCCCAAGGCGGGCCGCCAACCAAGCCTGGTGCTAAGAACCAAATCTCTGATGCTGCCTGCTTTGAGCCCCTTCACTCTGCTTGCATGCTCTGCTGTTCTCTGCTCTGGGTTTCTCCCCATCCTTCCGCCCCGATTTGACCAACGACTGAGACTGTACCCCAGACTGTCTACCCCTCAGGGCATTGACCTTTCCCTGCTGGTTGGAGCTGTCCCAAGATTGTCAACCCCTGTGCTGTGAACTTGTGTGTCTTCAATAAATCTTGTTTCACTCACTCTGCATTTGGGTCCCTTCCTGTTGAGCCTGACAATCTCAGAATTCTGAAGAAAAAAGTCACAATTCTGAGATATAAATTCAGAGAAAAAAGTAAAAAATTGCAAGATGTAAGGTCAGAATATGTAGGAAAAATATGCAAACTCATTACAAGTTTATAACCTACAATTATGCCATATAAACTTATGAGAAAAAAATCTGAAATATACGGTGATCGAGAAGTGCAAAGCAAATCACAATTCTGAAAACAAAATAAATTACAAACTCAAATGCAAGTCTAAAACACAAAATAATTCAGAAAGCACAACAACTCGTAATTGTGAGAAAAAAGCCAGAAGTAAAAAAAAATTCACAATTACGTTTTTATTTTTTTTATTCCATGGCAGAGACAAAAACAAACAAAAAACAGAATAGCGAGATGTAATGTGAGACATAATGTTGCAACTGTGTGACAAAAAAGTTGGAATTGTGAGAAAGTCACAATTTTTTTGAATTGTATGTAATTTCAGATGTAATTCAGAATTCTGAGGGAAAAAAGTCTAAATTCTGAGATGTAAATTCAGAATTCAGAGAAAAAAAAAGTAAAGAATTGCAAGATGTAAGCTCAGAATTTGTAGAAAAAAGATATACATCCCAATTACGAGTTTATAACTTGTGATTGTGAGATATAAACTGGCAATTGTGGAAAACAGTCTTAATTGTAACATATAAGTTGAAAATACCTTTTTTATAGTTTTACTCATAAGCTTCAATAGAGAATAGTACACAACCAAAAGTTCATGTTACCATCAGCATATCACTGGTGACGGAGTTGGCCAGGTCTGAGACGGAGGAGTTAGCGTCTGTCCGGCGGCTGCTCTCGTCTGGGGTCTGACCTTTAGGGCTGCTGCCGGGTTTATTAGATCTGGCAAAGAACCACAAGAGTAAAACGGTCACTTTTTATAGCATGTAGCATTAAACACTTTCTCCTGTCTTACGAACTTCATATGCACAGAGAACTGCAAGTCCTCTGTAGCCTGTAGCGCTAGTATTTGTTTGAGACTGGGTTTTGGATAGCATTGCCTTGTTAGAACCTGCTGGTTGATGCTGTAACACCGTCTGTTTGACTGTCATTTAAATTTAGCAGTGCGTTGTAACAAAAAAAAAACAACAACTTTTCTCATGTCGTTCAAAAGGTGAGGTAGGTGCATTTTTTATTTAATTTGATTTTTTTTACATTTTTGAAAGTCTCTTATGCTTGCCAAAGCTGCATTTATTTGATTAAAAATACAGTAAAAACAGCAATATTGTGAAATATTATTACAATTAATAATAAATTCTTTCTATTTGAATACATTTGAAAATGTCATTTATTCCTGTTATGCAAACCTGAATTTTCAGCATCATTACTCCAGTCTTCAGTGTCACATAATCCTCCAGAAATCATTCTTATATGCTGATTTGCTGCTCCAGAAACATTGCTAATTAATTACAATGTTGAAAACAGGTAGGTGTTAATACTTTTGTGGAAACTGTGGTACGTACTGTAGGTAGTAGACAGCAAGGCAGTTTATTTAGGAACAAAGCCTTAGTGAAGTCACATTGAGCTACAGTCTGACATTGTCCTCACTGGAAAGCTAAAAAAATAGTGCCAAATAATGCGACAATGTTCTGCCTGGGATGAAGTGTATGAAGAAAGGACACAACAGAAATGCTGCTGTGAGACAAACATTACGTCCAGTATTTACTCAGATCAGAACAGCAAAGAGATAAAAGGATGGAAAACCTGTGAGATAAAACAGTGTCTTTCATATTCTTTTTTCGTATTAAAGAATGTATGGATCAATAGAAAGCCAAAGCACAAACACGATTATCATCACAGCTAAAGGGTCTAACAAATGAATTTTGAAGTGAAATCAGTAACAAAAGAATTGGACTCTGAAAAACAGAGAGATGTCATGGCCAAGGGCGTAGTTTTGGTTTGAACATTGGGGGGTTGAAGTGTGAACTGTTTTAGTAGAGTCACGGGTCATGCTCACTCATAAGGTTTATTTATTTGTTTGCTTGCTTACATATTTATTTTTGTGAAATGGTCTTTTGTGCTATTATCTATGCAAAGTTGATGCAATAAAGTAATATCATAGTTAACAATTACTTGTGTGCATAATAAGTGACGAGCTGGGAGTGAGAATGTGTTGATCTATTCCACAAAATTACAGTTCATTAACTGAATGAATTAACTCGGTGAAATGTCATGCAGGCATTTCTGTGTTTATTAATACTTAATCTTAATTGTGGATTGGTCTTCCCCACATATTGAAGACCACAAGGACAAGAAAGTAAATATATTACATTGGTCGAACGACAAGAAATAAAATGTCTAATTTAAAATTCTTGATTCCTAGAGTAACTCACAAATCTATTCACTTTTTTTTAGATTATGACAGGCCAAACAATGTCTGCATGGAAAAAAAATCCCATTTGCCGTTTGATTGTTTTTGGATGCTTGCATTTGGATACAACAAATTTCAAGAATTGAGATTTGTTTGCTCTTTGATGGATTCTATTATTGATTTGAAATCGTGTTACTGTGAATGGAACCAAGCGCAAGATCCTCCTTTTTTTTCATTTTTGATACTTCAATGAGAAAATCTTTCATCACATTATCACTTCACTGGCTAGGCTTCACTTATTTTAGTTTGTTTTCTTTGCAGCACATTTGGTTTAGACATTTGCTACACAAATACTTGAAGAGCCTGACCGTCTGGTTGGTCAGTGCCTTCCTGTTTGTTTTATTGTCTCTTATATATACAAAAATAGCCCTTTATCACTGAGCACATGCAAAGGTGGCACAGTGTAGATCAACTGTACAGAAATGAAGGCTACATTCACTGTGTTTCTTTTTTTGAGTCTTTTTGGACTGAGCTTTAGTCTGTACAGAAAACACTTCCTTGTGAAAAAAAGAATGACCTGGGAAGATGCGCAGACATACTGCAGAAAGCACCATGATGACCTGTCCACTGTCAGTGAAGAAGAGGCACAACAGATTTCCACTAATCCAGAAAACAATGATGGATATTTTTGGATTGGACTGCACATGATTTCTAACAACCTATGGAGTTGGTCTGGAGGTGAGGATCAAAACATTGACTATTGGGACATTTGGGAACCAAGCAGCGTCGCTGAAAAGTGTGGCGGTGTAAGCAGATATACTGCTAAACTGCACAATATTATGTGCTCTTATTATTTTCCATTCTACTGCATGGAGGTGTTTAAGCCCATTCTGGTGCATCAGAATAAGACATGGGATGAATCTCTGAACTACTGCAGGCAGAACTACATTGACTTGGTGAGCCTAAGTTCTCAAATATATATGGAAAAGGTGATAAATGAGACTCTAACATCCCAGACAGCTTATGTGTGGACTGGTCTGCGCTTTTTGGCTGGTCATTGGTTCTGGGTCAGTGGAGATGATCTTCAATATAAAGCCTGGTCTGAGGGAGAGATCCAGTGTCCTTCTGGAAATCTGCGCTGTGGAGCTCTGGATAGAGAAGAGATGGTCTGGAGACACACAGACTGTGAGGAAAGACATAATTTTCTCTGCCTTAAGAAGCCATAAAAGTGCTTAAAATATATGCATTCTGATATGTACACTTTCACGTGCAGCTTGGTATATATGTGTGCTCAACTGATTTGAAACAGATACTCTAACCAATCTTTAGCGTTTTGTAATGACAAAATACATATACTATATAATAGTTTGAAATCTGACACATTAGCCATAGAGTCATCATATATATTGCCTTATTTAACATTATATTAGTTAAACTGAAATCTTTTCTGGGGTTGATAAGACATGCGTGGTTTAGTTTATATTTACATTTGTAAGTTTATGCATTTATTGTTTTATGTATTGTAAAATAGAATTTGCACAGGTATCTCTCGAGATAATGGCATAATCATTGTTTTTTTTTTTTAGATAAAATAAAAGTTTAATGGACTTTTTGTTAGCATTTTACCTATGGTTTAATTGTGTTACTTTAGCAAATATACTGTTTTTAATGTACAGTATGTGTAAGAAATATTTTTATAATACTCCTGATGTATTAGTTCTATGATCACATGAAACTGTTAGAGTAAGATTTTGATGATCATTCAAAAAAATCAAGAAAAGCTATTTGAAAAACCTTTACTGTAAAATGTATCCTCTCCTGTATGTTTACATAAACACAAATGTAATCGTGATTGTCATGTTGTGGTTTTCAGAGGTCAAAATAAAAAAATTAAAATATTTCACTGGTCAACTTACTTTTAAACTTTCTACACAAAGATTTGATTTTTGAATTAAATTATATTGCAAAGCGAGCAAGAGATCAGAATAAGCGTATAAGTAGCTAGTAGCTGCACACAAACTTTAGTGGCAATCCCAAAGAATTTGATATTGTTTGAAGGTGAACATAAAAGTAATATAGTGTCATTTGTGAGGTATAATGCACATCGATATTTGATTGCTATTAGTTTATATTTTACCCAAAATGAAAAATACCGTCATTATTTACTCACCCTCAAGTTATTTCAAACATATGTGATCATTCTTCAGTGGACAGAAGATATTTTGAAGAAATGTTCAACTGTTTTTGTTCACACAATGAAAGTCTCTTGCATCCAAAACAACACTGAACCCCACTGACTTATATTCAGACATTTTTCAAAATATCTTCTTTTGCGTTCCACAGAAGGAAAGTCATACACTTTTAGAATGACATGAGGGTGAGTAAATGATGATAAAATGTTCATTTTTGGGTGAGCTATCCCTTACATACAGATTTTATTTAATTGTAGAGTGATTAAATTTTAAATTAGCGTTTTTCACAATTCCGTGTTTCTGGCTTCCGGATTGGTGCTTGCAGGGTAAAAGTTTTTCCAGTGACAACTGCGAATCCTAGTCTTTTTATACAAATTAGAGGTTATAAAATGCAAACTGCCGGTACTTTACTCTACAAAGCGCAAACATTTCACAATTAACTTTTTGCATCAGCTCGGGTCATCAAATACAAGTTTGTTTAATTCTAAATGGTGGCAGTAATAATTCAGTTAGTTTTGCCGTTATGTCCGTTTGGTGCTGGATGTGCATTATGTGCATAATTTTTTTTCACTATTACTATTATTATTAAAATAATATTGCATTTTCTACTTGCTCTCCTTTGCATTATTAACGTGATGGTTTAAATGTACGTTGTATAATGTGCACTGGGAAATAAATATTAAACAAGAGTTGACTAGGATTCATGACTTTATTCCTATTGTATCAGATTACGTTGTTGTGTTGAGTTTAATATGCTTCAACCGGACTCAGTTAGAATTGTTTAATGTATTTGTTACCCTTGAAATGATAACATTAACTTGGAACTTGATTTTGTCCTTTATTCCACTAGTGCAGAACTCACACCGTACACATTTTGGTAGTTGTTGTTGTTTACTTGTAGTTAGAATTCTTGTACATTTATGTGCAAACGTGGGTGGTCAAACTGTAAACACAAAACAGTTCACAATTAATATTTAGCAATGTTTCACATATGCATTACGTATTATCACATGTGATACAATACGAATTTCTGGAACAATCTCTCTCGTCAGACTTGCGTTAAACTTTGTTTACTAACTAAATGCAACATATTGCATGAATAGTTAAACAAGTAACATAAACAAATGTCTACACAAACAGCAAACAAAAACGTATAATATTAACCATTTAGGCGCAATGGCGCTAATCGCAAATAGCGATCTATATAGCGATATATCAGTCACCTCAGATTACTTAAACAACGAAACATTACTCACCACGCTGGGAATATATAGTTTAAATCATGCTTTCATGTGAAATCATTAGAAATTCAACAAGCTACAGCAGAACAACATGGCCTTTCTCTGTCAGCCCTCTCTCTCTACTGTGCCTTCTCACTCAGCGATCACATGTGTCCACTGAAACATCGTTCTTAAAGGGGCAGCACTCAACATCCCGGCCCCCAATGACCCAAACAGGTCATTCAAAGAAAGGAAGGGTGATGCCTCAAATAAACTAGTTCAACTGATAAAATTGGCTTCCATGAGACAGATTTTATCCACAGGACGTCTGAAGACTCCTGCCTGTGTTTTCACTTCTACAGTACGCACAAGTCCATCTGTACCTGGATAAACTTGAGTAATCAGACCAAGCGGCCAGTGATTGCGTGGTGTGTATTCATGTAGAATGATCCCGAGATCTCCTACTTGAAGATTCCGCTTTGGTTGTAGCCATTTTTGGCATTGCTGCAGTGCAAGCAAATATTCTTTAAGACATCTCGACCAGAAGATATCTGACAGATACTGGACCTGGCGCCATCTGCGTCGGTAATTATCTTGTTTTACGAAGGCTCCTGGGGGTAGAGTTGGACCGGAACAAAGTAACAACAGATGATTTGGGGTGAGTGGTAGAGGATCTGATGGGTCATCTGAGAGTTTAGTGATTGGTCTACCATTGATAATAGACTCAACGCAACAAAACAGTGTTGTTAGACCCTCGTCATCTGGTGCCTGCTGCGATAGGACAGTGTTTAAAATGGAACGAACGGTGCGAATTTGTCGCTCCCAAACACCACCCATGTGGGAGGCGGCAGGTGGATTGAAAATCCATTTTACGTTGTTCTGCAGCAGGTAATCAGAAATCTTTTGTTGATTCCATTCACTGATGGCTTTCCGCAACTCTCGTAATCCACCCACAAAATTAGTCCCGTTATCTGACCGTATTTCCGAAGGTGGGCCTCTCCTGGCGATGAATCGCTGTAATGCGTTGATAAAGGAATCAGTATCTAGGGTGTGTGCGACTTCGAGATGAATAGCTCTCGTAGTGAGACATGTAAACAAACATCCGTACCTCTTTTGTTCACTGCGTGCCTTCTTAATCAAGAATGGCCCGAAGTAGTCTATGCCCACTCGAGTGAATGGAGGCTCACACGGTGTCACTCTAGAGTCAGGTAAGTCTGCCATTTGCTGGGCTTGCAGCTTAGCTCTTAACTTGCGACACTGTAAGCATGACTTGAGAGTTTGGGTAATGACAGCACGTCCCTTTAAAATCCAGAAGCGCTGATGAATTTCTGTAAGAACTCGTTCTGGACCTGCATGACCCAAACAAAGATGGTAGTGATGAATAATCAGCTGGGTGACGTGATGATTGTTAGGTAGGATCACTGGATGTTTAGCCTCGTAAGGAATTGGGGCATTCATTAGTCTTCCTCCGACATGAAGGAGTTGATCATTTTCATCCCTAAAGGGTTTAAGTTTGAGAAGAGAACTGGGTTTGGCTTGAGTAGATCTGAAAGTTGCAGCTTGTATGTAATTGAAAATTGCTAACTCTGCTTGCTGGAGCTCACCAACAGTGATGGGGTCAGAAAGATGCACACTTACTTTCTTGCGTAACAAAGCCTTGAGACGCAACAAGATAGCAGTAGCTCTCTTCAAACGATGCCAACTGGAGTATCGTTCCAGTAGTCTGTCCACTGCATTATTCATTGCATGGTTTGGTGTTATGGTAGCTGCATAGACTTCTTTGCCTCGTTTTATCTCTGCTTCGTCCGGCAAGTCATTTATAATAAGCTGAGCAGGCCAATGTTCCTCATTGTGTCTAAGAAATTGTGGACCTGATACCCATCGTTCACTTGCCAAAAGCTCTCTCATAGTCATCCCTCGAGAAACGTCATCCGCTGGGTTAGAGGCAGAATCAATATGTCTCCACTGGCATGATTCTGAGCGTTCATGTATTTTTGATATACGGTTGGCGACAAATGTCTGGAAACGACAATGCTTGTTTTTAATGTACTGAAGTACAATAGTACTGTCCGTCCAAAAGAACGCCTGCGCGGGGGGACTACAGTTAGTGTGTGCAAAATCATCCGCTAAGTGGTCCGCATTGATATGCACTAGCCAGAGTCGGGGTGGAGGGTACGCGCGTCCAGACAAACGTCAAGGGAGAAAAGAAAAGACCCCGGGGCCACCGGGGCGCGGGGCCCCAGGGGGGGGGGGGGGGGGAGGGGGGGAAGAGGGGAGAGGCAAGGGGGGAGGGAGGGGGGGAAAGGGGGCCGCAGGGGGCAGGCCGGAAGAACAGTACAGGGGCGGGAAGAATACATTAAGCGGATAAAAGTGGAAGAACTGAAAAGGAAACTCCGTAGCAAACAACAGCTTGTGGTAGCGTAAGCTCCAGTCCGTGGTATGCTTAACTGGCTTTGATTGAGCAAGTCTCCTTTTGACAACACCACGCCGCTTGGTTGTCGCCCAATTTACATCCTATAATAATGAAACAGCAAACCGGATAGAACAGCCCAGTTCCCCGAAGCCATCCGGAAAAGTGATGGAGCTGGGGATGCCGTAAACCCAAAAACCAACTAGTGGGGATGGTATTGTCTAAGGCAATTTGGATTGTCCCACCAGTGCTGACAATGAGCGGCCAGTCGTGAATCATCCATCACTGTGGCCATTGGTGCGCTAGACAGTCCCACTGGTAACAGCCTCATCCCAGTCGAACCTCTATGCGGCCAACTCTTTTGCAAGATTTGCATTTTTTTCAGCTTTGAGCATCGAAGGGCTTGCGAAATCCTAAGGAATCATAGATTTAACTGGTAGTTGCCTTCAATAATACTACTTCCTCGCTTGTTACAGGCTTAAAATTTTCCACTTGACTTGAACATCAATGGAAGTCAAGCTCTTTCGGCTTCTTTCTACACAAAATCGCCAAAGAGAGAACGCCCAGTGTCCGTTCAAATGGTAAATCCTCTTGGTCAAGGTTTACCTCATGTAACGATTTTGCCCAATCATCAGCTGGGATTGATTTCATCACTTCCTTAGAATTGCTTAACCACTTGGTTAATCTAAAGCCTCCACAGGTGAGCAGTTCCCGGAGTTCGGAAGCAAGTTTAATGGCGTCCTCCTCTGTTGGTACTGACTTAAGGCAATCGTCAACATAGAAATTTCGCTTCACCGTTTCCACTGTGTCGTCAGAGAAGTTTCCACGATTGTCCTCCGCCACTCGTTGCAAGGCAAAATTGGCAGCACTAGGACTCCAGACACCTCCAAATAGATGAGCCGTCATATGATAATGCTTAGGTGGTTTGTTCTGGTTGTTATCTTCCCACCACAGGAAGCGAAGCATATCTCTTTCATCGGATGGCACTCGGACCTGATAGAACATGCTCTCGATGTCCGCATTCAGAGCAATGGGTTCTTGTCTGAATTTGAGAAGGACTCCTAGTAGTTTATTGGTAAGGTCTGGGCCTTGATGAATGTGGTCATTTAATGAAGAACCTTGGTACCGTGCTGCACAATCGAAGACGATACAAACTTTCTCTGGCTTACGTGGATGTAGCACTGGATGATGTGGTAGGTACCACACTTAGCCATCTTTTCTGTTAATGTTGACGACCTCTTCTGCATATCTGTTGCGCAAAGAGTCTCTAATACCCTCTGTATACTTGTGAAGCAAAGTTGGGTCCTTCTTTAGCCTCTTTCCTAGAAGGTCTAATCGATGCTTGGCCATCGTGTAGTTATTGGGCAGTCGTGGTGGATATTCTTTGAACGGGATAGGAAGTGTGTAATGACCTTCCTCTTGGACTGCTTGTTTGTTCCATAGGGCCACAACTTGCTCATCGACTACTGACAGCGAGTCATTGTTCACATGCATTGGATCATCCAATTTCCAAAATCTTTCAACAGCTTGTTGTAGAGAATGGTCAGCTCGTATAAAATTGGCCGAAACAGATGTAGAGCCATCAGCTACTGGTCCATGGAGTGTCCATCCCAGGCCAGTCAGAATTGCATATGGTTCGCCAGACTCACCACAGCATGTGTCACGAGGAGCAAGTATGTCTGGTTGGTCTAGACCTATTAGCAGGTGAATGTCATCAGCTAGATCAGCATCAGGTAAACTGATTTCATCCGCAATTTCCCGCAGATGTGGCCACTGAAACACCTCCTGCTGTGTGACTAAGCTGTCCAGACTTATGTTCATGTTTTCCCGACAGAGCACTCCTTTCATCAGGAAAGAGTTCTTTTGTTGAGCATCTTCAACTTGTAGATCCACTGCTAAGGTGACTACGTTGAGGTTTTTGGTCTCCATAGTGTTCAGTTTAATGTTCATTTTGCGTGATTCCAGTTTAAGAGCATGAACTAGCTTCTTAGAAGCAAAGGTCCCATTGGAGCCACTGTCAAGCAAAGCAAAAACATTCATAGAGAATCGTTTGTGTCTGTCTGAAACCACTACAGGCAGAATGGGAAGTGCGATCTTCCTTTGACTAACTTCAATGCATTTTCTGGTGGCATGTGCTTGAATGGTTTGTGGCGGGTCGACAGCTGGCTCATCTTCAGTAGCTTGATTAGTAGATTGGCTTCTTTCGTTGTTAGAAGCTATGATAGAAGAGTGTAGCCAACTGTTGTGCCTTTTCCCGCATCCAGGCACCTTGCATACCCAGCTGCGAGAACAGATTGTGCTGCGATGACCCTTCATAAAGCAGTTCAGGCAGAGTTGCTTTCGCTGAACAAAGGCCAAACGCTCTTGAACAGACAAAGCTCTAAAGGCTTGACACTGGTTCAGGAAGTGTCCGTCAGTGCACTTTGGACATTTAAATCTTGAAGTTGTCTTTGGTGCAGATGATATGGTGGATTCATTAGTAACTGACACTGTTGCGAATGTCTGCCTTTTCTTATTGAAGCTTGACTTGGCATTTGATTTAGAACTCGCTGGAGAATTTCGACTGGCAGGCGTAAGAAGATTCCCAAAGATAGGATCAGCTCTCTTAGCGGCTTCAGATTCAACAAGACTGACTATGTCGTCCAACTTTGGTAAACGTCCAGATTTGATAATCTCATAATTTATTGTGAGCCATCTTTTCTTTAGGTCTTCAGGCAGCTTTTCTATAATCTGTAGCAAAGTGCGTCCACCATTTAGCTCATCCTCACACTTCATTGCCTTTAGAGTGTCTCGACAGCTACACAAAATGTCTGCAAAGCTTTGCAACTGCTTGTTGTCTTTAATGTCTTTGTGATTGAGCACTTTGTCGACCCATGCTTGTGATATTGCATATGGATTGCCAAAACGTCTTTTCAGAATAGCCATGGCTTCTGCATAGCCCAGGCTAGAGTCAGGGTTGTACAAGCAGTGTGAGATAGCATCTCTAGCTTGACCGACAGTGTACTGATGCAGACGAGTGAGTTTTTCTTGATCTGGCACTGTCTCTTTGTCAATCACTGAGGAAAACAATCTGATGAACTGCCAGTACTTTAAGGGTTCTCCATCGAACTTGATGATATCAACAGGTGGTAAGTGCATGGAATCAATGTGTGACTGATACTGTTGCCTTGACAGCTCTAGTAGTTGACATAAAGAATGATCATTTCCTGCTGAGAATGATGGACGAAAGTTAAGGGATGGGTGACCTGAGACAGGAGTTGAGAAATCTTTGTTTATTGTCATTAACTCAGCCTTTTGCCGATTTTCCTCCATCTCAGCATCTTTCAGTTTCAGTAAGCCTTTTAGTCCATCCATTTCAGACTCAGCTTGCTGAAGTTGTAGTTTAAACTCTGCTCGCAAACGTTCTTCTTTTTGAGATAAAAGCACAGAGAACTCTTTATTTTCTTTCTGTCTTAGATTATGTAGCTCTTGAAACTGGGTAGATAGTTGGTCTATAGGAGACATTTGCGGTTTAACAGCTTCATCAAGTATTTGCTGTTCCTCTTGGAAGTTTGATGCATCAGAAGATTTGATTGATGGCTTAAAGTCTTCAAGCCAGCATAAGACTGTGTGCTGTAAGTCTTGCACATCCCTCAGGACTGACGTTAAATAGCCCTTAGAAGCATCAAGGTCATCATCATCTTCTAATGTTTTATGGTACATGTCATGAATCTCATGAAACCGCCTAACGTGTGTTTCCCCTCATCAAAGCGGACAAGTCCATTCATCTCTGCTACCGATCTTGGGGCTGATACCGTTTCCAGCTGTGATAAAATCTGTGTCAGTCATAGCGTGTGCCATCACGAAGAAGGCAGGCCTTGCCAGACCTCCAAGCGTTGAACGCTTTGAGACCCCTTTGATTTGTGACTCTGGGGTATAACTTAACTTTCTATCTAGTTGCATTGGTCCATTTGTTATTAATTTTTCTTTCGTTCTTTTCCTCGGTTTTACTTTAATGTTACCCTGAAATGATAACGGGAGGTGGGGGTAAAGGCTTGTGAACTTGATTGTTGGCCTTAATGTCCCCTAGTGCCGGAACTCACGAACCGTACACCTTTTGGTTAGCTTGTTGTTGGGGGTGTGGTTACTTGGGGTAGTGTATAATTCTTTGTAACCTTATTGCATACGGTGGGGGTCAACTGTAAACACAAACCAGTTCCACTGTAATATTAGCAATGTTTCCAATGCATTACTATTATCACATGTGATACATACGAATGTCTGGAACAATCTCTCCCTCGTCCAGACTGGCGTGAAACTTTGTTTACTAACTAAATCAACCGATTGCATGAATTAGTTTAAACAAGAACAGTAAACAAATGTCTACCACAACAGCAAACAAACGTATAATATTTTACACCAGTTAGGCGCAGCGGGTGCGCTAATCGCGAAATAGCGATCTACTATCGCGATATATCGATCACCTCAGATTACTTAAACACGAACATTACCCACCAACTCTTGGACTAGATATATTTAATCATTCTTATGTGAAATCATTAGTAATTCCCCAAGCTATACAGCAATCCCACCTGGCCTTTCCTCTGTCGCCCTCTCTCTCTACTGTGCCTTCCTCACTCAGCGATCACATGTGTCCCCTGAAACATCGTTCTTAAAGGGGCAGCACTCAACAGTATTCTTGAAAAAAAATGTGCATCTGGACATAAATGTTGTAAATTTTAAGTAATTTATCATGTGGGGATACGAGGGAAATAACAGTAAAATTAGATAATACGCTCATATGTACCGGAGTCCAAAAACTATATAAAAAGGGATGTCGGAGATGGAGAATAGAAACCATCCGGTGCTATATTGAGCGTATTATCTCACGAGTCAGTGGTCTGAGTGGCCATATAAGTTACAAACAAGTAAAATGTTATTTCTCTGTAGATTATATAACAACAACTTGGAAAACAGACAAAACAGAAAAGGTAAGAAGCTTACATATATTAAAGAAAATTACATATACTAATATAATAGGCGCAGATCTGTGAAGGAAATAACTTTACCCTGCAGTGACGTAATTTCCGATTTTTGTGAAAAAGGCTAATCCTGTTTAATTTTACAGTAGTCACAGGTCATCCTGTGAATGCTTATGCAATGGAGGCCAGCTGGTAAGAGCTTCGCAGGTAAACCTCACTCCCCTGATCTCAAGAGGTGCACTGGCAACTGACGCTAAAGGCTGTGGTCTGTAGTGTCTTGTTAGTGCACCCACCTCCCATGCTGGAAACACTGGTTCGAATCCTGCTTGAAACAAGAATGAGGGGGGCAGAACTGGAGGGGCTACACTTATACTAACTCAGTTGCTTGCCCGCATTTTGAAGTAGGCCTATGGCAAGATCTCTTAGTCATGCACAAGTTGGATTTTGTACTCTTAATTTTGAATAAATAGATTATCTGCTTTTCTGTTTCAGCTAATTTGCACACGATTTCTTTCTTCATTTGTTACACAAATAGTTGAAGAGAGTAAGAGTCTGATTGGCCAGTGTTTTACTTTCTTTTATTGGTCTCTTATTTACAAAACATTGGAGGGGTGTGATAACATTATCGAGTTCCTACAAAGGTTTCACTGCCTAGAGTATCTGCAAAATGTTAAAGGGGGTCATGAACTGCCTTTGTTTTTTTTGTATTTTGTTCTGTTCTCTGAGGTCCACTTATAATGTTTTCAAGATTTTTACATCAAAAAACAATAATTTAGTTTCGACCCATCTCATCAGAATGCTCTGTTTGAATAGGCGTGGCGGATTATAGACTCAGAAGTAAATGCCCACTGCTATGATTGGCTAACAGTGAAAGTGAAAGTGAAGTGACATGTAGCCAAGTATGGTGACCCATACTCGGAATTAGTGCTCTGCATTTATCCCATCCAAAGTGCACACACACAGCAGTGAACACACACACACACCGTGTACACACACCCAGAGCAGTGGGCAGCCATTTTTTTTGCTGCGGCGCCTGGGGAGCAGTTGTGGGTTTGGTTCTTGCTCAAGGGCACCTCAGTCGTGGGATTTAGGGTGGGAGAGAGCGCTGTACATTCACTCCCCCCACCTACATCCCCGGTACGAGACTGAAACCGGGGCACACCTTGGGTTCGAGTCTCGCGTCTCTAACCCTCGGCTGCTGCGGACGTGAAAGATTTTAGGTTAAAAATGCATAAATACTCAGTACATATCAAATGATCTGTACATAACAGACACAAAAAATACTGGATATCACGTATATTGAAAACATTACTCACACTTGCTGTGGTTTGTAACCGGGGGTGCTGACGAGACGTGAGACGTGTGGATTCATCTGCAAGCTTTTATTAAATAGACGTGGTATAACAGGCAGGGTCGAACCATGGCAAACAGGTATATGGCGGGCAAGACACAAGAATAGTCTTAGGGCTAGCGTAGGTCACCGATCGGCAGATAGAATCACAGGGGCGAGACTAGAGGGTTAAATCCAGGGAAAACAGGCAAAGATCTGAAACCGCAAAAACAGGCAAGGCAAACAAGGAAAACACAGAGACTCGGAAAAGGGTACAGGCTAAACAATACTCAGCAAAGAAATGTGGTAGAGTAGATGTTATATAGTGAGTGAGGTGATTAGAAAAAGCAGTGTGCAATGAGTGCAATCAGTGCAGAGTGCAAATCGTGCAAAGAATGATGGGAAATTTATTCCGGGTTCTATTGAACGAGTTTTGTGTTGTGCGAAAGAGTCAATTTTAATGGAAATGGTGCCCTCTGTTGGTGAATTTTAAAACGGACAGTCCATTGCCCGATTCGTCACAGTGGTCCAATAACACAGCGTAGTCTTTTAGTTTCAGTCTTTTTTGAAAATCCTGTGTAGAATTGTGCCTTGTTTGTAAACAAATCTGCGGTAAAATGAATGATCAAAGTACCAAGTTCTTACTGATGTGGTCTGGCACTCAGTGTTGGGTATAACAAGTTACTGTAATTAAATTACTTATCCACTGAAAAAAGTAAAGTAAGGGGTTACTGTTAATTTTTAGGTAATTTAATTAATTTAATTATAAATTTGCGTTACACACTGTAAATAATTTCAATATTTCTAAAATCAGTATTGAACTTGAAATCTAAATTTATCATCTAAAAGGTAATATTCAATGCAGCGTCTTTAACCATCTGCGCGCCGGCGTGTTGACTTTCAGTATTCTCTGATAGAGATATCAGAATGTATCAATATACTCAGATACAGTAGATAAGACTAAAATTAAAAAAGCACTAAAATCAAAAAATACTTTGATATGTGTACACTGACAATAACAACAAAACATTGTGCTTTTGTAAAATACAGAAAACAAACAGGATGCGCTTTTCTGCCAGCCTTTTTCCCGCCGTCTCCGTCTCAGTGAACTTCTATCTGCAACGCGTCACAAAAATGAACCGAAACTCGGCGACTGCTTGGACAACACACAAATGAACCAATTAAACCAAAAACGAATATTCTCTGATAATGCAATTTGTATAAAAACCTAAAGTGAGGAACAGTCTTTCCCGTCTCTGAACTCATTATCTGCAGTCACACATGTGCGCAAACACCTATCTTACCTAGATACAAAAATAGATTAAAAAAAATAATAATAATAATAATAATAATACTAACAAGATTCGCTACTTTTTCATCGTTTTTGGAAGAAGACCTGCTTTGAGGAATAAGCTGGAATTTACCTCAGAAGAACAGTGCGATCTGACGCGGCTTTTTTCAGCGGAGGATACCATTTCGGTAATTTATTTTGGATTTTACTAGTTGGGCTTTCATAAACGCTTGCCAAACTGAAATGTGTGCCAAGCCGAGTACAATAATGGTAAAATATGATATGCATTCAGATTTAAAAATAATATCTTTTTAGTTCGACTATAGCCCATAGTAAACTTTTCATGAGCTTTTTTGTTATTCAGATATTTTGCTGAGTAATTCTATTTGTTAACCAAAGAAGATTAAATTTTTTTTGTTAAAATGTTTAAGTATTACATTTGTTTTAAAACTAAAACACTAAACTATTCAACGCTTGACTCGATTTGAAAGAATAAAGAGTTTAATTTCTATTGTCTATTCTTTAAGGTTTATAGGGATTTTAAGATTTAATTAGCAATTTGAATAATTAAGTTACTTATTGAGCAATTAAGTTACTTTTCAGACAGAGTAATTATAAAAGTAATTTAAATACAATATTGATGATGTAATAAGTAATTAATTACTTTTTTAAAGTAACCTACCAACCCAACACGTGGTTGGCACTTCACATAAAAAATAAAGTTCAGTCAAGAACGTTTATGCATTTGATTTCTGCATAAACTGGTACATGTTGAAAGCGTATTGTCATTTACCTACTATATGCTCAATCGGTGTGTTGGGCTAAACAGGCAGGCACATGGTAGAACCGGCCGCGTTGATCGTTCTGCGGAGCAAGTGTTAGCCACACTATTGTCATCACATAAGGAAAAAAGAGAAAGTGGCACATTCCAAAATCTGTCGTTTTGACAGATTGGCTTCAATATATTCTGTTTTTAGACTAACGACAAAGTTTCGAGTTCTGAAACTTACAGGATATTTTAATAGTACAATGACCTCTTATAAATCCATACCGATTAAGGTATTTTATTTCTCAGTTTACTGACCCTTTAAAAAAAACAAACAGCTTTGGTCACAGGCAGAGTTTGATTTTTGGGCTTTCTTTTTTCTGGATTGGAGCTATACATGATGTGTGTGTTCCTGGAGACACTAAAGAAGTTTTCGACTGGTCCTGCGCTTTATGGCTTGGTCATTGGTCGGGGCGATACTTGTCCTGCTGTAAATCTGTGCTCTTGATAAAATCTGGAACTCCAGGTTCCACAGCTCAATCTTCCTTTTATTTCCACAACACACACGACACACACACACACCAAAACTATGTACATGACTTTACTGATAAATCATGGACAAACAGCCTACATTGCTTAACAAAATGAATGTGTGGTCATACAAATCTTTTTACTTTTGAGTTATTTGCTATAGATTGTTTTGATATTAGTTCACTGAAATCTTACTACTGCTTTCTAAGACATAAATTGTTTAGATTAATTATTTAGTTACAATTTATATACTGACTGTTGTATAAGGACTTCCGCAGATTATTATTAGATGATATCCTTACATGCATTATCATGATTAAAGGATTAGTTCACCCAAAAATAAATAACTGAAAATGTACTCACCTAGGTACCACCAAGCAACTGAGAGAATACGTAGAGCGAAGCTAAACAGAACAAACAGCATGGACCATTACAGATTCAAAAAACCATAGATGTGACTTGAAAGGAAGTAATGGGTTCCTTTCAGTTTCCAACTCCCACTTTTGATTTCTGAATGATTTCACGCAACTTAACGGGTCCCAATGATTTCATTAATGATCCTTTGATTGTCTTTGGGAGAAGATAATCGTTTCTATACGCTAAAAACTAAAAACAAAAACACGAGCACATCGCTCTTACAAACACCAAGCTTGGTTCCAAAATCTAGTGAATTGGCCTAGCAAAACAGCATTTGTAAAGGCATAGGTAGTTTAAAATGAAATGCTGCCTTCTCAGATCTGTCCTTTGGGCTACCTTTGATACTGAACCAAAAGTAGACTCAAACCAAACACTTCTAAACGACTAAAATCCTTTTTGATCCTTGAAAATCAGCTTAAAACCTAACCAAAAAATGAAAAATGTTGCTTGGGCCCCTAACTGAATAAATTTTAGTACTAAAATTACTAAAAACAAACAAAAAATGACTGAAATAAAAAATAGAAAGACAACCAAGCACATAACAAAATTGCTAAAATTTAAACTAAAATTAAAATATAAAAATAAAAACAATTTCTAAATATTAAATATGAATAAATACTATAAATAGAATATTATAATAATACTAAAATAACACTTAGACCTCGTTTCTCTCCTCTTGCTATAAAGCACATAAAATTACTACAATTTAAACTAAAATTAAACTAAAAATATTTTTTCATTATAAAAACAACAAAAGCACATTACTATATATAAAAAAAACTTTTGTCATTTTAAAAATGACAAAAGCAAATTACAAAATTATTAAAATAAAAACTCATTCAAAATATGAAATACTTTAATAGTATAAATAATACTAACATTTACTAAATAATAGGGCTGCCCTCGACTAAGGATTTTTCTGGTTGACTAGTAGTCGTTCATTTTTAGAATTAGTCGACTAATCGCACGTTTATTAATAAACCATTTAAATCATTATAATGAGACTTTAATTGCCAACATAGCCTAATAAGCGCTCGAGCACATGCATAAAGCTTGCCACAGCAGAAGTAATGATTATGAATTAACTGTCACAAGCCTTGAGTAAACACAATACAATAACAATTTCAGTTTGATTTTTATGCTTGATGTGACTGCACAGTAATGACCTTGAATTCATTGAGATTTCATTCATTTAAAAGATGAGACTCAAGCAAGCAAATCATTCACAAATAAAAGCCAGATTTTTTTCATGTTCTTTTCAGAGGACGAATGCACACATTCAGAAACCAGCATTTCTGTAAAAATTGAAGCTCATGATTCCCAACCCTAAAACTCACACTAGAAAAATCGTTGAGCAAATGTCTGCTAACAGTAACGTGGCCCCTCCAGTTATTACGTGTCACAGTGGAACTGAAGGAGTCCAGCGCTAATAGACCTATGATGAGTTTGTAGGAAATATGGCTGCCAGAGGGGGGAGACGAATAGCCACCTTTGACTTTTCATCCCCGGGGGAAGAAAACGAGAAGAAACAAGTGCTGTTGGCACGGCAACGGCTGGAGAGATGGTGAGTGCACCTGGTGTGTGGAATGCTGGGAGATACGAGTGACAGGCATGCCGTCTGAAGAGTGATGATCCACCCACCCACAAACATGTCCTCATGAGACAGTCTCAGTCATCATTTCATAACACCCTATTTGAATTTGTCTCTGTCAGAGTAATTTCCTCTGGCTGTAATGATGATCAGAATGACACCGTCAGGGTCCGAGGGGTTATAGTGACCACAGACGCTCCTTATGTTCTGAGTGACATGACAGAAAGCTCTCAGACAAAGCAGTGTTTCTATTATATAGAAAAGTTCTACATGTAGTTGAAGGGGTCCTATTATGGTTTTTGGGGTGTACTTGAATAGGTTTTCATGCTTGATTGTTCCATAAATGCGCTATTTGAAATTTTTTTTACATTATTGCAGTACCTCTCTTCCCAGTCTCTCAATTGACCTGTTTAGTTTCTGTTTCGATGAAACCCCTCCTTCCGAAATACAAAATGTGCTCTGATTGGTTAGCTGGCCCATTACGTTGTGATTGGCAAATGTTCCGGAAATGACACGCCCCTTATCATAACTGCGAGTTTCATCTGCTCTATTGGAAAAATGAATGATGATGTTCATTTTTGCCTGATTTAGACCCTGAGAATTTTTACAAACAAGAGGATCGTGCAGAATCTTTGCAAGCAAAGATTTTGCAGGACATTTCAAAGTGGTATTTATTAGACAAATTAGACAAATGCTTTCTGCGAGCTAGGTCACCACCTGCCATGTATGGTGCCTGCCTTTTCCCCCCGATCTCCACACCGAGGTGTCGAGGTCTTGGAAGAAACCATTCTCGGCCCCCACCTATGATCCCCGCTTCCGACTATTATGGCAATGTTGCGGGGTTGAATGAGCGCAGTTATAGATAGCTCGCAAGCTATCTGTTCCCCGGTGCGGCATCATCCTTGAAGGCTCCGGCATTGCCCTCCAAGCCGCTGCGAACAACTTCAGTGCTGGTGGGCAAGAGATATGCGGCAGCAGGTCAGGCGTTGGCGTTGTTACAGGCGTACCAAGCCAACCTGCTTAAAGAGCTGGATGAAGGCAAGGAAGTTAAATTCTGAGAATACGAGTTTAGGAGGACACACTGATCTCTCTCTCTGCGCCACCAAGGAGACCGCCCGCGCTATTGGTCGGTCCATGGCAGCTATGGTGGCAGCGGAGAGGCATCTGGGGTTGACCCTGTCTGATATGAAGGAGAAGGACAGGGTCTTCCTTCTCGACGCCCCGCTTGCGCCTTCTGGCCTGTTCGGCTATGTCATCAACTCCGTTGTTGACAGGTACCAGGAGGCTTGTAAACAAGCAGCGGCATTTCAGCGGTTCCTCCCTCGCCGCTCTCCAGTTCTGGGGGTAGCTGGGCGGGAGCAGCCCCTTCCGCGTACCAGCTCCTCGTACATTGAAGCCCAAAAACATCCGCCAGTGCTTCAGGACTTTTGAGGGCAGGCCCCTCTGGGGAAGAGCGGGGTTCACCGCATTACACGGTGCCAATCTCTCCTCAGTGCCCTCAGGAGATCGTTCTGCCAACTTTGCCGATGTTACAGGGCGCAGCGGTCTCCCGCGAGCGCCTCTCTCAGCTACCGCCCGGAAACGTAACGGTACTAAGAGGATTGCTATCTCTACGGAGGTCTCCAGAGCAGCTAGCGCGCAGCCCCCCGCGACACCTAAGCACGGCGCGCCCGCCCAGGGCACCGAGCTAGCTGCTCTGATTAGACCAGAGGTCAGTCTCGAGAGACTGATTCCCTTAGTAGACTATTTAGCAGCGTGGAAACTACTGCCAAATGTGTCTCAGTGGGTCCTGCACACTGTAGAGAGAGGCTACAGAATCCAGTTTGGTTCTCATCCGGCCTCGTTTCAATGGGGTCATTCCCACTCTGGTGGGCCCCGGGCAGGCTCTGGTAATGGAACAAGAAGTAGATACTCTCTTGAGGAAGGAGGCCATCGAGGTGGCCCCTCCTCACAAAAGAGAGTCCTTCTAAAGCCAGTACTTTACAGTTCCAAAAAAGGATGGAGGTTTGCATCTGATTTTAGATCTGCATCAGTTAAACCACTCAGTCATGCGACTGAAGTTCAAGATGCTCACACAGAATCAGCTCCGAGGATGGTTTGTCACATCTATCTAAAAGATGCATAATTACAGTGCCATCATTACCAGTCAGAGGAAGGCCAGAGGTTTGCTTTAGGGCACGCTTACCAATACCAGGTACTACTTTCTGGCCTTGGCACTCTCACCCGCACTGTCACGGAAGTGGTGGATGCAGCTTGGCTCCACTGCGATCCAGGAATCAGCATACTCATTATATCGATGATTGGTTGATATTAGCTCAATTAGAGCGGATGGTGGTTCGACATCGAGATGTCATTCTTGCACACATGAACGAATTGGGGTTAAGACTAAACGCCAAGAAAAATGTGCTTTCTCCAGTACAGCGGACAGTGCTGGGAGTCCTTGTCGCGTAACGTAGTGAGAAACCTCACTGGTTGGGGTGCGGTCATGAGTGGCCACCCTGCTCGCGGTCTGTGGAGCGGTCACGATCTCACTTGGCACATCAACTGCCTAGGGATGCTGGCCGTGTTCCGAGCACTGAAACACTTTATCCCAGACCTAAGAGATCTCATTTGTTGGTGCGCACCGGACAACACAGCGGTGGTCTCTTAGACAATCAACAAGGAGGTTTGCGTTCGCAACCCTGATACAAGCTGGCACACCAGAATCCTTGTGTGGGCCCAAGGGAAGTCCGTTCGACGAGTGGTTTACATACCTGGGTATCTTAATAGGGCGCAGACATTCCGGTCGAGGCAGGGGCCGAGGCTGGTGGAAGAGGCTTCCACCCCGAGGTGGTGAAGCGATATGGATAATTTTGCCAGGCTAGGTGGACTCAGATGAATCGCCCAAGTCCATTGGTTCTCTCGCTCATCCAGCTCCCTCTAGGATGGAAGCTATGCTGGCAGATTGGCTGAGGTGCGTATGTACGCTTTCCCCCGATTGATCGGCTCCCGGGATGTTCTGGAGAGAGTACGCTAGTAAGGGTCTGCATACTGGCTAGTAGCACCATAGGCCGTTTTTTTTTCGGGAGATGGTTATCCGGCACCTGGTTTTCTCTCGACGGACTATGGGCGACTTCCAGTCCAGGAGGGTATCCTCTAACTAGGCGGAGGGCGCCGCTATTCCACCCCCGCACAGGAGCTTTGGAAGTTATGGGTGGGGACTCTGAGGGGGGCACAAACTCGTAGCTTCGGTCTCCACAAACTGAGGTTGTTGAGACATCCCTCGCCATCCCACGCGCCGCCACACTTCTACGAGGAAACTGTATGCTCTGAAGTGGAAGCTTTTCACTTCTTGGTGCGGAGACCGCCAGCTCGACCCAGCTAACTGCCCGGTTGGTATAGTTCTGGAGTTCCTGCACGTCCGTTTCTCCGCAGGGCTGACCCACTCCACCCTAAAGGTCTACGTGGCGGCCATTGTGGCCTACCACGCCCCTATTGGTGGCCAGTCAATGGGCAGACATCCCCTGGTTACACGTTTGATTATATGAACCATGGTTACATGTGTAACCTGAGACGTTTTGTAATTTTCCTTCATGGTCCCTTGGGTCATTCTGAACGATTTTTCCCTTTATGTGGAAACGGTACAGAAACAATTTCACTCAGAAACTGCTAGTAAACTTGATTTCATCACAAAGATATTCAATTAAGGATTTTTTTTCATAACAGAATCAATTTAGAACAGAAAGCAATCTTGCTTTAGATTTTGGACTACTAATTTCCTAAAACACCACTGTCACTCACTCTTGAGGAGGCTTTTTGACCAGGCAATGGAGTTTTTTAAAAACCTTTCATGCTAAGGACCCTTGCCAAAGAAGCTGGCTGTTCACAGAGGGCTGTATACGTTCATTACGTAGTATACATACGTCACTTCATGTTTGTTGCTGAGTTTGTGGTTTGAGTTTGAGCTCCGTCAAGTTAAATCTTTATCATCTATTTTTTATCTTAAAATAAATTTTATACACCATAATTTCCATTTCTATGATGCGTGATTATATCCCCTATCGTATTCTACAACAAAAACAATCAGAGCGCTTTGTTAGCACTAGTTCTATTTTTGACTTTCCGAGTCCGCTATTAGCATATAGCCCGCTAGCATCGCCAGCGTGGTTGCCGCTAATCTCGATTACATTGCTAATACTCTATTCACACAAATCACCATTGTTTTACTCACTGTTACTTGCATTAAAGGCGGATGTGTGTCTACCTTTGAGTGCAGGTGAGGACACGTTCGATCTGCATTCAGTGCAGGTCGAGCTGGAAGAGTGGAGAAGCAGTCCGGGACCTGGTGGCAAAGCAGACCCAGCTGAGAGAGCGGAGAGCCGTGCTGGAAAAACATCCCAGGCTGACGCTCACAAGTCCGAGGTAATTATACAGCGTGCTGCTAATTCTCCCACCACTTTTACTCCGTGTGTTTCTCTGCACAGGCACGGTGCACCCAGGATGCGATCTTCCCAGATGTCCTTCACTCCAACGCCGGGACACCACGGACCCTGGGTGCAACCACCACGGAAGACGCGAGCCAGGCCCCGAGCGACGACCTCTATCCCTCCGCCGCCTCCGGTCTTCGAGAACTCCACCTGGAACCGCTTCGCACCCCTCCGCGAGACGGAACGCGACGCTGCGATCATCGGAGACTCCATCGTCCGGCACGTCCGTGCTACGTTAGCTGAAGGTAAGGTGCACACTCACTGTTTCCCTGGTGCTCGTGTTCTCGATGTTTCTGCGCAGATACCCGCGATCCTGAAGGGTGACGAGAGCCCCGGAGCGGTCGGGCTTCACGCGGGGGCTAACGACACCAAGCTGCGGCAGACGGAGACGCGGAAGAGGGACTTCAGGAGCCTGATCGATACGGTGTGCCGCACATCGCCCGCGACGACAATCATCGTGTCAGGGGACCGCTTCCTACGTATCGACGAGGACATGAAAAGTTCATTAGGCTTTTTGCTTTAAATGAATGGTTTTTGTCATGGTGTAAAGAACAGAAACTGCTCTTTGTTAATAACTGGAATCTTTTCTGGGAGCGTCCTAGGCTTTTTCGCGCTGATGGCCTGCACCCCAGCAGAGTCGGAGCGGAGCTCATGTCGGACAACATCTCCAGGACGCTGCGCTCCATGTGACTAGTAAGTCAATTCTCAAATAACTGCTATGATGGCTTTTGTTCTACCCGCTTAAATTATAGAAGTTCTTGCGCTGTACAATCTATAAAGACTGTGCCTGTTCCCCGAATAGTGAGGTCAAAATATACATTTAATGCATTATCTAGAAAAAATCTGATCGTGATTAAAACAGAAAAAAATTAAATAAATGAACAAAAACAAAAAAAAATTTTAAAGTTTGGGCTCCTAAACATTAGATCACTCTCACACAAAGCAGTTATTGTAAATGAAATGATCACAGATAACAGTTTTGATGTACGCTTCTTGACTGAAACCTGGCTAAAACCTAATGATTAAATTGGTCTAAATGAGTCTACTCCACCATGCTACTATTATAAGCATGAGCCCCGTCAGACTGGTCGTGGTGGCGGTGTTGCAACAATATATAGTGATATTCTCAATGTTACTCAGAAGACAGGATACAGGTTTAACTCATTTGAAATACTAATGCTTAATGTTACACTGTCAGACATGCAAAATAAATCTATCGTATCTCTGGCTCTGGCTACTGTGTATAGACCACTAGGGCCGTATACAGATTTCCTAAAAGCATTTGCAGATTTCCTCTCAGACCTATTGGATACTGTTGATAAAGCGCTAATTGTCTCAGATTTTAACATTCACGTTGATAATACAAATGATGCATTAGGACTTGCGTTTACTGACCTAATAAACTCTTTTGGAGTCAAGCAAAATGTCACCGGGCCCACTCATCGTTTTAATCATACGCTAGATTTAATTATATCGCATGGAATCGATCTTACTGATAAAGATATCGTACCTCAAAGCGATGATGCTACTGACCATTTCCTTGTATCGTCCATGCTCTGCGTATTACTGATATTAACTATATAGCTCCGCGTTATCGTCCGGAAAGAACTATTGTTCCAGCCACCAAAGACAGATTCACAAATAACCTGCCTGATTTATCTCAACTGCTCTGTGTACCAATAAGTACACATGAACTAGACGAAATAACTAGCAACATGGGCACTATCTTCTCTAATACATTAGAAGCTGTTGCCTCCATCAAATTGAAAAAGGTTAGAGAAAAACGTACTGCGCCATGGTACAACAGTAATACCCATTCTCTCAAGAAAAAAACCCGTATCGTTCTGGAACGCAAATGGAGAAAAACTAATTGGAAGTTTTTAGAATTGAATGGAAAAACAGTATGTCCAGCTATAGACAGGCTCTAAAAGCTGCCAGGGCCGAGCATATCCACAAACTCATAGAAAATAACCAAAACAATCCTAGGTTTTTATTTAGCACAGTGGCTAGATTAACAAATAACCAGACGCCACCCGATCTAAAAATTCCCTCACAGTTTAATAGTAATGAATATGAATTTCTTCACTGATAAAATAGAAAACATCAGAAATACAATAACAAATTTAAATTCTACAGCGTCTAGTACTTCAGCTTCATTCATCACACCCAAAGAAAAACTGCAGTGCATTACAGCTATAGGACAGGAAGAGCTAAATAAAATTATCACTGCATCTAAACCAACAACATGCCTGTTACATCCTGTACCCACTAAATTACTGAAAGAGTTGTTACCTGTAGCAGAAGAACCGCTTCTTAATATTATTAACTCGTCGTTGTCTTTAGGTCACGTCCCAAAACCATTCAAGCTGGCGGTCATTAAGCCTCTTATTAAGAAACCACAACTAGATCCTAGTGAACTGGCTAATTACAGACCCATCTCAAATCTTCCTTTTATGTCTAAAATTTTAGAAAAAGTTGTGTCTGCTCAATTGTGCTCCTTCCTGCAAAAAAATGATCTCTATAAAGAATTTCAGTCACGTTTCAGGCCCCACCATAGCACAGAAACTGCACTTGTTAAAATTACAAATGACTGGCTTCTTGCGTCAGACCAAGGCTACATCACATTGCTAGTTTTACTTGATCTTAGTGCTGCATTCGATACTATAGATCATGACATACTCATAGATCGATTACAAAACTATACAGGTATCCAAGGGCAGGCTTTAAGATGGTTTAGATCCTACCTGTCCAATCGCTACCACATTGTTCATTTAAATGGGGAGTCATCTCAATTATCACCAGTAAAATATGGAGTGCCACAAGGATCTGTCTAGGTCCTCTGCTATTTTCAATATAAATGCTGCCCCTTGGTAATATTATTAGAAAAAAAGGGGATTAGTTTCCACTGTTATGCCGATGATACTCAACTATATATCTCAACAAGACCAGATGAAACTTCTAAATTATCTAAGCTAACGGAGTGTGTTAAAAATGTAAAAGATTGGATGACCAATAATTTTCTCCTATTAAAATCGGATAAGACAGAGATTTTACTTATTGGACCAAAAGACAGTACGCAGAATCTCGTGGATTACAATTTACAACTAGACGGATGCACGGTTACTTCCTCTACAGTCAAAAATCTGGGTGTTATATTAGATAGCAACTTGTAACTCCCATGTTACAAAAACAGCATTCTTACATCTTAGAAACATTGCCAAGCTACGAAAAACATGTTACCTGTTTCCGATGCAGAAAAGCTAGATCATGCATTCATGACCTCTAGACTGAACTATTGTAATGCACTGCTAGGTGGTTGTCCGGCATCTTCAATAAACAAGCTACAGGTAATCCAAAATGCAGAGGCTAGAGTCCTTACCAGGTCAAGAAAATATGATCATATTACCCCAATTTGAAAGTCTCTGCACTGGCTACCTATTAAGATCCGTATCATTTACAAAATATTATTACTTGCCTATAGGCACTTAATTGGTTAGCTCCTGCGTACCTAACTAGTCTTCTACCGCGCTACAGTCCATCACGCTCCCCAAGGTCGCAAAATTCTGGACTTTTGTTAGTACCTAGGATAGCAACAGTCCATAAAGGAGGTAGAGCTTTTTCGCATTTGGCTCCCAAACTCTGGAATAGCCTTCCTGATACCGTTCGGGATTCAGGCCCACTCTCTCTGTTTAAAATCTAGATTAAAGACATCTCTTTAGCCAAGCATTCACATAATGCATATCATAATCTTGTACTGCAGGCCTCCTCTTTTACGGAGTTATATCTAATCAAATGCACATTATTATTCTTTAGTTTGGGTTAAACAAATCAATTTTGCTTGGTTGGAACATCAGCTATGCTAATTATGTCTCTATTTGTTTCTCTGTTTTTGCCACGGGATTGACATCTAGGATTTACACAAGCTTCAGTCTGGATCTAGAACACCTGAGAAGAGATAATGCCAACACCTCAGAGGACCTCAGATGATGACAAACCCTGAAACAACATACAGAACTACCAATTGTTGCTATAAGTTTGATTGCATCATATAATTATTGCTGTTAATATTGTTCATCGTCTTTTTTATTACGTCTTATATTGATTTTTCCGTTTTGCTGGTTCGTCTGTCAGAGGAGAACTGGCCCCCGAATGAGCCTGGTTTCTCCCAAGTTTTTTCTCCATTCTGTCACCAATGAAGTTTTGGTTCATTGCCGTTGTCGCCTCTGGCTTGCTTAGTTGGGGACACTTCATTTCCAGCGTTATCGTTGACATGATTGCAAAGATATTATTTAAACTGAGCTGGATGTTGACATCACTGAATTCAATGATGAACTGTCTTTAACTGAAAAATTTGTGTTTACTATTGTCATTTTTCATTATTGACACGATTTTTTAATGACACTATTAATGCTGTTCAGTTGCTTTGTCACAATCTGTATTGTTAAAAGCGCTATATAAATAAAGGTGACTTGACTTGACCCTGAGATATGATACATTTCACAACCAAAAATTTAAAAGGCAGTTACATATTTTATACAGGCTCATTTATACATTATCAAAGTCAAAACAAATTAATGAAATATTATGTGGAAAATATTTACTGTGTAAAAAGATTTAAAAAAAATTATACCCACTAATAAAGTATAATAGAATCAAATATACAGAAACTCGATTCAACTGAATAACATTTTCCATGATAAATAGCAGTTCTACAGAAAATAGAGCCATATAAAACAAGTGAGCTCAAGGTAAAAGAGGCAATAAATAAAAAAAACCTAGAAAGGTACTAAGCAAATACAAACTATTCTTATAAATACATTGCAAGAAAGAAGAGTTGAACATTTAAAAATACAAACAGATTTGGGTTTTGTTTCTTACTGTTAAAATAGCACCCTTCAAGATCCCAGTTAATAATACCTGATTTATCAGTGCACATAATTTTTTTAAAATTCATATTACTTCAAAATCTTTAATCAAAAACATGAACTTTCCCTTCCTCTCGCAATGACATCTCTACTGTTCTCAGATGACTTGTGCACTAATCCAGGACAATAATTTCTATACTCCAGAAACTGGTCACTCACATTAGATTGTGGAAATTAGCAAACAACAACAATCCAACACTCAATTCTCAATCAATTCTCAAAATCAGGTCCAATCCAACATTTTTTTTTCTCATTCAAAAAGCAGTTCCAATCATTTTTCTTTTCATCACAATTACTGTTTCATGCTGACTTTAAAACCCCCTGGCAAATGACTCAATAGCTAGTAGGCTTTTGGTTAAAATTAACCAGTTGGCTTCAAAGCTTAGATGACGTCAGTCAAAAAAGAAAGTCATTTCAGAGGAGCAGCAAGAATAAACATTTCTTGAATAACATGTAAATATATTCTAAACACAATGAACAATGTGCAAAAAATAGGATATATTCAGATCTCATACAGCGTTTTCTTACTAGAAACCACTAATGTTTCTTTCAGACTTTCCAAGACATGCTTTCAGTTGCACATCAGTGTTCAATATGTTCAATATCCCAAGTTCCTATATGTTTCCTCCCACCATATCAATTATGTAATATCCAAGGTTTCCTGTGGATTTTTACATAAGCATGAATGAGTAACCGTAGGGCAATCTGGAACAAATGCGGCCTTTGTTCGCATCCATACTTAAGGGTTTTATATCTAAAATCCTTCCATTGGTGGAAGATCAAGAGGTCATCGCAGACTTCACTGCATTAATGTCTCCCGCAGGGCTGGAGGGAGATTGTGTAAGCATCAGATTTTAACCAGCGGACTCTGCTAAGGTTGTTATAACCTTCGAGAGCATGTTTAAGAGGTTCTATTGTGACACCAAGGTCAACATTGGACTAAAAGCAAAACAAAATGATTGCATTTGCATTCATATTCATTTTCTTGGCAGGCGGTTTCTTAGCAAAGTGACCTATGGGAGACTGAATATATTGTGCTATGACAACTACATCAGGTACCAAAACACAGTCTGGATCTAGATTGACGTGTGGCTCTCTGGGTGACAGGAGACGGCCAGCTGGGTGATTATTTATAAACTGTGTTGTGCACAATTCAGAAGCAAAAAGATTTTGAAACGAACAGCCGGAATAGCCTGACATTATGGCATTGCCATTATTTCAGTGCTTAATATGGAAAGAATAATGAAGACCTTCAATGAATAGAGCCCAAAACTGAAAAAACTGAAAACAGAATTAGAACAAAAAGAGAATTCTTAGCTTCTTTTTCAACAAAAGGTCAGTGAATCAATGAGGCACTACACTTTCCAAAAATATTGATCTCCAAACTAAGGTACTAAATTTACAATCAAAATTTTATGCGAGCCCTATGAAAAATATCAACAAATGGAAAATAGCTTAAAATTTATTTTGTGCTCAAATGAAAAACAATATCATACAGAATCATCTGAAACAGTATGAGGCTGGGTAAATGTTTTCAGTGAGTCCTCGAATCTCAATCCCAGTTTAGGCCTGAATGACAAAAATAAAAACACACGCTAGCAACCTTTCCACCGAAATCTGAGCACTAAATCTCTCCACATAACAACAACAAAACAACATCAACACATGGCTGCTATTAATTCAGTTTGAGCTATTAATTCAGTTTTTAGGGTCTGATAGATAAAGGAGCTTTGAGATAACATTGATCTGATGCTAGATCAGGCATTTGCAAAAACAATTTGAGACAAAAAGTCTCTTTAAGACAGGTGCATTCCATACAATGGATGGATGGATGGATAGATATATTAGATAGATAGATAGATAGAGTTGAATTCACCTGCTGGTGTGGCAAATTCATTTCAGACCCTGTCTCCACCTGTTGAGAGCTGTTCCCAAAACAAAACAAAACCAAGCCCTGAAAGCTCTTGTTCCAACCCAGGGTCATTTGGCAATCTGTCAAATGTTGTTTTCCTGACATTTACTTTGAAGCAACACTTCCAAGTACCCACCAATCATTAATTCAAGGGAGTTAATCTCAGCCATGCTTCATGAGTCTGCAATTATCATCATTATTACTGGGAATTCAGCCACACAACAGAAAGGCGATATCATTTCTCTGAAACAAATGCCAGAAAGAGTGGGTGAGACAAACAGAGCAACAAACCCAGTAGAGCATCATTAGAGTGGCCAGCGCTCTTCAGAGCAGCAAATCGTGTTGATAATTGTGAGGATGGTGAAGAAGAGCTGAGGATGTGTGTGGGAGGAAGCCTTGTGTTTTTCTGAATATTCCAGCTTCTCGTTTAAGCACACGGGAGTTTGAAGAGATTTCGAAGAGTGGATTCATTCTCATCTCTGGAGCTGAATATCAAAGCAACATTTTTAGAAATGGGCTAGAAGTGTCCCTGTTGGCTTTAGTGGTTAAAAATGTCTGATATACAGTATTTCATTGGACATTAGACTTTGTCTTTCTTGTCTTCTATCTTTTCCCTGAGAAACATTTTTCTTTAATTTACTCTTCACTTCACTTAAAAGGACATAAAACGACCGAAAAAACGACTGAAATACGCAGGAAAATAACCATTTTAGTAACAATATAGCATTAAAATATTTTTATAGTCGCTAATTCCACTCCTACCTATAAACCTAAACATTTCTGTACAGTATAAGAAAAACATGACAGACAGATAAACGCAATTACAATCATTTATTTATTGCAAAAATGTCAAAAGCAGTACCAAAAGTAATCCAAATGATGATGCGTTGCACCCACAGTACTCTCTGACGGAATACAGTATGTTTGTGTGATCCAGAGCAGAATTTATGTTGTTAATTGCTGAAAATATTATCCAGATAATTTTCCCGATCCACTCCGTGAACTCGTGAAGGCACGCGCGCCTTCATTCAAACACAGAAACACGGCATGTCACGGCATGGGCTTTGCTGCTCACGGTCACTGGACTCGCTGCTCGGGATGGAGGAGCAGATCGCCGAATAAAGGCTTGGATTTGGGTATATTCTTCGCAGTCATATGGATTCCGAAGATTTGGATTACAGCGCACTAATAAAATTCATTCCTTTTGTAATTATGTTGCAGTTTTTGGTGTATTCTATTTTATGGTTCTATTGTCAGTCACAGCATGTCGGAGAAAACGCCTTTTGTGGCCCATAGCAATCAAAGTAAACATGACATGACAAGTAAATGATAAACGATTGCAGAAATGTTATTTTAAGGTTTAAAGTGAAGTCGTGTTTAACATTATGTAGGCATATTCTTGGAAACGAGCTGGCAGCAGAAATCACAACAAAACGAAATGTTGGTCTTATCATTTCATAAGTAATGAGTAAACAATTTAAACGCAACTGAAAAACACGGTAAATTCATGATGGACAACTAACACAGTATTCATAATGATCATTTTTAGGTGTCGTCACACGTCAGTTGGTACATTTAAATGCTGAAAAAATACGTAAGTATTATGACGTTTAGAGGCTGAAAAATAGTCCAGTATTGTACAATTTTAGTGCCTGTAAAAACATACGTAAATGTCAGTTTATAGAACACATCTTATGTAAAATACATACGAAGTATTATGAGATCACGTTGCCAAGTCAGGGTACAACTATTTGTTCAATTCTCAGCCAGTTTTCACATGCACAACATTATTTTATGCCTAATCCTGATTTAAGTAGAATAAATGGCATGAGAAGGAGAGAACACAGAAGAAAATGCCAACATGGTCATGACTACATACAAACGGTGACCGATAAATACAGAATTACGTGAAAAGGGCCTATTGCGTAAAAAGTCTTTTGACATTAAACAGAGTATTTTGAAATATTTTTCCCACTCCTTTGTAAGTTCAAATTAACATTGATACTTTTGACTTGGCTTGCTTTTGTTATTTTGTTAAGGCAATTAAAGCGGACATGCAAAAAATCTTTCTAACCTCTGACCGGTTGGCTTAAGTGTTTAAAGAAGCTGATTTTTGGTGTTCATGAAAACTAGAATTGGTCCTGCTATTGCTTCCAGACAACAGTTTTATTGCTCAGCGGCCTTGTCTTTTTCGCATGGTGCTGTCACTAGATAAAATCTAGAGCGTTCTGTGTTTTTGCTTTAGTCTACAACAACACTTTCATCTCAGTTCACCAAGTGGCTTCTGGGATAGTATGGACATGCTCCAGTGGCCCAATGTGGCCCAGCTGTTTCCCGAATCCATTTAACGGGTCTGTGTTTCACTCTTACCTACACCATTGTGAGTGGTGAAAACTGCGGGTGCTGGCCTCGGGGGACACAGCAGGTTTTGTAATGTAGTCTGGAAGCCGCATCAAATCCTGCCAAAGGATTCATGAAACAGGCTATCAGTAAATGACTGGTAATGATTTGCACTGACAGCATTAGAAGCACAGGTTATGTATATGCACGGGGAACAAACTACTGCCCAGACCAACAGAACGAACACTAAAATTTGGGGGGGTCTCTTTGTGGTCTTGACACATCAAACAGCTAACAGTCTGTAGATCTGTAGAATCCTTCTCAACATTGACATTTTTTATCATTACAATCCTCATATTGGAATTCTGAAATAATGGTTTGCGTTCATGAGTAAACAACACAAAACAAAACAAACAAACAAAAGTATAAATATAACAAACATAAAAATACATTTTTAAAATACCTAAAATAACTGATCATAACAAAATGGTAAAATTACTTTTAGTAGTAAAATACTAATTCACTACATTTTGTAATTTTCTAATATTGAATAATAAAGTTTAATGCATAATTCGAAAAAAGTAGTTTATTATTAATAATACAGTATTTAAAAAAAATCTTTCACCTCCAAAATTGTTATCAGTCAATGCAATAATCAAAAAATAGCCAGAATCCAGCTGATAAATCAATCTATCATTAAAGCACTGCATTCGACAGTCAAGGACAGACCTGTGAGCACAGTCTATTATAAGCAGTACATTACACTCGGAGCAGCAGAGTATATAAACCTGTGGCCATGTGCTTCTGTGGCCTTCAGGCAGGTTATCTGTAACTGTCATAGTAGCAGAACCACATAAAGTAATGAGGTGTTTGCTGTATCAGTGTACATATGTGAGTTTGTTTCCTCAGAGCTGTTTGAGTGTCCTGCTCTGAACTGAAGACACAGATGAATCGGACACTCATGTGGCCTGACAGCTTACCGCCGCCGTGCCAACAGCCACCTAGAAGGGTCTGAACTTCAGTATAGCACAGACTGAAACCATTTATAAGTAATTTAAAGTCACTGGATTTTTTTTTCTATAATTTTTTTCTACCATTCAAAAATGTTTACTAATTTTTTTTAAATAAGTCTCTAATGTCGACCAAGGCTGTACTTATTAGATAAAAAAATACAGTAAACACAGCAATATTCTAAAATATTATTACAATTTAAAATACTTGTTTTCTAATGCAATATATTTTAAAATGTAATTTATTCCTGTGATGCAAAGCTGAATTTTCAGCATAATTACTCCAGTCTTCAGTGTCACGTGATCCTTCAGAGATTATTTTTAATATGCTGATTTGCTGCTCAAAAATCATTACTTACATTACTATAACAAATATAGCTGAAAACATATTTTTGTGTAAACTGTTTACACAATTTGTGTAAATCCTTTTTTTAGGATTCATTGAGGAACAGAGAGTTAAAAAGAACAGCATTTATTTGAATTATTTTGTAACACTTTTGATCAATTTAACGTGTCCTTGTTAAATAAAAGTTTTTTAATTAAACCTTGCTGACCCCAAACTTTTGCATGGTTGTGTATATTATTTCTTGATTTGGGTAATCTTAAATAACTGTTTTTGGATAAAATTAAATACTTTCCAAACCCTTTTTCATTCTGGAGCTTGGACGCAAACCAAAAAGTTTATTCACATCAAAAGAATGATAAGTTTGGCATCAGTGCAAAAACTGAAAGCACTTCGCATTGTTAAACACTTCAGTTAAAACAAAACAAGAAAACTCATGTTACAAAACAGATATATTTCTGGTTGGATGAGTCCCATTTGAAGCCATAAAATAGCTGATACGTCAACAGAACTCTATATGCAACGTGCTGTGAGATGCGAGAAAACTATATAAATTTAGAGGAAGGAGGAGGAGAAGACTAGGATGGATGACTGAAGGGTTAGGGTGGGAGGAGATGAGAGCAGTGAACATATGAGGCAGGCACGGAGCGAGAGATGAGCATGACAATGTGGATGCGTGTTGATACACATGTGCATGATGCATGGAGCTAAACTGTCAACATGTGGACAGACTGGGGGTGAGACGCCAAAGATGGTCGCTGTATGGTGGATGATGTTCCCATGAATATCCAACCGCCTGTGGAGAACAGAAACCCACATATGAGTGAATTGCTGGATCCACTGGTGCTAAACCACAGCATCGCTTGACGGATGGAAGGATATGTGGAGAGTTTGGCAAGTGCTTCTTTCAGCTTGGAGCTCATGCCACTACACAAAAAATGCAGCACTCTTATCAAAAAACATACCAAGTTCTGCATTTGGTCTAAAACAGGGATACTCGTTGAAACATTGATGCATTGGACACAGTGTAAGACTGTGCATAGAATCCCACCATTCTGAATGTACTGTTTCTGCAGTGTGCATACTAGCAAACGACTAAATGGTAAAATCGATAATGAAAATAATCAACAAATTTGAATATCAATTAATAGCATATGAGTACCATGCATGGAAAACATCCAGTCGTCACATTCTTTTACAGCTGTGAATAACTAATTTCTATGCAAAATGCATCTAAAAAAGAGGACAAACTGCACAAAATTGTTCAAATGCATAAGCGAGTTCATATTTTCCTTAGTGCATAACTTACATTTTACTGTTTTTTATCTTCTCTGTACATTTTAGAAAACTCATACTAGTTTTTCTGTATTACAGTGTGCAAGCAGTTGTGTTTTTATAAATGCAAAGTTTACATGTTATGCATATAAGCATTTTTTGCACATAATACAGAGATACATTCACTATATTTGTTTTCATAGTGACATTAGACTGAATGGACTTGGATAACTTTTTTTAAATTAAATACCAAAAAAAAAATTTGGTATTTAATTGGCATATCAATGATCAAGATAAAATAAAATAAGTTCAAAATACACAATAAATGGATGCCATTGCTTAACTAACATGCATAATGAGCAGGGTTGTCTAGAGCATTTTAAAATGGGGGTGGGGCCGTCGGGACCACTGGCTCAACAGAGGGGGGATGGGGGGGGGGGGGGGAGGGGGGGGTGGGGGGGAGGGAGGTGGGGGAGGGGGGGGGGGAGGGGGGGGCGGGGGGGGGGGGGGGAGGGAGGGGGGAGGGGGGGAGGGGGGGGGGGCTTTAATACATCGTGTACAACTCTCCAAAGAGTGACAGTTTTTAGTGGTTATGAGCACTCTTTGCAAGCTTTCTAGTCAATGTGCATTAAGACTAGAGCCCCCTCACTCATTTCAGAAGCACTCTCAGTGATTATTTCTGGAACCTGGTTGATACACTTTTATTGCAAAACTATATACAAAAACAACAAAATACGAATGCACTAAATAAAATAATTTAATAAATGCATATTTACAATGTGCACTTAACTCAAATAAGTATTAAATAAATAACTACTGAAGGCTGACTATAATCAGCTTGCTTCTATTTAGTGAGATAAGCCTTCTCCTCACCTGAATTAGAAAAAAAGCTATTCGTCTTCAGTGATGCGAAGACAACGCTTGAGCGTGTACACGCAATATCTGAGCGAGAGCAGAGCCAATTCATAAAATAACAATATTTAAAAGCACACGTCCAGTTTTGTGTGAGTGAAAGAAATTCGCATGGGAGTGGAGAGAATCGTCCTCGCGCACATGGATCACATAACATTATGCGCTCTCGACATTGTCATTAAGATCACACTATAGAAACCGCCTAAAGTTGAGTATAAAGAAGAGAAGAAAGCGGCCATAGGCAGCTGCCTACACATGCCAGGATCCGCCACTGCATTATCGTTAGAATTTACTAAAAACAAGCCTATCACAAGACATCTGGTAGGGGGGCGCACCGATGCCACCCCTGGCCACCACGTAGACACGCCCTTGATAATGAGGCCATGTGACAATGTAGTTGTTGAAACGTTTATCCTGGAATAGCACATACTGTATTGTTTCAGTCTGTTTTTAACAGCAGGCATTATGCAGTAGTCTAGTGTTCTATTTCTGGTGCTCGGGTTAATCCAGCCTCTGTGGGGGAAGCCTTCAGCTGCTTGTAGGTATTTCTCACATGAATTAACCTGCTGAAGTTTGATTTTGTGATCTAGTTTATTACTTTTCTGTGTTGCTCATCTTTTATTTGGACCATAAGCATTCTCTCAGTCTCTTTAGAGTTAATTAGTGCTTTCTGGTGCACAAATCGCTATTATACGGCTCATATGTAGGGGTGCGAACACCTAATCCAAAGTATTACAATTCTGCATGTACCTTGTGCCCGGACATGAATGATCTTCACTTTAGATCAAGCGGCTTGTTGAGGTGAGGACAGCAGTTACTTTTGCGACTGATGAGACTTACTACAATGTTCACCTGGTGGGCAAAACAGGAGAAAAGTCTCATAGACTTACACTGAAGGAGGAACCCGAGCTGTTTCTACAGAACAGAACATCACAGAGACTTTGACTTGGGCCTGTAAGAAACTAGAACACAGTAGCAACCACATATCAATGACCTAGCCACACGGTGATGAGTTCCCTGCTGAAAAATCCAGCATAAACCAGCATGTATTCCAAGCTGGTCCATGCTGGTTGGTGCTGGTATAGTGCTGGTCCAGGCTGGTTTATGCTGGTGTAGTGCTGGTCTAGCTGGTGGACCAGCACATCCTGGTTCACCCGCATGGGCTTTGTAGGGTTGGGTGTCAGTAGGCCAGCTGTCTGTTTATGCAATTAGTGTTTTGGGGACAAACATAGTTTTTGCTTGCATATATCTCTATTAACACATTAATGATGTAAAGGAAAACTATTGACCGCCGGAACAACAAAACCATCTTAAATTGAGATTTATACATAATCTGAAACCTGAATAAATATGCTTTCCATTGATGTATGGTTTGTTAGGATAGGACAATATTTGGCTGATAAACAACTATTTGAATATCTAGAATCCGAGGGTGCAAAACTAAATCTAAATATTGAGAAAATCGCCTTTAAAGTTGTCCAAATGAAGTTCTTAGCAATGCATATTACTAATCAAAAATTAAGTTTTGATATATTTACGGTAGGAAATTTACAAAATATCAGATTTTTGGCATAAAAGAAAAATCGATAATTTTGACCCATACAATGCATTGTTGGTTATTGCTACAAATAAACCCAAGCTACTAATGACTGGTTGTGTGGTCCCCGGGCACATATAGGTTTCGAATCATAAGATTTAGTGAATTAGATGATAACGTTTGTACTGTTCTCTGCTCCTCTGCTGAAGTTGACTGGAAATTTTATTCTGTAAGTTATGTTTACTGGTAAACTGGTAAAACGTTTCAAAGCATCAAAGGAATTGTCTCCTGTTTCATAAGATCTATACATAAATCAGTTAAAATCCGTTAAAAAGAGCTTGTGTACATTGCTACAGGGTTATAAGAAGAGCTCTTTCAATGGGACAGTTAATAACAACTTGATAATGAAAGTTCAAAACTGAAAGTTGTTTTTAAAGACATTCATACTTATTTGGGAAGTCACATATGTCCAAATCCAGCTGCCAGTCACTGATTTCAAAAAGTGCACATAGTAAAATTTATGTCAGCGCAGTCAGGACCATGGAATATAATTGAAAACAGTGATAGTGTGCACTTTCAACAATTGCTGAAACTGAGTTAATTCAGCCAAAGTCAATGGCCAAGTGCCCAACACTAATCACCATAATGGTAACAGAATTTAGCAACCTTTGTGCATGTACCATATGAAAGAAATAAAGCCAAACTGGTTTGCAATAAGTGAATAAGGTAATTCTGTTTTTGCAGTTGTTTAATCCTCCTCTGGTGAGTTATTGATTTCATCTAAGGCTGTGTGGCTGTATAGTTGTTTCTGCTCACCTCTTCACTTTTTTCTGTTCCTGCTGTTCCTCTTATTCTGAGTGATTTTGCTTTTGTGTTAACTGCAGGAGTCATCCCTAATGCTCAGTCATCACTTGTAGAGTGAATCTATTTTATTTCACTAACTACAACACTGCTTCAGTGACAGGGCTTAACCTGTTTCACAAAAGGTTCTTTGTAGGCGAAAGAAGGTTCTTCAGATTACAAAAGGTAAGAAAAGACGGTTCTTTACAGAAACCTTTTACTGAATGGGTCTTGGGCCCAAAATGGTTCTTCTATGGCATCGCTGTAAAGAACATTTTAAGCACCTTTATTTTTAAGAGTGTATGCATCATACAGTGGGGCAAAAAAGTATTTAGTCAGCCACCAACTGTGCAAGTTCTCCCATTTAAAAAGATGTGAGAGGCCTGTAATTTTCATCATAGAGTTTCATCATTTCAACTATGAGAGACAAAATGAGAAAATTTTTTTCAGAAAATCACATTGTAGGATTTTTACAGAATTAATTGGTAAATTCCTCGGTAAAAATAAGTATTTGGTCACCTACAAACAAGCAAGATTTCTGGCTCTCACAGACCTGTAACTTCTTCTTTAAGAGGCTCCTCTGTCCTCCACTCGTTACCTGTATTAATGGCATCTGTTTGAACTTGTTATCAGTATAAAAGACACTTGTCCCACAACCTCAAACAGTCACACTCCAAACTCCACCATGGCCAAGACCAAAGAGCTGTCAAAGGACACCAGAAACAAATTTGTAGACCTGCACCAGGCTGGGAAGGCTGAATCTGCAATTGGTAAGCAGCTTGGTGTGAAGAAATCTACTGTGGGAGCAATTATTAGAAAATGTAAGACATACAAGACCACTGATAATCTTTCTCGATCTGGGGCTCCACGCAAGATCGCACCCCGTGGGGTCAAAATGATCACAAGAACTGTGTGCAAAAATCCCAGAACCACACGGGGGGATCTAGTGAATGACCTGCAGAGAGCTGGACCAAAGTAACAAAGGCTACCATCAGTAACACACTGCGCCTCCAGGGACTCAAATCCTGCAGTGCCATACGTGTCCCCCTGCTTAAGCCAGTACATGTCCAGGCCGGTCTGAAGTTTGCTAGAGAGCATTTGGTGATCCAGAAGAGGATTGGGAGAATGTCATATGTTCAGATGAAACCAAAATATAACTTTTGGTAAAAACTCAACTTGTCGTGTTTGGAGAAAGAATGCCTGAGTTTCATCCAAAGAACACCATACCTACTGTGAAGCATGGGGTGGAAACATCATGCTTTGGGGCGGTTTTTCTGCAAAGGGACCAGGACGACTGATCCTTGTAAACGAAAGAATGAATGGGGCCATGTATCGTGAGATTTGAGTGAAAACCTCCTTCCATCAGCAAGGGCATAGAAGATGAAACATGGCTGGGTCTTTCAACATGACAATGATCCCAAACACACCACACGGGCAACGAAGGAGTGGCTTCGTAAGAAGCATTTCAAGTCCTGGAGTGGCCTAGCCAGTCTCCAGATCTCAACCCCATAGAAAATCTTTGTAGGGAGTTGAAAATCCGTGTTGCCCAGCGATAGCCCCAAAACATTTACTGCTCTAGAGGAGATCTGCATGTAGGAATGGGCCAAAATACCAGCAACAGTGTGTGAAAACCTTGTGAAGACTTACAGAAAACATTTGACCTCTGTCATTGCCAACAAAGGGTATATAACAAAGTATTGAGATGAAATTTTGTTATTTACCAAATACTTATTTTCCACCATAATTTGCTAATAAATTCTTTAAAAATCCTTCAATTTGATTTTCTGGATTTTTTTTTTTTTTCATTTTGTCTCTCATAGTTGAGGTTATACCTATGATGAAAATTACAGGTCTTTCTCATCTTTTTAAGTGGGAGAAATTTCACAATTGGTGGCTGACTAAATACTTTTTTTCCCCACTGTATTTGATGTCTAATTGTCATTTGTGAAACGCTGTTGGATGAAGGTGTCCTGACAGCAGCTGCAGAAGCGTAAGGCTGTTTGGAGACGTGGTCAAGACGCCGCTGACATCTCCCCGTCTGCTGCTCTCATTTGATCATGCCGCACACCTCATTTACAATTCAGTTTGTCTACGTTCTACAGCAATTAAATGCCTTCTGACACACACCACACACACACACACACAGAGTGGCTCCTTTAAAGTCACAGGATTATGGCGAACTATTCTGTTTTCTTTTGGCTAGAAAGGTTGGAAAAAAAGGTTGATGTATAAATTCTGTATAATTCAGAATAACATTATATTTCTCATCAACAACAGTGGCGTAAATCTAAATCCTAGATTTAGATCTATCCTAGAAAATATTTGTGGACAATGTGACATACACATTTAAACACTGTCAAAAGCAAAGCAAATACATACAAGTCTGTACTGTAGTTTCACTGGAGCATTTGGGTGAATCACATGAAAACATATTCCCACCACAATTTACCATAAAATAATAAAGAAAGGAATAATTCGACCATTTAGGTTTTTTGCATTGCATTTTCATGACAAATTTGTAAACGTTTTTAATTTAAATTAAATTTTAAGTTTTCGGTAAAAAAGACATTTATAATAAATCTGTATTTATCCGGACACGACAAGTTAATTGTCCTTGATACTCCTTTAGCAAAACAATAATAAAGCCTGCTCATCTAACATCACCTGTTTGATACTTCAGTCATAATTTTGTGCATTCATTTGGTTGTGCCACCTTTTTTTGTTTCCTCCAGAAACCTTTAATCACTACAAAACACTGCCTCCAGTGGACAAAAAAAAACAACAACAAAAAAACTAATTTAAGGTAATAAATAACTTTGGCCTTGGTTTACAGACAGGGCTTAGACTAAACCAGGATAAGGCCATAGTTCAATAGACATTTACAGTATTTTTAAAAGTGCTTAGAAAAAAAACATTACTGGTGTCCATCTTGAGACAAAACAAAGGCATTGATAAAGATTCATTAAGATCAATCAGTGCAAGTTTCTTTCAGATGAAAGAGCTCAGACTTACATTTTAGTCTAGGGCTAGTTTTAAGCCTTGTCTGTGAAACCAGGGGATAGAAACTTAACTTGTCATGTTTAACACAATAAATAGTTATTTGTTTTTTACTTAAAACAAAACAAAATAATAATAATAATTTTAACAGATTAATTTTTATTCTGTTGACAATCTCAGACTTCAACAGTAAAAATTGCTTTGTGAAAATGAAAACTTAATATTCATCTCTCTTTCCTTGTGACACATACATAATTCATAAAAGAACAGTTTGCATTGTGTTGTGCATCTTTCTCCTCACCACTGTCACATTTAGCTGCTCACTGGGGTTTATGGTAATATTATCTGTTAATGTACCTTGGAACAATATTTATTGTGAGAAGTTCAATACACATAAATTTGATTTAAACTTTTCAGGTTTATACAGCAAATATTACTCTACAAGTGTGTACAAAAAACCTGATATACAACAAAATTATTGAAGATAATATTGTCATCATTTACGATTTTTCTTACACTGCACAAAACTAGTGAACACTCTCAGAAAAAAGGTACAAAAGCTGTCAGTGGGGTGGTACCTTTTCAAAAGGTGCACCTTTCTACCTTATTCACCCGAAAGGTGCATAATGATACATTAAAAGTACACATTAGTATACATATAGTACATATTAGGACTTTTTGAAAGGGTACCACCCTAGTGACAGCTTTTGTACTTTTTCTTCTGAGGCTGTACATAAACAGCACTTTCATAATTAAAAATCTTGATCTAAAGCACTATTTGTGAATGATATCCTAGACAGACACAGTCCAGTGCACCAGACCATCATCCCTTATAAAACGGCTTCCTTGGCCGTCGTACACCTATGGCTCACCCCCTGCTGAGCGCTGAACCATGTAGCCTAGCGCACATTAACCCGTCTTCCTCCGTGAACCCTGTCGCCAAACATGCGGGAGAGAGTTAAAGCTGTATTTATGTTGTGTGCGCGCATGTGTCTCGCTAAGCCCAATGCTGTCACACTTGGCCGCTCTTTATTTCCATACACTAGGCTGGTGATACTGAGCCGTCCCGGGCCTTCCTCTTTGCTGAAACGGATTTACTATCGGCTATCTGTGCGGGTTTTGTGTGTGTGTGTGTGTGGTGAACGGTAGACCGAAATAGTGAAAACGTTATTGTGTGTTTTTCTGACAGTGACTTAAGCTGTCCGTCTCAGCACGATGCTTCTGCTCTGAAATGACACACAGCAGTGAATCTGGCAACAATGCAGAGGACAGCGGTGAGGAAGATGACTGGATATGTGTGGGCAGTTTTCTTGAAATCCGTGTCTGATCTCGTGTCTGATCGGACTGCCGAAGCTCGACATTTAATATCACTTGAGCTAAAACTATGAGAGTGCTAAAGGACCGTGCAAAAATGCTGTCCATTATTTACGCACCCTCATGTCGTTCCAAACCTTTTTGACTTTCTTTCATTTGTGTATATGAAAGGTGAACTTGTGGAATGACAATACCTTGAAAGGAAATGGAGGACTGTGCTGTCAAGCTCAAAAATGACCAACAAAACACCATGAAAGCATTATATACTCCTGTTCAAAAATTTGGGGTCAGCAAGATTGATTGATTGATTTGAAAGAAAATGAATTAACTCAAAAGTGACAGTAAAGACATTTATTCAAGATGTACCGATGTCATTTCAAATAAATGTCTGGCTTCTATGCCTTCAAAATTCTGAAAATAAACGATATCTTGGTTTCCAAAAAATATTAAGCAGTGCAACTGTTTTCAAGAACTTGATACTTCAGAAAAGTTTCTTGGAGCAAGCAAATGACAGATTAAATGTATTTCTGAAGGTCTGTGACACTGAAGACTTGAGTATGCGCTGATTTCCGCTTGATCACACAAATAAATTACATTTTAAAATATAATTAAACAGGTAACAGTTACTTTAAACTGTAATAATATTTTACTATTTGTACTGTATTTTTCTGATAAAATAAATGCAGAATTAGTGAGACTACTTTCAAAAACTTTTTTAAAAATGTTACTTACTGACTCCAAACCTTCGAACAGTTTTTGAATCTTCACGTGAGTAACAAGCAAAAATGTAAGTAATTATTTACTGATTTTTTTTCTTTTGACTACAGTATGCAATTGGAATCTTTTTAAATGAATCAAAAGATTCATTGAAAAGATCCAACTGAAAAGAACAATCATTTGAGTCAGATCTTTTCAATGATTCTATTTGCTTCAGTTCACAAAAATCGCCTGAATAATTTGGTCACAATATCAATGATTCGGTTCTCAAGTTCAACTGACTGACTCAATGATTCAATCCTTAGTGAAGGAGAAAATGAGAACAACTCAATTTAGGTGGGTTTGCCACCCAAACTCTCAAGATTTATGAACTACATTCTGATGACTTTATGGTGGTTTTGTGTCCTTTTTGAGCAATGAAAGCTCCAGTTATTCTCTGTAATTGCAACTTTTTTCAAATTACTCATATAGAACATTATTCAAAATGTGTCCTTTTGTGGAAAACTAAAAGTCATACAGGTTTGAATCAACATGAGGGTGAATAAACGATGACAAAATGACCCTTTGTGGATGAAATATCTCTTTAAATGGCTCAGACAGCATCAATGAAACCAGAATATAGAAAAAAGATGTGTGTTATCAAGCCCTTTGTTCTTACAGTCCTAAATCCCACCTGCGGTTCACTCAACAATGGCAGGATATCTAGGGATCATCGCTTGTACCAATCAGTGCGTCTCCGCTGCAATGATTTCAGCAGCACAGACAAACAAAAATACATGACTGGAACAGCAAGCTGGGAAACGACACACACCTTAAAACACTTCAAATCCATTATGTCACGATGCAGTCAAGGGCTCCACTTCAGGGACATCTTGAGAAGGAAGCTTCTCTTGTTTCTCTCTCTCTCGCTCTCTCCACAGGCTAAAGCAGACGGCTCTATTCTCACAAACCAGACTTCTGACTAATGGCATACAATAGCTTATTCTGTGCAATTTTAGCAGCCCTTTATGATTATTGCTGTACAAATGACTTCACAGCAATTAATCGGCTGTCACGGACACTCTGCAGGTGGTCCACGGGTGGTTGTCTGGCTAGAGTAACTAATTTCCTTTAGTTACATCATAAGAGAATAAGCACACAAATCTACAGGAACACACCTACTCTGTAGATTACTGTGTCAGCATCACTTACTAGATCATGGAGGTATATGAAATAAATACAGAAGGTGGGTAACAAATAAACTTTTACAATATTTTATTAACCAAAATGTATGGGGCTGTACGATTTGGCCAAACAACATATATTGTGATTATTTTGTCATATATTGCGATTTGGACTGCAGTTTGATAAACATTTAACATCTTATACTGCTGCTGCTTAGATATCCAGAAAAAAAAATCAATGGCTTCTACAACCTTAACTTAATAGTTGTGAGATGTGTCTCAGTCCACTTTACAGGCAGACTGTTGTTGTTTTAATAATCATAATAATAACATGAATAATAATAACAAATATTTCGATAATTAATAATAATACTACAATAACAATATATTTGTATTTAATATTTATTTATCAATACATTTAATTATTATTATTAAAAAGTAAAACAGTAAAATAAAATATAATATTCATTATTATTATCATTATAAAACTAAAATAAGAGAGATATAAAATGACATAAATTTTTGAAATATGTAAAGACCATGTGAATCTGGTGCTCTTTGTTTTCTAAATGCATGTATGAGCGACTGAACTCACTGTCACACACATTGTGTGAGGAAATAACCAATGCTGTACCTTTACCCAGTGGCCACCATGTCCCATCACATCACTGTAGCTCAAATCATCGTGAATCACAGCACCGTAAGCACATGAGAGACGTGCAATTGTGTGCACTGCACAATTAACCATGAAACAAATAAACTCTGAATGCATGAGCACTCAGTAGGGGCCACTGGCGGTACAGACTACATCTGATGCCCCGCTGCTTGATTCACAAACCCAAATGGCCTTTGCTACTCAATGCCGATCCATAAACATAATACGGCTTCGTCCTCTCATGAGCACACATCATCCGAATGTGCTTTCTGCTATTATAATCATACTCATAAGTGGCTCACACAGGACAATATAATGGAAAGTTATAATTGAGCTGTGGCAGGTGAATATTGATACAGATGCATTTCTCATATGAATGGCTTGTTTTTCAAACGGATTGATTCGGCGGGGCTCCTGGGGAGTGGCTTCGGGGCGCTGTTACACCGTGATTCATTTCAAACTGAGCCACGGGAGGAGGAACGAGAGCGAGGGATGAGAGCATAAAGGAGCATGATTTTTTTTAACACGGAGAGTACAAGTGCTTTGATGAAGAGCTCGGGTATCGGGGGAGCAGGTTAAGACACTGTCTGAGCGCATGTTACTCACTCTTCCTCTCTGCTTATATCCTCTGAGGAGTCGAGTTTGTCTCGCACTTCTCTTTTGGTGTGACGTAGGCTTTTATGAGCTGTGTGAGAGACAGAGACAGCGGTAAATACTGTAATGGATAGCAGGGTTAGGGAGTTACTAACTGAATAGCAAACGGTAAAGAAGTGATTAATATACTATAACTACAGTTTTCAATAGTGTGACAGAGAAAATATATTGCACTTTTCTTTTCCAATGCGCCGCAAGTGTAAATGCTGCAATGATGTTCGTGAAGTTTGTAAGTTCAGAAGGTTTAGGTTAATGAGCTACTTTAAACATTATTCACCAGTTTGAGTCCCTGGTATATTTGAGTCCATCTTTTTTTTTTATATTAGTAAAATATTCAAGCCAATTGTGTGAGTTTAATGGAGTGAAAGCATAATCACTCTGCATTAACTCCATACTGGGTTTTCTATTTCCCACTTAATAAAATACAGGTGCATCTCAATAAATTAGAATGTTGTGGAAAAGTTCATTTATTTCAGTAATTCAACTCAAATTGTGAAACTTGTGTATTAAATAAATTCAATGCACACAGACTGAAGTAGTTTAAGTGTTTGGTTCTTTTAATTGTGATGATTTTGGCTCACATTTAACAAAAACCCACCAAAAAATGCCAATCAGCTAATCAACTCAAAACACTTGCAAAGGTTTCCTAGCCTTCAAAATGGTCTCTCAGTTTGGTTCACTAGGCTACACAATCATGGGGAAGACTGCTGATCTGACAGTTATCCAGAAGACAATCATTGACACCCTTCACAAGGAGGGTACGCCACACAAACTTTCATTGCCAAAGAAGCTGGCTGTTCACAGAGTGCTGTATCCAAGCATGTTAACAGAAAGTTGAGTGGAAGGAAAAAGTGTGGAAGAAAAAGATGCACAACCAACCGAGAGAACCGCAGCCTTATGAGGATTGTCAAGCAAAATCGATTCAAGAATTTTAGTGAACTTCATAAGGAATGGACTGAGGCTGGGGTCAAGGCATCAAGAGCCACCACACACAGACGTGTCAAGGAATTTGGCTACAGTTGTCGTATTACTCTTGTTAAGGCACTCCTGAACCACTGACAACGTCAGAGGTGTCTTACCTGGCTAAGGAGAAGAAGAACTGGACTGTTTCCCAGTGGTCCAAAGTCCTCTTTTCAGATGAAAGCAAGTTTTGTATTTCATTTGGAAACCAAGGTCCTAGAGTCTGGAGGAAGGGTGGAGAAGCTCATAGCCCAAGTTGCTTGAAGTCCAGTGTTAGGTTTCCACAGTCTGTGATGATTTGGGTGCAATGTCATCTGCTGATGTTGGTCCATTGTATTTTTTGAAAACCAACGTCACTGAACCCTTTTACCAAGAAATTTTGGAGCACTTCCTGCTTCCTTCTGCTGACCAGCTTTTTGAAGATGCTGTTTTCATTTTCCAGCAGGATTTGGCACCGGTCCACATTGCCAAAAGCACCAAAAGTTGGTTAATTACCATGGTGTTGGTGTGCTTGACTGGCCAGCAAACTCACCAGACCTGAACCCATAGAGAATCTCTGGGGTATTGTCAAGAGGAAAATGAGAAACAGAACAAAGAATGCAGATGAGCTGAAGGCCACTGTCAAGAAACCTGGGCTTCCATACCACCTCAGCAGTGTCACAAACTGTTCACCTCCATGCCACGCCGAATTGAGGCCCCTAATTAAAGCACAAGAGGAGGCCCAACCAAGTAGTGAGTACATGTATAGTAAATGAACATACTTTCCAGAAGGGCCAACAATTCACTAAAAATGTTTTTTTTTTATTGGTCTTATGAAGTATTTCTAATTTGTTGAGATAGTGAATTGTTTGGTTTTTGTTAAATGTGAGCCAAAATCATCACAATAAAAGAACCAACACTTAAAAACTACTTCAGTCTGTGTGCATTGAATTGATTTAATACACGAGTTTCACAATTTGAGGTGAATTGAAATAAATGAACTTTTCCATGACATTCTAATTTATTGAGAGGCACCTGTAAAATTAGAGAAATTCATAATGTTTCTATAAGGATTTTCTCATAAGATGTTTACCTTTGGTAACAACGTACAATTTTCAAATAAAATCTGACTTTAAGGTCCAAGAATATGCATAAATTATCCCGATTTCCACAAAATATGAAGCGCCACCTCTGTTTTCACATTGAATATATCAGAAATGTTTCTTGAGCAGCAAATAAACATATTAGAATGATTTATTTTATGATGCTGAAAATTCAGCTTTATCATCACAGGAAAATATTTTTTTATCATAGATTCCCAATAGAAAACAGTTCTTTTATGTAATATTAGACATATTTAATTTTTTATTTGTTTTTTTACTGTATTTCTGATAAATAGATAATGCTTCATACTGTATGTTGAGCAGAATTCTTTCAAAAACAATCCAAATTTAGATAGATAGATGACCTAGTGTATCCCGTTTTCTTTAATACTTCCCTGTCCTGCTCTGCTATGTCAATTAACAAAAAGCAGGAACTTCTTAAAAAAAACCAAAACGACATAATTTGTGTGCTGTATGATAATGGAGGCTGGTGGGTGTGACCCTGCTGTTGCCCTAGTGACAGTGCTCTGGCTACTGAGTGGAGTGATTGAAGGCAGTTATTAGTAGAGCAAGGACACTCTCCATGGCGACCATTCCAGACGGACCCCGGAGGGCCAGGGTGAGCTTTGATCACAGTCTGATGCTTTGACAGGCACCCTACCCCAGCACTATCATCTATCTATCTATCTATCTATCTATCTATCTATCTATCTATCTATCTATCTATCTTTCTATCTATCTAGCTAGCTACTACCACCTACCTACCTACATACCGACTACTCCCTACCTGTTTAAAATGCAAACAGACTGGACTGAATGCGAACAGCGCACAACTCTAATTATATATTATGCATTTTTTGTATGACTTCTAAAGAAATATTTAAGAAAGAATTTGCACTTTGTCACTTTGCAATATAGTGACAATACAGAAATTGGGCCATGTTTTGGCAGTTCAAAGGGAATTGGATTTAAAAACTTTTTAAATTTCTTTGAAATGAAAAAAGTGAGAAAACCGCAAAAGAAAATAATGCATATGATATAAAACTCAATAAAGAATGCAGTAAAGCGTGCAGGCTGTATGTCAATTGCTGTTCAATGTGATTGAGAGGCGTTCAGCACAAATAAACAAACAAACAAACAAATAAAAGATAATATTAGAATGCAATTTTTTAGATCAAATTAATATTTGTTGAATGTCAAAATGTTGTAATTAAAATATAATCAACTGAAATCCTATAGCCTTCCATTTAAAGCTTTGGGGTTTAAAGATTTTGTTTTTGAAATTAAACCTGCTCACTCTTATGCTCACCAAGGCTGCATTTATTAGATTAAAAATACAGTAAAACAGTAATATTGTGAAATATTATTACAATTTACAAAATCTGTTTGCTGATTTGGAATATTTTTTAAAAACGTAGCCTATTACATTCCTGTGATGCAAAGCTGAATTTCCAGCATCATTACTCCAGTCTTCAGTGTCACATGATCCTTCAGAAATCATTTTAATAAACTGATTTGCTGCGCAAGAAACATTTCTGATTATTATCAATGTTGAAAACAGTTGTGCTGCTCAAAATTTTTGTGGAAGCTGTGATCTATCTATTAAGTATTCTTTGATGAATAGAAAGACATTCAAACAAAACAACAGCATTCATATGAAATAATTTCTTTACTGTAACTTTTAAATATGCTAAAAAAGATGTTCTAACATAAGTACTGAGTGACTGTGTGAGTGTACGAGCTTCTGCCAAAGTAGAGCCCCAGATCAGTCACCGATGAGGCCCCATTTCTGTCGGGATTGATGCTTATGAAGACAGTAAGAAACAAGGCAGTTGACTAGGGTGTGAAACCGCTTTAGTCAAGAAGTAAACACACGCAGTCATTCTTGAGTGTGACTGGACACAGAAACTCTGAGTGGGTGTGTCCGAGTGAGGCTCTCGTGGATATCATCCGGCTCGCCACAGGCCGCTGGGTCTTACACTGGTGCTATTGTGCTTGTGTGTTATTGTGAGTCTAATACGTCAACATAAGGCAGAAGGACAGGCCGGCGAGAGGCAAACTTCCTTCCAGGATAAATGACTGTGCTTGTTAATAGGTTTGTGGAAAACAATACCTGAGGGCAGTCGGTTTCTGACACACACTCTTTTGGCAAGAAGGACTGATGCAGGACGGAGCTAATCAAGACTTCCAAACACTCTTTGATTCTCATCGGAAAATATTAGATTTGCTTTAGTGGGGGACTACATTTTTGTAGACGCGAGTAGTTGTGAGAGTAGTTGTTATTTAGTTAGTTCTTCAATGATGCATTTGTGAAGCACAGTTCCCTGTAGCGTTGGGACATATTCCATAAATTCATTATTTTGAAATGTTTAAAATCAGTTTTAGTGATTCTTTTAAAAGGACGGTTCATCTGAAAATGAACATTCTGTCATAATTGAAACCGTTTCAAAGCTGTATGACTTCCTTTCTTCCGTGGAAAACAAGATATTTTGTCAATGCGATGAAAGTCAGTGGGGTCCAATGTTATTTTAGACCTCATTAATGTCTATTTGACTTTCTTTTGTGTTCCACAGATAAAAGAAAGTCTTACAGATTTGAAACATGAGGCTGAGTTTATGGAGCAGAGACGGCCAGTGTGCTGAAATCTTCAGATGGTTGGTTAACTTATTTAATAGTTTTAAATAATATAAACTTTCTTGTTTACCTTTCAAAGAATATGACATGTAAGTTCTGTTCTCTATGCATCACAGAAATATAACTCCACACATACAGTGCACAACAATAACAACTGATTTGAATGCAGGGAAAGCCAGAGGAACAATGCAGTACTCTAATATGCATAAATATACAGTTGTCCTCCAAACGTTTTGAAGCGCCACAGGCAAAGTGGGGTTTTGAACAATATCAGCATAAATCCTTGTCATTATAAATGACTTAGCATTGAAAAAGGACAAAACAAACTATTAAAACATATTTGATTAAATAAAAAATGCATGAACAGAAACAGGAAATCTAATATATATATATTTGTATTTATGCATTTATGCCAAGAACTATTTATGGTGATTTTGTCCAGAACCTCACTTTTTCTAGGTTTTCAAACATTTTGAGGAGACTTTATGGCATTTCATGAATTTTGATGGTTTTAGAGGTCAATATTCAATAATATAATAATAATATACTTTTAAAACAAGAAACAACACATCACAATAAATCGTTTTATGACTTGTCCCTAGAGTAGTAGTATTATTATTCACAAAAGGTTTCTCTATCAAGGCAGCTTGCAGGATTACCTCGACGAGCCGACGGGTGAAAATTATTATAAACTGGGATCAGATGGACACAAAAAAAATTCCGGGCGTGTGGGGAATGAACTTGCTGGAGTAGGTGGAAAATCCGGCCTGTTGAGACCTCTACCTCCATCTTAAACTGGTCTGCGAGACTGTGACTCCTGAAAGTGTCCTGATATAAAGTGCTGTGTGTGTATTGTGTGGTTTATTTTGTTTACAGAGAGTCAATACTTTTCTCCGGCAGAAGCCAGAACGGGGTTGTGAGTGTGGTGCAGAACGTGTCCAGCCAACGGCGGAGGGTTGTATTTTTATGGGACTACACTCCCTTATAATTAGCACACCCCTTGCGAGCCCGACACTCCTTAAAAACCAGAGAGAGAGAGAGAGAGAGAGAGAGAGGAGACGAGAGAGAGAGAGCGAGAGAGAGATGAGAGAGAAGAGAGAGAGAGAGAGGCTACCACGGGAAAGTGTGATGATAGCAACAGTTCAAAATGAACAACGCAATGAACCAGACGAGGATTTCAAAGACCAAACCAGCTTAAAAAAAAAAAAAAACTCAATAAGATTCCTCACATGAATAATAAAAACCAACATAAGCAAAAGCTCATATGAATATTTTTAGCATTTTTGTAATGCTAACCAACAAATTCCAGGAAAGCCACATTTGTTGATTATTCCTGCATAAGACAAGCATCATTATAACAGGAAAAGCTCACCCAAAAACGAAAGTTTGCTGAAAATGTCCTCACCCTCAGGCCATCCAAGATGTAGCTGAGTTTGTTTCATCATCAAAACAAATTTAGAGAAATTCAGCATTACATCTCTTGCTCACCAATGGATGCTCTGCAGTGAATGGGTGCCATCAGAAAGAGAGTCCAAACAGCTGATAAAAACATCACAAGAATCCACAAGCAATCCACACAAAACAAATCCATCATTAAGGATGTCAAACCATTGCTAATCCGAGTCCTCTAGCCATAATTTTGCTTTCTTTAGTGAAAAAGTAATCTCATCTGAATCAGGAGAGCAATACGCACAGATCAAGCAGTGATGGATTTGTTTATTACAAACACATAGCTTTTTGCTTAAGAAGCCGTTAATGGATGGACTGGGGTGGTGTGGATTATTGTGATGTTTTTATCAGCTGTTTGGACTCTCATTCTGACGGCACCCATTCACTGCAGAGGATCCATCAGTGAGCAAGTGATGTAATGAAACATTTCTCCAAAACTGTTCTGATGAAGAAACACACTCATCTACATTTAGAATAGCCTGATGCTGAGTAAAGTTTCAGCAAATTTTCATTGTTAAGTGAGCTATTCCTTTAAGACAAAGTCAAACATTACGAGCAGAGACAATAAACTCACTGGAACGACTCATTGACATGGTGATTGATAACCGGGTAGGATACACAAAGGCGACCATTGATTTTGTGATAAGCTTGTGTAGATGGAGTACTTCACTAGCAAAAAACTGACCTCATACTTAAGGACTGGCCAATGACTAACTGCTGATTGGTCACCTCCACTTCCTGTGGACTGACCGAGTGGCGCTAACCAAAAGCTGACGTCAAGAACAGCAGCAGACAGACACAAATATATGCCCATTTTAAAAGCCCTCCAAAAAGAACAGTCAACTCTAAAACATCTACTATGATAAAATGAAATATTTAGCATTTCAAAAAAAAAAAGAAAAAAAATCATCTTTAAAGCCTGACATGAAATTATAGTCCACAAAAATCATTAAAAAAAGGGAAGAGTTTATTGGACCTTTACACAAAATTGTCTCATGAAATTGTGTCATATTTGATAAATAAGACTTTTATGGCTCATATAGTGTGATATAGTAAGAATATGAAGCTTGTACCTGAGGAGGACAAAAAAAAAGAAAAAACGTTTTATTCAGAGGCTCAATCTGAGTAAAAAATGCAATTTGGTCCAGAAGCTGATATTTATATGGCCAAAAAGTAAGATGAAATTCTGATAGTTTGTAATGTAAATCAATGAGATTTTATAACAGTATAGCAGACTACATACACAAAATGCGTATAAATATCAGGTGTCACTCTATATCTCCCAAAAATATGTCTTCGTAAGATAATATTTAAATGCTTAGGTTTTATGATCAAAGCTCAGTAGTTTGAAAACATATAATGCAATGCAATGCAATGAGGATTGAGAGATAAAAAACAAATGTCCTAAAAAGCCGGATGGCAATAATATTACTAACAATATAAAGTTATTCTTATATTTACTTTAAAAATCAGTAGACTTCACAGCAAAGACACATGAACCACAACCTGAAGGTGGACGTTTTTACAGCCTTTTACTTGCTAAAAAATCTAAACTATCAATCAGACAAGGCATGTAGAAGATTGTGTACAACCATTTCTTCAACAAAATTTTTATCATGTTTATAATTTAGGGGCCTTTAGAGGAAATCCATGTATCAAATATAATACAGTACACTGTAAAAACTTTTTTTTTTTAAATTTACGGTAAAAAAACCGGCAGCTGCGGTTGCCGGAATGTTACTGTAAAAAAATACGGTAGCAACGTTTTAGGTGTTACGGTTTTAACTTAAATTTACAGTTAAATACCGTAATTTCATTAACTGATATAATGTTAATATACAGTCCTATTGAAGTACTGAAATCTGTTTTGCACCTTTGTAACACACTGAGAAACCCCCCCCCCACCAAATGCAGGTGGTGATGAGAATGTCACATGATGAACCAAAGCCCATCACACCACATGCTTTTAAATTATAACATATATAGAAGGTGCACAGTGGCATTCACACAAACACTAAACACCATCATGGTAACACACATGAAACTGAAATAATGCAATAAACATTCATTTAACAACATTGGATGTAACACACAACTGTTCTCACACAAGAAACAACAGTTATTTCAACAAAAAAACATACAATTTGAAATGTAACGCAGGGAATTTTGGGAATGTCAATTTACGGTTATTCACTGTAAATTATACAGTCTTTTTCACTTCCAAAAACGGTATACTACCATAAAACTAATGTCCAATACATGTAATGTCCAATAAATTTTTTCACCGTATATAGTAGGGGAACACCATTAACCATTTAACAGGTTTTTACTGTAGCATTTTACAGTCTTTTACCGTTACATTCACGGTCATTTTTTACAGTTTAGGGTTTATTAAATGTCCAGCAATAAAGAAATATGCCTTTTCCCCTCACAGATGTTGAAGTTACAGCATCAACAAGCAAGGGCAAACTGTCAAACACCAACAAACCCCTTCCAGAAAATGCTGTACTGGACAAAAACTGCTCCTAGAAAGGATATTTCTAGCCCAGAGAAAGCAATTTAAAATGTATATATCTACTTATTTTGAGACTTGCATATGGAAATGAAACTGTCTGTTTTAAATCAGCCATTACCTTTTGTCTGCGGGAGGGGTTTCTTTGTTGGCTGGCGCCTCCTGTAGATCTGGAAGGTTGGCAAAGTCATCTTGTTCGGCCAATCTGATCGCGAGGGACAGTACGACCATCTTCCCCTCTCTGTCACAAAACACACAATCAAACAAGTGGTGAGCAAAAGCCAATATAAAGTAGAAAACAAAAGTTGATCAAAATAAACTTGGATGTTGACTTGACAAAGTCTGGTCTGAAAGCTAGAAAAAGAAAAAGGCTTTACAAAAAGATTGTACAATAACAGTACACTCTTAAAAATAAAGGTGCTTCAAAAGGTTCTTCAAGCGATGCCATAGAAGAACCATTTTGGGTTCCACAAAGAACCATTCAGTCAAAGGTTCTTTAAAGAACCATCTCTTTATTATCTTTTTGTAATCTCAAGAACCTTTTTTCGCCACAAAGAATTTTTTGTGAAACAGAAAGGTTCTTCAGATGTTAAAGGTTCTTTATGGAAACATTTAGACAAAAAGGTTCTTCTATGGCATCGTGAAGCACCTTTATTTTTAAGAGTGTATGTTGGCAAGTTAAGGAACTTTTTTTGAAAGAAAGAAATACTTTTATTCAGCAAGGATGCATTACAATACATGACAATAAAGACATTATGTTACAAAAGATTCCTATTTGACATACCGATTTCCTCGTCAGAGAACCTTGAAAATAAAAAAGTATCATAAAAAGGCTTTTTTCACCAAAAATATGAAGCAGCACAACGATTTTCAACATTGATAATAATCAGAAATGTTTCTTGAGCAGCAAATCAGCATATTAGAATGATTTCTGAGAGATCATGTGACACTGAAGACTGGAGTAATGATGCTGAAAATTCAGCTTTGGAATCACAGGAATAAATTACATCTTAAAATATACTGAATTAGAAAACACATATTAAATAGTAATAACAATATTACTGATTTTATTGCATTTTTGAACAAATAATTGCAGCCTTGGTGAGCATGAGAGACTTATAAACAACAACAACAACAAAAAAACAAGCTTAGGACCCCACTTTGACAAAAGAGCAGTGTAAATGTAGTATTTTGATTTGAGACAAAGTTGACGCTTAAATGAAACACATATGAAAATGGCGTTATGTCTCTGAAATCTTAAAAAATTACAAATAAAACAGCATTAATGATTAAATGGAGACCAAATGGAAAACGTCAATAGAGGTCTAAACAATGCCTCAAAACTGCAAATGCATGCAAAAAATCTCTTCCCCTAAAGAATCCTAGCAGAGACATCTGAGACAAAGTCCATTATATCTCCTGAGCTCTGAAAGAGCAACCTCTGAGCAATACATTATCCTCCATCTCTCTAACTACAAATGTTCCCCTTTCTTTCAGATGCCATTAATCCACTGATTTTATAACGATTTACACATGTAAAACATGCTTTGCTGTGGGCTACGGCAGAATCAGTATTACGCAGGAGCGCATTAAGCCCACACACACACTCGTTCATCGATTACGGTGAGTCTAAAACATCACCCTTACAAGGGCTGTAACTGGCCTTCACAAGAGCCATCAGTTCACATTCACGGCAGGGTCCTAAAGGGAGATCATTCACAGCGTGTCTCTTGTCTGATCTCAGATAGCGGCAGGTCAAGCACAGGAGGGGTCAGGGCTGGGAGTTTCATTAAAAACGATTGATTGAGCGCTGCACACAAAATGCTATTAGTAAACTTAAACAGAAATAAAGGACAAAGTTGCATGACAATACTAAAGTAATATTAATATTTTTATTCATAGTCATAGTTATAAATCTTTTTGAAAAATGTTATACATTTTTTAAAAATGTATTTGTTACAAAAAATACAGAAAAACCTGAAAATGTATTGATTTCATATGTATTGATATGTATTTCGTATTTTGAAATGTATTTCATTTTTTCTTTTTAAAAAACCTTTTAATATTTTTTTTAATAAATATTGTTTGTTGCAATATAAAACTTGACAAACTAAACCTTTTTATTTTTATTTTTAGTTGTTTTAATGTTAATGTTAAACATTTTTTACAATAAATGTTATTTTTGTTGCTAAATAAAACTTGAAAAACCCTTGCAAATGTATATTTATTTGTTTTTTATTTCAATTTGTTTATTTTCCAACCACTTTTTAAATAAACGTTATTTCTCATTGTAATATACTTAAAAAAACATTTTGAAAAATAAACTGTACTTATTTTTATTTTTACATTTTATTCTGCAACCATTGTTATTGTTATCCTTTTTTTTTTTACATTTTAACAAAACCATGAAAGATGTATTAAAAAAGAGATAAAAAAATTTGAAATAGCTTTTGTTTTTAATACATTTGTATTATTATTTTTTACATGAATGTTTATCACTCATTTGTTATTGTGTGTGTTCAAATCAATAAAGCGCACTGCTATAGTCCACTAGAGTAAAAGCTCAGCGCTTCACGGCTCCAGCTCTACAGCACAAATCACTCACGTCCCCTGAGCAGGCAGCAGCTTAATTGCCTGTCAGACAATCATGGTATCAGGGAATTAGAGCTGGAGCCGGTTACAGTTACACAATCCTGTAAAGTGAAAGATTATTGCCAGTGCGCTAAAGGATATTAACTGTGCTGGATATTAAATTTAAACTTGTTGCACACAAATATCTACTGAATGCTGAGATCAATCTACACACCCAACACATTTACACTACCAGTCAAGAGTTTGTACACATTCTTTCCAATCTTATTCTTACTATTTTCAATATTTTAGGATAATAGCAAAGCCATCAAAACAAATTGAAGTATAGGAATGATAAAGAGACCAAGAATGTTAAAGAAATGAAAACTCTCTCATATTTGGGCTTCGCATTTGTCTAGATTACAGCTCTGCTCACATTGAATATTCATTTAACCAACTTAATGAGGTGCATCTTGGAAAACTTTTAAATATTATTCAATTCCAGTATGTTGGCTTTTTCCCTTCAATAGCTGGTCCAATTCATTCATTCATTCATTCAAGATCATGTTCCATGAAGATATTTTGTAAATTTTCTAATGTAAATGCATCAAAACTTAATTTTTGATTAGTAATATGCATTGCTAAGGACTTAATTTGGACAACTTTAAAGGTGATTTCTCAATATTTAGATTTTTTTGCACCCTCAGATTCCAGATTTTCAAATAGTTGTATCTCGGCCAAATATTGTCCTATCCTAACAAACCATACATCAATGGAAAGCTTATTTATTCAGATTTCATGTGATGTATAAATCTCAATTTCATAAAAATGGACCCTTATGTCTGTTTTTGTGGTCTAGGGTCACAAATATGTTTTCAAACACAAATTTACTCAAGTGTGTCTGAACTTCTAACTTGTAGACGTTGACTGACATTCTAATGTTGACTGACAGGTAGAGCACAAGTCATGCTCTTCATTGTTCCTTCAACAGAGATGGCAGAAACCTTAAAACAAAACAAAAAATGTCAAGTTCTCTATGACTAAATGGAAATCGTACTTGGTTCCTCAGACCTGGTGTGAACCGTCTCTTTCTCTCTCTCTTTACTCATCCGTGACAGTTAATCATGCTAGAAATGATGGTGAGGACAGGAGATCAATTCTGTGTAGATGATCACACATACTGACTCTCTAAACCCTGAACACACACACACCACACACACCACACACACACACACCCAGCCATATCTATAGGGATTGTATGCTGCTACATGCCCTTGGTACAGATACACCGTCAAACAGGCTTGTGTGTAAGATCGCAAACCACAAAGACACACAGAACTCAATTGTAAACAATGTGAGTTGATAGAAAAGCAGTTCTCCTGCCTTTCATTCCCTCCTCTTTTGTCTATCAGGAAGGGCATTTAAATCACTGAATGGGTTTCATGAAAGACACTGGATATTTGATTTAGCCTTAGTTGTTAAAGGTCCCCTGAAATGTTTAGAAACACGCAGCATTACGCGCATGGATCTACGCTCATGCCTCTCCTGTGCTCTGGACCGAGCATGGAGTGGTGTGTGCGTTGTGTGTTAGCGTGACACAGCGCAAAACCCGACTTCTTTTCCTCCCTCATGGAATAGCATATTTACACTGTTTTTTTCAATCGTTCCCTCTGTCCCCTATACTAGGTGCATCTACGTGACATTCACGTGTAACAGCAAAATACTAATTCGTGTGGGGCACACAAGTTGACCGTTCTCAGCCGCCGGGCTTCTCAGCGGCTTTATTTTATAGTGTGTCTACCGGTCGGCCCTCTCGCCCCTCGCGTCGGCTTTTTTCAGAGATCATTGACTGGACCCGAAAGTTTGGATGAGACCGCTGAAGTCTTGATGTGACGTCAAAAAATTGTTGTGCCATTTTGGCGGAAGTGACGAACTGCAAGCTTTTAATGCTTATATCTTCTAAATGTGAATTTTGTCACTGTTTTGGAGCACACTGCCTTATAGATAACCTAACATATGTCGACTACTAACAACCCAACAAAAACTTACATTTTGATTTCATGGGGACTTTAAGACCTGAATTTCTGGGCTTTGCCATTGTGTGTTTGATTACTCGTCTAACATACAGTTGGTTCCTGCATCCCACTACTAGTCACCTTACTGGCACAGAAAAGATGTTTGATTTATTTTATATTTGACTTACACAGTCTGAATGGAATGTGATGAGAGAGAAAGACTGGGTGCGATGAAACAATACAAAGAAACAACATGTCTATGTATTTGCTGGCTGCATGCAAAAACAAACATACAATGGGGTTTCAATCAGTCTAACAAATTAATTGTTGAATCTGTCAGAGCGGTTACTGAGTATGAACTCCGCTCATCGACTGCATGTTTGTTTGATATTACACAAGTAAACATGAAGCGTGTAATTCCTGCACCAGAAGCATCACCAAACAGAAAGGCAAAAACAATGGCTGGTTGCAAACAAGTTTAAAAAATAGCCCTCATCTGCCATTTTAAAAATAGAAATTCATTTATTAAAATATTCATACATAAATAAAATAGTAGCATTTGAGAGAAGGTCTCAAATAAAATGTTAAGAAATATGCTTTATAATAAAACAATAAAACAAAGCAAATGAAATATTGTATGAGTGAATAAGGTCTCAAGACAAAATCCCTGAAGAATGCTATAGAAAGATCTAAAATCCATAAAAATAAATAAAAAATGCATGAGGTGATGAGTACACAAAAATAAAATAAAATAAAAACATAAAGAAATAAATGAGACCCTAAATAAAAACTAAAATTGAGAATGTTGCCTGGGCACTAGATGAAATAAAATAAGTTTAAGGTACAATACAAAAAAAAAAAAAAAAAAAAAACGAAAACTTACAATCATATAAATTAGAATAAATGAAATATACATTAAATCTAAATAAACATTATATAAAACTCAAAGTCTAATAGTATAACACCAACAGCACAATGACACGAAACTTAAATTAAACTATAAATCGTAAAATCCTATACTAATATAATATACCATCAATATAAAATGAAATATACAAAGCTAATGCAAAATAATAATAAATACTATAATACTTTATAAACTACTAAAATAACACTATACTACTAAATACTAAAACACCAAATTCACACCACTAGCTCAGCCAACATTGTTTGTCAAGATGCTCATCTATCTTTACATCTTTAAATAATCTTAATTTAGGTGTGTTTATAAACACTGATTTATTTGATCAATTAATTAGCATGTCATGCATATTTAATTCAATAAACAATTAACTAATCAACTAATTAGCAACTTTAACATCTACAACACTACACACTTCACCTTTAAAGACGCACATTCACACCAGTGATTAAAAACACATTCAAAATGCACTGTTAGTCATAGATTAGGCTCCTGAATAACACAGAGCCACTTCATTAGATTCAGTCGCCGTGTTTGAACAGCTAGTCAACTCAGACGTGGATAAACACTCATCGATTATGTAAAGAGGTACCCTCCTCTGCGCCGCAGATTGAAATCTGTGTTCACTTAAAGATAAAGATAGACACAGTTGAATAATCCCCGTCCTCGGGCTCCTCTTCTACCCCGCGGCATACAGGTGACAGGTGTAGAGCCATGAAGAAGACACTCGAACCAAACAGATGGGCAAACAGAGAGACAGACAGAAGGGCGCAGAGAGAGACGGGACGCAATCAGGCATGAGTAAGAGACGGAGCACGAGCAGAAACAAAGAGCCCAGGGAGACATGAGCATGCAACAGTGCGTAAGAGAAGTCATGAATCAAGCAAGTCCAAGTGGCAGAGCATTAAGAAAGGACAGCGTATGATCAGATGGGACACTTTTGGACGCTGGTGTCTCCATCAGGCTTCTTAATAGCTTAACCAGCACAAAAGGGAGAAATTTGGCTATACTGTTACACCAAACCATCATAAATCCACACTGGTCTTTTCAGCAGAGTGAACACGGCTGGATGCAGTGATGGTATCCTAGACACGAATATTATGAGGATTCGCTTGAGGGCAAAAACATCAATTACATTCAGCTTTCATTAGAAATGGAGACATTACTATGGAAGCATTAATAAAGTGACTGGTTCATCAGACAGACGTGAAGATCACAGTAAACACGGTGAATATTCACACATGTTGGGCCCTGAAAAAAGGACTATTTAGGGACCCCTAAACCAATCAGGGGTCTGAGTAAAGTTTTTCTATTTTAAAAACATTAATGCAATGCTATTTTTTAATAGTCTTGCTATATTTGTGATGATTTTGCACAATATCCAGAGCTTTCTACAAACAAACACTTTTACAAAAAAATACTGATATGATATATGATATGATATGATAATAACAATGAGCAAATAATCTTTGAATCTAAATATAATATATATAATATATATATACACACACACACACCACACACCCACACAGTAATATTTATTATAATTTAATACAAAATATGCTAAATACAGTTTCAAAAGGGGATAAAATACATGCACCCTTTCTCTCGACTTCAGTATAATTTTAATCTTATAATGAATACAACCTTATTTGAATTCATATTAAAATAATTTATATAATTTATGCAAAATATAATGTCATAGGGGGTGAAATATTTGAACCCTTTCTCTTATCCACTTACTATTTTTGAAAGCCCAACTTCAGCATTTCTTTCATTTTATAATTAATTCAGTGTTATTTGAATTAATATTAATATAATTAAGTTATGCAAAACATGGGGGGGGGGGGGGGGTACCTGCACCCCCCCCTCTCTCTCTCTCCCCCTTGCTTTCTTTTTTTATTGAAAGCCAAACTTCAGCTACAATCATAGGTCTATTATATATAATATGGCTTATAATATGGATTATCAAAAGAGTCATTCAGTATAACCCCAAAATACCCAGTCCACCATTACCACATGTTCAACACCACTGAATCTACAGTCTTGAGGTCAACAAGCGGAGCACATGCATGAAGTAATATCAGCTAATCAACTTGTAAGATGAGCCCCTAAAACTGCAGACATCATAACAGTGGTAAGGAAGCAAAACAGCATTGGGGTAAATCCACTCTGGCTGACTAAATAAGTGCATTACAGCTTAAAGGTCAAGTGTGTAACTTCATACTTTCTCCAGTGCCAGTTTAGCGTGCTCTTGTAAGAAACTCTTGTTATATCTGCAATTCCTTTTGATGCCACTAGTGGTGCTAAAATGTCACACTTCACCTATAAAGCCCAGCTCACACTATGCGATTTTGGCCATGATTTGGTCGTCTGTGACAAGTTTTGAAAATCCTAAAATATTCCTATAATCCTAGGCTAAAATCTGTAGTCTTTGATTGCTGGTCTGACATGTTCACCGATTAATGTACGTTGCGATCAAATTTTACCTCTGACAAAATTCGCTCCCATTTTTAACTCATCTTGACTGTCGTACAGTCTGACATTAATGACAACTGAGATCCCACAGTGTGACATGATCATCATGTTCGTACAGTCTGACAAGCAACAACCGTAATGGACTAATAAAAAAAATCGCAGAGTGTGCACCCAGCTTAAGAACAACATTCATAAGATCTGTATAAACTGGCAATAATTGATACTCACAGGAATGACTTGACGTCCATGCCTCTGTTCCGTATCTGTCCCACCATGTGGTCCCAGCTTCCAGGGTTGGAACGCGATCGTGCCCCTCCACCCGACCTGTAGCGGGACGCCCCTGCCCCAGCCGGGCTACCACGCACCCCCCGGGGTCCCCCCCGTTGTGCCCCCACCCCGGCCCAGTGTCCGTGGGCCCAGACTCGGATGGTTTTTCTGCTGGGGGGTCATTGGGGCCTGGCGGGGGCTTGGTGGTAAGGGCTGTCTGGAGCTTTTGTTGTTCCTTGACCAGGGGCCTGGGCTTGCTGCTGAGGACGGGATATGCTCCAAGGTGGAGGTGGTGGAAAGAGAGGGGTCCCCAAAACTGGCACCGCATCGTACGAATGGGGCCGAGTTGTGGGGCAGGACAAAGATGAGAAACAGGGACAGAAAGGAAGTCACAAGATAAAGGGAAGAGAAGGTAGACACGATTAATGAAGACCAGAGAGTCCCAAGAGGAAGAGGGAGAGGAAGCCAGACATGAAAAGACGACAGAATGAGAAAGAGTGTTAGGGCAGAGAAACAAACGAGACCGCAGAGTTGAGAGGGGGAAGGGTAGAAAACGTGAAGGTATAGACATTTTAAGATGTCCATTGGGGGGACAGATGCACAATGAGGGAAGAAGAAGAAAGCAAAGTTAGCCAGCAACGTTAGCACAATGTAATACATGTACACTACTTTCCCCCCTTTTCCACTGATAGGGTGACAGTGCTGGTGTAATGGAGCCAAATCTGGAACCAGTAGTCAGTTATGTTTTTTTAAGCTGAAGCATAATCAAAAATGTAGCACTTTATTGTGACCTTGTTTAATGGCACCAACACCAAGGTTATGGGTTCGATACCCAGGAATTGCATGAACTGTTGAAATAGATACCTTGGATCCAATTCCAAGTGCCTGCCAAATGCTAGACTAAAATTTTGATCAATTTCTAATCAGGCACCAAATAGAGTACCCCCAAAAAGTCCAAAATGATAGGACCTTGCACCAAACTGGTTTTGATAATGTTCACAGTTCCTCCGGGACAAGCCCCTGCATCATTTCAATGGAAAAGGGGTAGCTGTGTTTCTTGTGGCATGACCTGACAAAGGCATACATCTTGTAAACCCAACTTTCTTCTGCTAAAGACCTCTCTACATCTTCCGGCATCTCAATTCAATTATAATTTTTATCCATTCGACCCCTCCCAACATCTTCCTTTGCTCTGCGTCATGTCTGATTAGTGCAAAGTCCCGTTGAGCTGTTCGGTTTGATGCTCTGCTGGAGGATTTACTGCACCAGGGTTAAGCACCACACACCCCTATCGAGGTCCCAGTGCTGTAATTCTCAGACAGCATTCAAGTGAGGCGTCCCTGGTGAAAGTATTTGGAATGAATGTCAGCAGTAACTCAAACTCTGCTACAACTAGGCTTTTTATACACTTGTCAAGGTTGCAAGAGGAACGGCGGCACATTAATGGACATGAATTCATGTAGATGAAGGAATTACTACTGTAGAGTCTGTGATGTCTTTTGAATGTTATGATGGATAGCTAGTATGATTATTAGAGTTAGTTAGGCATTTCTTATCATAGGGCATGACGTGATTTAGCCAAGTAGGACGTGTTCCTGAATCAACGTTCTTTGTTAAACTATTACACCATCTAACACAATCTCATGGCATTTTGTAACTATTTTACGTTTTGGTGAATTGGTGGCTAATTCGTATCAATGTATACAATCTCATTCGTACATTTTTGTATGATCTGATCCTAGTGATGGTTATGTTTAGGGGTCTGGCTTAGGGGTGGACCTGCTTACTTTTTTTTCTAAAAAAAAGAAAAAACCTTTTTCTCACCTTATTCTCATGTGATCGCGTTGAATGATCATAATCATAACCTTAAGTAAATGCCCTTTCACATGACTCATGTCAAACTTCTCCAATGTATTATAAAGTCATATTGTATGCAACTCAAGTGTTTTAATGTGACATTTGAAGTTCAAACTATTTCTGCAATAACAGTCTGCGAAATGTTGACACAGAGCCAATGATTACCAGTCAATCTACATGATGAATTATGGGCAATGCCAACATGCAAACACAACCTAGAGCAAAAACAAGGATTATTTATGCAGTAGTTGGGATTTTTGATGGATAGCTAGTATGATTATTAGAGTTGGTGAATAGGCCTTTCTTATCATAGGGCATGACGTGGTTTAGACAAGTAGGACGTGTTCCTGAATCAATGTTCTTTGTTAAACTATTACACCATCTAACACAATCTGTGTTAGGTATGTGATATATATGTAATATGATTTTTACTTTCTGCCAAAAACAAAGGTAAATTTTGATTTTTAGTAATGCTTTTTAAAAACAAATCTACTAGAAAATGTCCATGAAATGTTGGGTTTCCATTACATTTTTATTTGTGTTCTATTACAAAAAGAAAAGATTGGAAATTAAGATTTATGAATTCACAAAAAAAAGAGGCTGGAAAACAAAGTCATAAAATGCAAAACATTTTTGACTGATTCTAGTTTAACAAATTTTTGCCAATGTTTCTAAGGCTATTAGGCAAAATTGTATCTTTATTATTCAACTACATAACATTATTTTACTACCAAATCAGCAGAATTTGCAACAACAATGTAGAATATATCACAGAAAACCAAATGTTAAAAGTTTTCAAGGCCAAAAAAATGAACGCACAAAATCAATGAATGTAAAACTCTCTCACACTGGTCCAAGGCCAGTGTATCATACTTATGGTTGAGTCCTTCAATATTAAAGGCTTGTTATAAAGTTCAGAGAGTGGGGGGAGGGGGGGGTCTATTTTCTGATATATTCTAAGATGGATAGTAAAATAGTACAATATCTGAGTGTCAAAGGTTGAGATTGAGTCAGGTGAAGTTCTTTAGCTTACCCTCATGCAAACATCTGACTGGTTGATAGATATTTAGTTTCAGGTTCAACAAAGGAAAGTTGGTCCATGCACACGTCCTATTTTAAATCACGTTATAATGCCACAGGCATTGCGACGGCATTCATGTCACACTGACGGTTAGATAATACCATTCCTACATATCAAAAACAAAAAAAAAAAAAAAAAAAATATATATATATATATATATATTAATATAGTAATCATGTATGTACTGAGGTATAATCATCCTGCACTTACACCCATTATGCAGCTTGAGCTGTCATTAAGTAACTTACATTCCCCATCAACTCGTTTTCTCATCTCATCTGCTTCAGTTCTGTGCGTTATAAATAGGTTTAGAAAGCAAGGAAGAAAAAGAAGCGTGTGGGGGTTGCAGACTCAGTCGAAACAATGATCAAAGTGAGAAAACACAGAAGCAAAAGAAAGCATCAAAGAATGAAAGAAAAACTCCAAATGAAGTTTCGCTGTCTTTAGAGGGAAAAAATAAAAAAGGTTGTTCTCGTTGGATTCGTCTAGCCTCTAGCCTTCAACAGACATGAATACTGTGTGAAATTCGACATTAAAGTACAAGCGCTTTGTTAAAGACTGGGCTTGAAAAACCAATTTTAGGCCAGTACTTCCTCATATGAACGTTAAATATTCAGTGGCTAACTGAGAAACTGTGCATCACATTACTGATGCTTCTGTCATATCGTCTGTAACGCAGCAGCAATCATATTAGAAAGTTATAAAGGATCTTATCCTCTCAGGGCTAAAACTAAGTTTAAGGTGAGACTAGCAAGCACACTTATTTATTAAAAGGAACAGTTCAATAATAAAAAAAAAATACTGTCATTATTTACACACCATCTACTTTCATTATAAGGAAAAGGGTGGCCAGGATATTTATTAAAAATAAAATAAAATAGTAATAAAAGTCTTAAATACAAAATCCTGAAGAAACAAGCTCAAAATAAAATAATAATAACATTTTATAAAAGAATACTGAGTGTTAAAGTTCTCAAATACAAAAATCTTGAAGAAACGTGCTTAATTTAAAATCAAATAAATAGTAAAATAAAATAGCATAAGAGTGAAAAAGTTCTCAAATACAAAATGTTGAAGAAACAATCTTAAATTAAATTTAAAATAAAACAATTTGTTGTGTTCCAAGGAAGAAAGAAAATGAGGGTGTTCTATCCCTTTAACTGTCATCTTATCTGAGCTAAATATTTGATTAGTGAGGAAATGCCTAATCTTTGTTGTCGAGAAAATCATTTTCTGGACGATTCTCAAAGCAGTCCTGACAAAAACTGACATTCTGATCTGCACTTATCCAAACACGGGTTGAAGAAGAAGGTGATTCTCAGAGTCCTCCAGCAAATCCTTGAGCTTTAGCAGAAACCTGTAGCTGCTTGTTATTACAGAGCTTCAAGACGTCAGATGATAGAAATTCTGATGGAGAATGTGTGTATAAGACAGCAAGAGGAGGAGTAGAACGATACGAGGGGAAGGGTCGCAACACTTACCTACCCAAAAATAGAAACCAATTATAGGTCGAAGATGGGAGTGGACGGAAACATGAAATGAGAGACAGTCAAGATCTTTGGAGGACTGAAAGAGATGCGGCTAAATAGAAAACAAATAAACAAATGGTTTTAAATGTCATTTAACAGTGAAACAAAATGTTAAGGTGTCTCAGTTTTTAAAATGCTCGGTGATGTGAGGTGGTGTTTTAACACACAATGAAACCTACTTGATGTTACATTAGGCCTGGATAATATTTCAACTACTCATTATACTCCTGATGATTATGTGCCTGATATTGCGAATATAATATTGCGTTATAATTAGGGATGTAACGATTAACCGCAAGCCGGTTGAAAATCGATTCAAATATGTGACGATTCAAATCGGTTGAGATGCTAAACAAATCGCAATTCAATTAGGGGTAGGAGTTTATATGAATGCATGTCTGAGGGGAACTTACTGTCTTTCGATGGTTTTTTCTTTTCCTCTTGCCTCTGTATAATGCATATTAAAGTTCATAAGTGCAGCGCTGCTTTGTTTACAGCGGAAACCAAGGAAACGCTTTAAGCGCCACCTGCTGGCAGAGAGTGAATCTGCATCTCATTCAGCTCGTCTGCTGTTTCGGTTTCATGCAGATATTTTTGTATAGTTTCACAACTATAACTGAAGTCAAACTATTCTGTTTTTGCTTCAAATTTCGAAATTATACAATCTAATTTAGATTAAAAACTGCTCATGTTGCATGTATGCAGCATCTTTGTTTGGATCATGATTAAAATGCAGTGGTTGCCTCTCATTTTAAGTGGAAAGAGGACAGACAAAGCCTTAGTTTGTTTATATGAAGAGATTTCTTTTATTTGTGTTACTTATTTATTTGATTTGGGGCTTGTTTTAAAATTTCAGTTTAGTTTTGTTATTTACATTTACATTATATTTAAATTTTGTTATTTAGCAGACGCTTTTATTCAAAGCGACTTACAAATGAGGACAATAGAAGCAATCAAAATCAAAAGAGCAATGATATGCAAGTGCTATATTATTATATTATTATAGTGTTATATTTCAATTTCACAAAGAAATGTGCAGCATTTTGTCCAAGCAATAATAAAAGGACACATTTAATTTATAATTTGTCTTAAATCTCATTTTGTTAAAAAAAATAAATAATTGTGAAATCAAAATCGTGAATCGAATCGTGAGTTGAGTGAATCGTTACATCCCTAGTTATAATGTTTGTTTAATTAGCCTTTTAAGTTTCTTAAAGACTCTTTTATGTCATTTAAGAGTACCTAAATCGACTGTGCATCTGGGCAACGTCTCAGGTCGTGTATGGATTTTACCTAACTGTAAACCAAGGAATCTGTAATTATTAATCTCTAATTATTGCTTAGTGTCTTTTTGATGTTGTAGGACTTCATATAAAAATTATTACAATATTTGGAAAACTGATACTTCCTACTTGCACACTAAAGCAAAATATATAAATTACCATCTTGAAGCAAAACATTTTTTTTTTGTTGTAAAGCATTGTTGTCCCAAGGCTGACAAATTTCAAAAAATATTTACTTTTCTTAGATTTAGCATCCAACCCTATCATGTCCATTAAAAGCCTCCATTTATCCTACAAAACCCCCAGTCAGCCTGCACTAAAAACAATCAAATAGGCCTATGGTTTATTTCATTTTTGTGAGTGTAGTCACAAATCACACAGTGCTACACTTTTTCAAATACTTGAAAGCTAAGATTGACAGCTTAATGTGAGAAATGTCATCACTCAAAAACGGATAGACAGAGCGTAATTCAATTAAACAGAAGGCATTAACTCATCACTAACATAAACAATTGTAAACACACCTATAGAAATGTAATTATCGTAACCCCAAACTCATCTGATTGGTCCATTATTTCAAAACTGTCACTGATTCACTGCGTCAAACATTAAACCATTTTTAGTGGTGTGTGACACTGAAAAAAAAAAATTGCAATGATATTTACATAAACCAACCATTACTATTTAGCATTATGATTAATATTATTGTACTGTTGATGTTTAAGTCAATGCAACTCCGTTATTTGTTAGCTCCAAACAATAGTACCTTGGTTTTATTCCATCATTTTCTTTCTACTCAGGTGAAATTACCTGCTATTCTAAACTAAATTTAACAAAAATTTCAATAAGCAGTTTACTGGTTTTAACAATTGCTTGCTAGTTAAAGGAATAGTTCTCCTGAACACTGTATCATTATTTACTCATATACACACATCGTTCACATACACTACCATCCAAAAGTTTGGGGTCAGTTAGAATGACATGAATGAATAAATAAAATAAATAATACTATTAGTCAGCAAAAATCTTAAAGTGGAATGTAAAGATATTTAAAAAGTTCTAAAAGCTTCTATATCAATGTTTTTTTTTTTATTCATCAAAATTGTTTAAGCACTATTTTAACATCAGACGGTATCATATGGACCTTAAGACTGGGAGTCATGATGCTGAAAATAGCTTTATCATCACAAAGAAAAATTACATTTAAAACAGAAAAGTTGTTTTAAAGTGTAATAATATTACACAACAATACATTCTTACTGGGATCAACTACATGCAGTCATGGTGAGACATAAAAGGGCTTCTTTCAAAAAACATAAAAACAAAATCATAATACATCTCCCAACCTTGAACAGTACTGCTACAACACATGTGGGGGCCAATATATGATATAAGAATGTTATGGCTTTGGCTACTCTTATGCTAATTTTTTTTTTTTTTTTTTTTTCTGTTTTTTACCCTTGGCCACAAGATCGTGGTCACATGTCGAGTATAAAACATGAGCATCTAGCAGAAAAACAAACCTGAAACAAATGACAAAAACGAAGGTTTTCGCCCAAAAATTACAACAGTTTGCTCTGCACAGCCGCTCATGCTTGTTGCCCAAACATCTGAAAGAAAAGGCAGTTCAGCCTCTGACACCTTCACTTGTGGGTATCAAGCTGCGCAAGACGGCAGGTGGCTAAGGGACAAGTGTTGCCACCTCCCGAGACTTGCTGGTCCCTGAGCCTACTGCAGCTGTCACTGCGAATGGGGAACACCCCACCCCGCCACCCCCACACACCTGCCTTCTCCAGCGATCCGCTGAAAGAGGGAAGAGAGAGTTCAGGAGAGCTAGAAGAAGGAGGCAAGCTTCAGGAACAGACTGTACAGAAGCCTTCAGGCAGAGCAGTGAGGAGCAGGTATAACGGGACCCAGTAAAGAGTGCGGGGAGGGCAAGCAGGTGCACGGGGCTGATTACTGGGAACATGGGCGGACAGTAACAGGAAGGCAGATGCTGTTGGAATTGCTGCATCCTATTTGTTTGCTAGGTCACACACCTAAGAAAAGCGATATTGATGTCTAACACTGTCCCTGCAAGAAGCCGAATAAACGGCACAGTGAGAACTTGATTAAAAGATCAATTTTTCTTGGTCTGAAAGGAATCAAAATGAGGTATACCTCATTGTAGCTGTTATTTCTTCTATAGGGCTGCACGATTTGGTCTTGAGTGATTATTAAACAGCTTAAGGCTACAATTTAATACATTTTGAATATAGTTACAGGCGTTTTTCGCTGTTTACAACCACTAAAAATGTCCACGTAAAAGCTTTAAGACCAAGCCTCTGCCAAACGACTATTACAGTAAACACCTTTTTACTGTACCATCAGCTGGCATGTACAGTAATTAATATTCATGAGCGAGGGTGAAATGTTTTAATATTGTGTCCTACTCCCATTTTTTTTATGCATTATTTTATTAAATTAAAAATTCAAGTGGACTGCCCGATGCATGCTTAAAGCAATGCCTAAACCAGTCTAAGTTAGCTTGCTGGTCTTGTCTGGTTTGAGCTAGTCTCTCAGCACAGCTAAGCCAGTGTTGTTAACTAAACTAAAATTAATAAAAATCATTTTAAATGAAATAAATTCTAAACTGAAACAAATCTGAATTAAAGAAAAAATTGTAGATGAAAATTGTAACTTAAAAAAAAGTATTAAAATTACTAAAACTTAAACTGAAACTAAAAGCTAAACGGAAATATTAAAAATCAATAAAAATAAAATAAAAATGACAGGCACATAACAAAAATTACTAAAACCTAAAATAAAATAAATATTGAAAACATGAAAATGAAGTACTGAAATTACTAAAACTGCAACTGAAAGTTAAATGGAAATATTAAAAATGATAAAACTAAACTAAACTAAAATAATAAAAATGAAGGACATAAACAAAAATGCCTAAAATAATGTAGTCAGATTCTGTCAACTAAAGTAAATCCGAGGAGTCACAAATTAAGATTATAAATAAAATTAAAAATAAAAATAAATTTTAAAAATAAAAGAAGGGCAATAACAAAACTGACTAACACCTAAATTAAAATGAAAAAACTCAAAATTAAATAATGACTCATTCAAACAACTTCAGAAAATATGAATAAAATACTATAAGTATCTAGTATGTACTATAGATTATATATAAACTAATCCAATATACCAAAAAAAAAAAAGAGTGACAGCCATTTGGTCTGCTAGTCTGGCCATCTGAAAAGCGCCCAAAAATGTGTTAACAGATTTGTTTACATAATATATGTGTGATTTTTTCCAGCAGGGTGGGTTCCAATCAAACTTTGTGAATGCTAAGAGAGCTGAGTGGGATTTGGGTCAGCTGAAAGAGAAAAGCTGAGAACTTCAGCATGGAGAGTAATTTGTCCAATCATCAGCAGAGCGTGGTTAATACACAACTTCATTTACAGCCTTCATGTGCTAGTTTGCAGTTAGCACACACAGTTCAACATGAGAGCTGCTGCTTCAACGAGATTTCATGTCTTTTTCTTTTGGCCCATCCACTCACCGTATTCTGTCCACAGTCGCAATTGATTACATTTATACCAACTTGGCAGCAACTACTTCTAAAAGCCCTTCTAGCATTCAAACAATTTGGGCGGTCAGTAAGATTCTTTTTTTTTTTTTAAGTAATAATTTTATTTAGCAATGACGCATTAAGTTGATCAAAAATGACAGTAAAAACATTTGTACACGTGATAAAAGATTTTTATTTCAAATAAACGTCCTTTTGAACTTTACATTCATCAAAGAATCTTGAAAAATAAGAATTCATCGCGGAGTTTCAACAAAATTAATAGAGCCGCACCACCGTTTTCAAACAATGTATATAATCAGACAGTTTCTTGAGCAGCAGATCAGCTATTAGAATGATTGTCTGAAGGGATCCATTGTGACACTGAAGACTGGTGAGCAATGATGTCTGGAAATTTCAGCTTATCGACAGGAATAAATTCGATTTTCACAGTATATTATATAAAGTAAAAATAAAAGAGATCACACTATTTACTAGTTTTTACTGATTATTTAATGCTATTTTTGATCAAATAAATGCAGCCTTCATAATTGCAGCCACTTATTTCCAAAATACTGAAAAATCTTACCTACCCCAAACTTTAAAATACTCCATTTGATGCATACATATTTGATATCAGTCATCTATCAGCACAAACTGTGAAAGAGACACCAGCCAGCAGGTCATATCATGTTTTAATCATTCTTGCTTTCCCTTCATGTCAGACAGGGACTGACGTTGACTAGATCTGGACAGTACAGTTACACAGAGACGGCAGAGACAGAGCAAAGGTTAACACTTCAAACACAGCAGACGGCAACAGATCGACGATCAACGCCATTTAAGACACAGACGCAACATTTGTGCATCAAGCTCGGGGTGAACAGAAACAGAGGGGGCTTGACATTTGTTTAAGCAGATGGCAAGGTTGCTGACCACGGTAGGTTGTGTCAGTCTCTTTACCTTCTATTTTTTAGTCTTTAAATATCTACTTAGTAAAGGTGTTCCCACTGACAGTGATTTGCAGCAACTGGTCAGCATGAATGAGCCCCTTTTTCACTGAAATTGTGGGCAAAGTGCCCCAACCTTTCCACCAGAGTTGTTATTGTTAGCTAAATCTAAAACTATTAAATATAATTTTAAAGCTGAAATAAAACAAAACAAAAATACTAGATGAAAAACCTTACATTTTCAAACCTGATCTCAAATGAAAAAGGTAGAAACTAACTGAAATAAAATAAGTTCAAGCTGAATTACTAAAATTACTAAAACTAAAACAGAAATAAAACTGATCGGAAGCTAACCAGAAATATAAAACTAATAAAATATGATGAACTAAATACAAACCCAACGTTAAACATCCAATATCATTTACTTCAGTCATTTTTTGTATGAATGAATATCTAAACAGAAATGTAAATGAACAATCCTTACAATAATTTCAATATAAATTTTAAAAAGCTGAAATACAATAAAGTAAAAACTACTAGATGAAAACCTTACATTTGAACTGATATAACTGAAATATAAAGTTTAAATGAATTACTAAGAATTTGTAAAACTTGAAATACAAGAATTAAAGATTGATAAACTAACAAAATAAAACAAAATTAAAAATGTATTAATTTTGACTAAATTAAACTAAACATTCAATTTAAATATTTAAAAAAAAAAATAATTAAACAATAAGGTTAAAATAAAATAATTTTTTTTTTTATTGTTGTCAGTGTACCTTCATGTACAAAATAGCATATTAATAGACACAGAAAGGCTCCTATTAATAGATATTATACAGTTAAATGTAAGGAAATACAAGGTGACTATGATAAGTAAGTGAAATCAATTGTCTCTTAATTAAAAAGCAACTACAAAAAGATTATTGAAAAAAAAAAAAAAACCTGAAGCAGCAATCAGAAGCAGATCTCAAATGTGAAGATGCTTTGGAAACTCCTGAAACTGTGTCACACTGATATAACAGTACGGTACATACTGAGAGTCAAACTACAAAGGGGAAGTGACAGGTGACGAAATACAACAACTACCATAAAGACACAAAAACACAGCAGTGTTGTTGACGGTCAACCCTCGACATTCAATCAGGACCAGATAAGATGGCAAGACAGCAGTGCACCTCCAATCAAGATGCTCTAAATGCATCTAAACCTTTAAGGTCAGAGGTCAGAGATTTCGAGGGTTGTCCGTCTCCATGGAAACCGTCCATGGGCTGGGAGTGAAATGTTAGCAGTTAGAGACATTAGTGCTGCTGGCAGGGCTGTAGGGAACAGGGGCCTTGAGATATCAATTGGGATCCGTGAATCTGTAAATGTTTTAGCGATCCATCAGTCACTACTTAATGGAACAATAAATAATAATAAACAAAGATATTCGGTATTTAGTGTCTTTCTTTTGTGAAACACAAGGTAAAAGTAGTGCATATGACTCGTGTGCTAGAAGTCTTCTGAGGTCACATGACAGCGATGTGTGATGAACAGGCAAAATGTGAGTCGTTAATCTTCTCTCAAACTTCATTTGCAGTTGTGGTTTTTCTAAACAGAGAACCAGAATGAAATTCCCGAATGAAATTTGAGAGCTCCGGTGGAAATCTCAAATGCAATCTGTGTCTGCAGAAACGTCCACAGAATGGGAATGCATATCTATCACAGAGTTTGCCAAAATCAGTGCAGAAAATGCTAAAAAAATGTCTGCAGATTCTGTCTATACACATATGCATGACTTCTGAAATCTTAGAATACAGGACATAAGGCATATATCGTACATATATTAGTCATACAGACCATTTTTTACTATTCTGATCTCATGAGACAACACAACTATTTTATGAGTTGGCGATTTTGTATGAATTTGGACAAAATGATTTACACGAAAATGTAAATTTTTTTGAAAAATATTAAACAATTACATTAAATGGGGAAAAAGTGGATAAAAATAAAACAAAACACGGAACGAAAACGAAACGAAACGAAACGAAACTAAACTAAACTAAACTAAACTAAACAAAAAACAAAACAAAAAACAAAAAACAAAACAAAACAAAAGGTTCCACAGTGGATGACTGAAAAGAAATCTGACTGATCATATATTAAACAGTGTGTTTAATATATGGGAGGGAATGACTATAATTATTGACATGTGGATGAGAGTTCGTACAAATTTGTCCAATTTGATTTGTATGAAAATGTATGATTACAGAAAAAATAAGCATTTTATTATATGAAAAAGAGTGCCAAAAAAATAAAATAAAATATAATATAAAATTAAAAAAATATATTAAACATTCGATTCTACAGTGGACCTAGCACACACACAACTGATGTTATTTGTGAGAGAGAATTTAGGGAATGTAATTATGGGCATGTGTATGAGAAGTGGGCAGGGATCTGCAGTCTGTATCCGTCTCCTATCAATTAGATTTTGATTTATCCTGGGAATTAATCCAGAAAGACTACTTCCCCTCGAAGATAATGACTTCAATTAAGCAATTAAAACTCAAGGAAACGGCAGACTGAAGCGAACCTCACAACCTTCTGTGGAACTCAAGCCACGTCTCGCTGAGAGTGATGGGTTGACCTAAAGATTGGACATTTCGTCTGGGTTCAGGCTGGATTGTGGTGTACGCTGAATGATAAAAAGCCAACTAGAATGCTAGAAAATGACATGCACTACCCTAGACATAGCTCTTACAGATGGGGTCAATGGGAAATACGACTGGCGTGACTCCCAGGCTTTGAGTATGTATTGTGGGTCATGCAAATTGACCTTGAAGAAGTAAGATTTTAAAACAAGTCAGCTTAATTTTAAGCATGAGATCAAAGGTGAATTTCACAAAACCTGGAGAGTAATTGCATTCTGAAAAAAAATTCAGCCTCTTACCTGTGCTTAATAAGCTGTGTTTTATAGATGCTAGATCTATATATATGCACATATATGTATACTAACATTCATACATTTCCTACGACCTTTAATAATCCTACTAATAATATTACATAATATTAGTATTTATGCATCATAGTAAAAAGAAGAGGTTAAAACTTGCTTAATTGTCAAGAAAATAATGCCAAAAATATTGTAATATTATTTGTTGCAAAAATTATATATCTCCATGTAGTGGAGTTTTATATATATTGTTTTTTTGTCTTATTTTATTGCATTTATGTTATAATAGTATATATATACTATATATATATATATATATATAGATAGATTATATCATAATAGTATCTTATATATGTGTGTGTGTGTGTGGGTGTGGGTGTTTGTTAAAATGTTAAATATTATATTAAATTTTTTGTATTATAGTAATATAGTATCGTATGATTTTACAAGTGGGTGGTGTCATGCTGAATTGTCAGAAAATAATGCAAAAGTTTATTGTGGGCATAAGATTATATAAACATTAGATTATATAAATATTATTTTGGCATATATATATATATCATATATTATTATATAAATATAGATCTATTATAGTGACCTGTCAATGGTGAATTACAGACTCTATGTGTGTTCTGTATATATTTATTATGTATATATATCGATATATTATATATATAAATCTATTACTAGACAAACATAACATTTTTTTTTCTAAAATATTACAATGCATGTGTGTGATTATAGATAAATAAATAAATATACACAGTACACACACATATATATGTAAACAAAAACTTTCATTTTGAATGCGATTAATCGCGATTTCTCGTTTGGACAGCACTAATATCTATTAAAATCGAGATTAGCTGCTGTCAAGGTGAATTAACATAATAGTAGGTGTATAGTATGTTATGTATGATTTTTTGGGGACGTGAATATGATACGAAATTGCTTTTGGACAATAACCTTTAGTTTCATGAAAAAGGCTACAGTACGTCCCTGTAAGCTAAAGGTGAATCTCTGGAAACTGAAGGCGGAAACAGAAAGGACTGAATGGACGTCCCCTTTCAGTTCAGCCCTGCGCAGAGAGAGGCGGTCCTTACCAGCGAAACCAAGACCCTCACTGGCGTGAGGGAGGGTGTCTACGTAGGGGGCGTAGGGGGAAATGTGCAGGAGGGAACTCCGTGGGCGAGATAGAGCATCCAGAGCTTGCTGCTGCACAGTGCTCTGCTGTCGTTGTATCCAAAAGTCTCCTGCGATATCACTGCAGACAACAGAAGAAAGCTGAAAGCGCACCACAGCATCTTCGGAAGAGTCAAATGATAAAACAAACATCAGAAAAGAGAGTTCAGATAAGTAGACAAGACAGTCCAGAGAGAGAGAGAGAAAACACCGGTGTAATACTACAGTAACTGGCTGAGTGGAACGATCCAGACACAGAGAGACTTTTTAAGAGAAGCTTTCTCTCGTCTAACAGCATTCCAGAGCTCCTGTGTTTTTGTCTTGAAAAAGTAAAAGATTTCTCAACACAAGAGCTGATGTAAAAATAGCTCTAAGGGTGAGATGAAAAGGGTTTTGAGATGGATATCTTGCACAAACAACTTCAAGTCATATTTATTCTGTGCTGTCAGTACTCTGGATCTGACTCACAGAGGATCCAGTCTTTCATAACCTACTGTGGTTTCAAACTTTTAATCTCTATAAAAACAGCAGAAGCAACGGATACAGAAAAAGAAAAAACATATCAAGAGGTAAGAAACCCAATTAGTGCTGAGCATCATGACTAAAATCATATATAATAACAGAAAACTATATAGTTGTTTTTATGTAAATTAAGCAAAAAAGAATCCAGTTAATAGTTTAGATGCTTCATCTCATTTCATTGTTTTATAATTTTATCTGAAACATAATGGATGGCTACAAAGCACAAGATATTAATAACAAATAAACAACTGAATGAAGTCTCACATTGTGTAACACACACAAAATATTTTTCAAAACTCTAGCATATTATGCACATTAGAAAGAAATTAAGTTATAAATGAAGTATATTTTCAAACGGACCGGCCTGTGACTTAAACACTGCCAGTCTTTGAGCCGTGATGTTTAGTGCTTTCATCTGTTCTGACAATGTCTGATTGGTCTCTATTAAAACTCCAAGCTATATAAATGAATCCCCCATTTAATATTTAATCTGGGTCGATGCAGGCACTTAATATGATAATAAAACTCTGAATGTACTGGAGTTGGTCCAGGCACTAATTCATTCACAACAGACACACACACACTACATTAGAGGGGTATAGGGACACATGCAATCATACAAGAGACACATAAAATAATTTCTATCTGCACTGAAGGTTAACAATAAATACTCACCAAGCTCTAAACAGAAGTAAAACTGGGCCATTCTTGAAATTTTTTCACACCAACAGGCTAGTACCTTGTTTACTTATTTACTCACCATCTGGCTGGTAATACATTTAGTAACTGTCACATCAAACATGATTTAAATCTTATTTTTCAAATGATTTAATGCTGCAAAGTAGCAAATCACGGTGTAATTTTTCTGGCAACCTATTCTTATTCACTGACTGGCTCATTTCTTGTGTTGCAAATGAGCTGTGCAAATTATTGTATGCAAATCAAATACACCTAAATATTTGCCTGGAGAAAGAAACAATTAAATATTTTTACCATAAATGAATTATGATGGTGTTTTAGTGCTATTAAACTTTTGGGGAACATGCTAGTCAAATGTTTGAGAATTACTCAAAATAGTCTTTGAGTACATAATATTCTTAAATACTACTACCACCTCACATCTTTCACTATCCTCACAACGTTATGTTATTTTGTACAGTAAATTACATTATATTGATTATAACATAGATACAAATTAAAAAAAAATTTGCATTATGGAAATAAGAACTTGGGAGTTTAAAATGCGCTCAATTAAAAAGAACTAACAAACAAAAAAAAAAAAAAAAAAAAAAACATATATATATATTATTATGACATTTATATATATATATATAATAAATAATATTATTATTATAATAAATTAATAAATTAGGGCTGTCATCATGACATTTTTAAAAATAATCAATCTCATTTTTCGAAATTATCGGGGGGGGCGATTAATCCCACCTAATATTAAAGTTTTTAAATATACTTCTATATTGCAATAATTTCACTTTCAATCTTCAAATTAATGTACAAACAACATAAAGACAGTATTTAAAAAAAATATTTGTTTAATGGCATTTTTTTTATATGACTGAAGGCCAGTATCACTGTCCACAGTCACTGATATCAAATATTACCCAGTGACTATAGCAATTCAACATTACAGTATAATTGAGAGTTATCAATTTTAACCTTTATTAGACTTTAAAAAATAACTTACAATTTAATTGAACTTAAAACAATCTTCACATAAACCCATCATAATAAATGTCATATTTACCTGTGCCCTTCAGAAATATACAGAAATTGAAATTGAAGTTATCAAACACAAAATTCTAAATTAAATATAGATGAATCCTTAAAGCTATAAAAGTTATTGATTTCCTCTTTTTTTATTTAGTTTTTTGATTAACAGACGTCACAGCAGCTGGTTATTAGATTGTTTTGGCTGCTGTTACTTTAAGAGCTGCTGCTGCTGAACGTGACGCTGATCTGACACGCATCATATTTCTCTAAACTTTTTTTTATCTTTTCTGACCCACTTCAGGTCTTAAAATCTCTACTAATGAGCTGACGAGTTGAATCGGGTGTGTTAGATGATGCTGGGCTGCTCCAGGACAGTTTTGAAAAACATTTCAGAGACATGTTCTTAAATGTGATTCATATAAAATATATTACATGCATGCATAGTTTTAAGGCAGCTTTAATCGCCTTATTGGTAACTTCATGACTTAACTGACCAAGACATTGCATGCTCGTAGTTTCTTTCACGCTTTGGTATGAAATGATACAAGCTACAGCGCGCGCCACCATATTTGTGCATGCAGTTGAAGAGCACGCACTACGAGCACAGTACCGTTTCCACGCTCGCTTGACTCGCCCTGGCGCTGAAGTGGGTGGAGCGCGTCTGAAACGTATCGTCATTCCTGCGACTGATAAATGCACTCTTGTCCAAGAAAAAGTGCCGAACCGCAGTTGTGAGTGTGTGGCCAAACCCTAGTCCCTGCCCTGCGTTAATTGCGTTAATATTTTTATTCACGCATTAAGACTGAAAATAGTATTTGCACTTCTTTAGCACGCTAATGTTTGACACCACATAATATAATATTCTAGAATATAATATAATATAACTATATATCGTCTCTATCGTATCCGAGTAATATTCTTCTTATACTCACATTTATGGCTTGGAAAAAATAAAACCAAATTTACCAACCATTGAGTAGCGGTTAGATGTTATGTAATGTATGCCCATGAATGTTAACAATTACAGAAACAAGAAGTATTAGCGGTCAAACGCGTAATCGCATCTAAAATAAAAGTTTTTGTTTACATATTATATATGTGTGCACTTTGTATATTTATTATGTATGTATAAATACAAACACATGCATGTTTATATTTAAGAAAAAATTTATGTTTATATATGAAATATATTTATATAATATATAGAAACTATAGAATATCACTATATAGAATGTATAGGCATGTCATATTTTCCAAAATATAATAACTTTATTTTTGTGTATTTCCTGTTATATAGATACATAATAAATGTGCCAGTACACCTACGATATGACGTTTTATTTTTGGATGTATTTAATTAGTGCTGGGCGGTATGACCAAAAATTTATATCACTGTATTTTTCTAAATTATACCGGTTTCACGGTACATGACTGTATTTTTTATTTTTTTCATGCATGACTGGGTTTTAACCATATTTTCTACTGATTGAGATAGGAAATACTGCAGTATATTGACTTATAATGCTCTATTTTACTGTCATGATGAGGGAATATTGTCAAAAAATACCACACTAAATAGTGACTAAACACGACCGCTTTTCATGTTAACCAGGATTCACTCTCATTTATAATCGTGGCATCTTCTGATAAAATCAACATGCATCTACAATAAAGAGTGGCTATGCGGTTGTTTTGGTTATATTACTTTTTTGTCTCATGCAGCGCACTGAGTAACAAACAAAAAAGTGCATGTGATATAAACATACGAACTACGCTAATATTTATAATTCCAAACAATCAGTAAGTGACAGGTGCTTGGAAACGCTGTTTTGTACTCATTTATTGACGAGTCGGCTGTGGTGCGGCCAACTGAATGCACTGCTTCTTTGCTGCTCACTGCACAGAACAGACGCTGAGAGCGACGACTCTTCTCCGGGAAAGTCAGACCTCACGTTCGCGGGACAGCACTGGCTAAATCTTCCAACTGAACCATAGCTAAGGTTTATCCCAAAAAGTTGCTAGGTTTGTCAGTATGTATATTCTATGGAAAAAGAGTGCTAAATCTATTGCTAAAGTCAGCTCGGTGTGTTGAGACTGGAGCTGAGGCAGGGGCGGTGATATTTGTGGGCGGTCCCCATGTTAAATTTGTGTGGATATTCTGCTGTGTCATCAACGTTCATTAGTTTCTACAGCTTCAGTGTGTTCGGAACTTTCAACGCTTAGTAACACATGTTCAGCTGTTTCCCTCACACAGTGCAACGTGAAAAGGGCCCCTGGCAACAGTTTCCGCGTCCTCCGACCGTTGTTTAAAAGCACATCACCGGTATTGTGGTATTGTAAAAACCATATCATAATCAAAATAACACTGGTATTCGTTATGACCGTATAGGAGGGGGGGGAAAAGGGGAGAAAAAGAAAGAGGGGGGGGAGAGAAATGAAAGAGGGGAAGGACAAAAAAAGGGGGAGGGGGGGAAAAAGGGAAAGTTTGTCTTAGAGCTCGACCGCACCTGCCGGAATCCTAACAAAAACACCTAAAAGATAAGTCGTAATCGTTTGACAGCACTACAATAAAGTATACTTTTTTTTATTTTTTTTTATTTTAACATTTTAAATATATAAAAAAAATCTCACATTAAAAAAATAACCATTTTTGGTACTGTTACGACTTCATTCTCGAAATCATAGATTTTAGTTTTATTTCAACATGGTACTAAAACTCTATTATACAGTTAAGTATCATAATGCATATAAACGTTCCACACTGGTGTTGTGGGCTCATCCTTTAGTAAAATAAATCTAAATGTCTGATTCGCAGGCTGAGGTACACAATGAACGGCTCTCCCTGCCCTTGTGCGGTCACAGGTGATTAGCTGTCTGGCCTCTTGTGCGGATATAAAAACAGCATCCGTCTGCTGTGGGCTGCACTGATGTCTAATTAGCGCATTGGCTGATTAATATTCAGGCTGCAGTACACTCTTAAAAATAAAGGTGCTTCAAAAGGTTCTTCAAGCGATGCCATAGAAGAACCATTTTTGGTTCCACAAAGAACCATTCAGTCAAAGGTTCTTTAAAGAACCATCTCTTTCCTAGCTTTTTATAATCTGAAGAACCTTCTTTCGCCACAAAGAACCTTTTGTGAAACAGAAAGGTTCTTCAGATGTTAAAGGTTCTTTATAGAACCATTTAGACAAAAAGGTTCTTCTATGGCATCGTGAAGCACCTTTATTTTTAAGAGTGTAGATACCAGAGCAAGTGCTCCAAGTGGACCAGTGCTGGAAGTGTGCTGCTTCACACTGCTGACCTGATAAACATCATCAAAGTTGAAAAGCCATCATTTCCAAAACCCCAAAACCCAAAAACCCTTTACTATTTTTAAAGCGCTTCGAGGTTATTGCTGTGGTTTGCTCAGAAACACTGGCTGTGTTCAGAATTAAAAAGGCTTTATGGTTGGCCTGATACCAATATTTTGCCTGTGGTAGCAGTTCTGCTTCCTCAGTATTGATAGCAAATTGGGACCACTGAATATGCATGATAGATTTGCATATTATGTAATGGCAACATACAAAACCAATGACTAAACTAATAAATGGCATTAGCCAATTATTGTATAATACCAGCGATGTTTTAACTGGTATACTATTATAGGTTTTTTTTAATGAGTTTTTATTTTTATATTTTCTGATTTCATTTTAATTTTAGCTAAAGTTTTTTTTTTTCTTTCTTCATTTTATTAGTTTTTGTTTCCTAAAATATGTCTATATTGTTCTTATTTTATTTCTGTTTTATTTTAGATTACTTCAAGTTAAACTAAAAGAAAACGAGAAAAGATGCTTTGGCAACTAACTGAAATCAAATGAAAGTTAATTGAAATAAAATAATCTATCTATCTTTATTTATTTATTTTAATGTTTTAATTTTTAAAAACAATAATCCCAATAATCCACTGTTCCTATTTTGTACCAATTTACAGCACAACCATATAGAATTACAGATTAAGAAACATTTCAAATGGTAGTATGCTACATTTTTGTTAATAATCTTACTGTCAGGGGCTGGCGTCTGGTGTTCTCCCTCTCACCACCAGAGGTCGCCAGCTCCCATCCTCCCGGACTCTTTCTCCGTCACCTTGACACCACACACCTGGGCACCCACTCACACACACACACACAGCTGTCGCCCATCCGGGCCTCCATCACCTGCACTCCACACACCTGTGCCCACACTCACTCTCACACAGCTGTGCCCGCACGAGACATTTGGCGCCTTCCCCCGCCACTCGGGTCGGATGATTAATTTTTGGTTTGATTTATTGTCCCGATTACTGTTTTTTTGAGTCACGAGGGTTCGAGTGTTTTTCTAGTGTCTGTTCTCGTGACTGATTGCAGCCATTTGGTTGGCCGATCATCAGTTCCCACTTGCGTGTTTCAGCCTTTTCCGAGTCTCACTCGTTATTTTCCTGTTTTTTCTTTGTTTTCCCCCCTGGCAGTACAATAAACCTGCAGTTGGACCCAAAACCCTTGCTCACACGGTGTGTCTTTCCTGACGGTCCCGTGACAGAATCATCCGACCAAGCATGGGTCCAGCAGGAAGGTTCCTCGATGTCCGGCAGGGAGACCGGTGCATTGAGGATTACGCCAGGGACTTCGTGGGAGTGGCTCGCCAGTCGGCGACGGAGAGGACCTGCTCAATGGTCTGTTTCTGGGGTGGCCTAACCGAGCCTTTCAAATCCCTTATGCCATTCTGGCACCCCCCGAGGAGGTGCTGGAGGACTACATCAACCTGGCTCTGCAGTTGAGTGGCTCGCCCATCAGGATGGAGCTGGCTGCAGAGCCTGCTCACAGTTCTCCAGAGGCGGCCATCCCAGGGTCATCACGGACCTCGTCTGCTGCACCCAGTACCTCCCGCCCGTTCCTGGTGCATCGCGGGCTGGTACGCGGCGTGCGGGAACCTCCGCTGATGTCGGTGCGAGCGGCGTGGGCAGCTCGCAGAGTTCCCGAGACAGCGGTGTCCGCTCGTAGTTCCCCCAAAGCGGCGGTGCCCGCGCACGATGTCCCCGAGGCGGCGGTGCCCGCGCACGATGTGCCCGCGCACGATGTCCCCGAGGCGACAGTGCCCGCGCACGATGTTCCCGCGCACGATGTCTCCGAGGCGACAGTGCCCGCGCACGATGTTCCCGCGCACGATGTCTCCGAGGCGACAGTGCCCGCGCACGATGTTCCCGCGCACGATGTCCCGGAGGCGGCGGTGCCCGCGCACGATGTCCCGGAGGCGGCGGTGCCCGCGCACGATGTCCCGGAGGCGGCAGTGCCCGCGCACGATGTTCCCGCGCACGATGTCTCCGAGGCGACAGTGCCCGCGCACGATGTTCCCGCGCACGATGTCTCCGAGGCGACAGTGCCCGCGCACGATGTTCCCGCGCACGATGTCCCGGAGGCGGCGGTGCCCGCGCACGATGTCCCGGAGGCGGCGGTGCCCGCGCACGATGTCCCGGAGGCGGCGGTGCCCGCTCACGATGTCCCGGAGGCGGCGGTGCCCGCTCACGATGTCCCCGAGGTGGCGGTGCCCGCTCACGATGTCCCCGAGGCGGCAGTGCCCGCGCACGATGTCCCCGCGCACGATGTCCCCGAGGCGGCAGTGCCCGCTCACGATGTCCCCGAGGCGGCGGTGCCCACGCACGATGTTCCCGCGCACGATGTCCCCGCGCACGATGTCCCGAGGCGGGTCTGTGCGCCGCTCACGATGTCCCGATTGTTTTTTCTTTTCCTGTCTCTTTTGTTTTGTCACGATGTCCCGGAGGCGGCTGTGCCCGCGCACGATGTCCCGGAGGCGGTGGTGCCCGCGCACGATGTCCCGGAGGCGGCGGTGCCCGCTCACGATGTTCCCGCGCACGATGTCCCCGAGGCGAACTTGCCCGCGCACGCTGTTCCCGCGCGAAGTCCCGGAGGCGGCGGTGCCCGCTCACGATGTCCCCGAGGCGGCGGTGCCCACGCACGATGTCCCGGAGGCGGCGGTGCCCGCGCACGATGTCCTCGGGGCGGCGGTGCCCGCTCACGATGTTCCCGAGGCGGCGGTGCCCGCTCACGATGTTCCCGAGGCGGCGGTGCCCGCTTACAAGGCTCCACACACACCGCTGTGTTGGCCGCTGGTTCTGCCCTGGGTCCCCAGCCCGCCGGCGCTGCCCGAGTCCCCAGGTCCCCCGCTACCACACGGCCCTGGGCCCCCCATCCCTCCCCTACTCCATCCCCGCTGGGCCGTTCCCGGGTGGGGGGGGGGGGGGGGGCTGGGGTGGGGGGGGGCGCTCTTGACGTCTGGAACCGTTCTTAGGAGGGGTCCTGTCAGGGGTCTGGGTCTGGTGTTCTCCCTCTCACCACCAGAGGTCGCCATCTCCCATCCTCCCGGACTCTTTCTCCGTCACCTTGACACCACACACCTGGGCACCCACTCACACACACACACAGCTGTCGCCCATCCGGGACTCCATCACCTGCACTCCACACACCTGTGCACACACTCACTCTCACACAGCTGTGGCCCGTCACGAGGACTATTTAGGCGCCTTCCCCACGCCACTCGGGGTCGGATGATTAATGTTTGGTTGAGTTGTGTCACGAGTTACTGTTTGTTTGTAGTCACGAGGGTTACGAGTGTTTCTAGTGTCTGTTCCGGGACTGATGCAAGCCAGTGGTTGGCCGTATTGCATCAGTGCCCATTTGCGTGTTTCTAGCCTGTTTCAGAGTCTCAGCTCTGTTTATGTTCTGTTTTTTCCTTTGTTTTCCCTGGCAGTAAAATAAAACCTGCATTTGGACCCAAAACCCTTGCTCACACGGTGTGTCTTTCCTGACCGCGCCGTGACACTTACCTTAAACCAAACTTGAAAATTTTTTGGAAAAAAGTGATTCAGACTATTTTGCTCATTTAAAACGATCGCTTTTATCTAAAAAAAAAGAGTATGAGACAAGAAAGAAAAAACAAACTAAAAATGGTTTAATTTTAAATAGAAAATAGAAAATTTCAGCTTCATTCATAACTTTGAAAATTCAAGGTCAAGTCAGATGCACTTCCATATTGTATCCGAATCATGAGTCTGCGCATAATGAAAATTTGCATACTGCTACAGCATAGACAGGGCACACTGCAAAAAGGACATTTTTATGGCAGTACGGCATTAGCCAGAACATGAGAACATAGCCGTTTTCTGATATTTGCAAACAACAAGCCAGTGTTCTTCATATAGTACTGACCATGACAAATGCCACAGTTGGTGTGAGAATCAAATATAACACTTCTGAAACTATAAATACAAATGAACACTAAATTACAGATAGGACGGGAACATGAAACATGTTTAAAAACATATGTGTATCAATAACAGTTAGTAATGACACATTTGCTGTTTGTTATTTTCCGCAGTGCTTGGAAGAGCGTGCTACTCCAGATATTTCTGTGCACAGTAAGTGAATAACATATACATAAGTATATGCAGCATAACGATGAAAAATGTAAAACAACACTGTATTTGTTCAGTGCATGCTTACTAGGGCTGGACGATATGGCCAAAATTGATATCACAATATATTTCTTAATTTCGGTCGATACGATATAATTCCGATATCGATATGAACACTATTAAAAAAGCCTCATAAAAACGGCCAAGAACGGCCACAACAGATGTCTGTACCTACACACTTATGAAAAATTAATTTGCCAACTCTATGAAACCTACTCCTATAAAACTATATCATATTTTAGGAAAAAAATGGCGCAAATAAATAAATGTTCACCTTTTATTGGTATTTAGCCTTCATACAAACAAGAAATGTGAAATCACTGTCAAATAAATATCAGACTCTCCTTATTAATATTAATATTAATATTTTTACTTCAAACTATAGGCTAACATACCAGTCAAAAGTTGTTGAACAGTAAGATTTTTAATGTTTTTTTAAAGAATTCTCTTCTGCTCACCAAGCCTGCATTTATTTGATCCAAAATACAGCAAAAACGGTAACATTTTGAAATATTTTTAGTATTTAAAATAACTGTTTTCTATTTGAATATACTTTATTCCTGTGATTTCAAATTTCAGAGCTTTCGCCTCATTACACTCCAGATCCGTCAAATCATTCTAATATTCTTATTTGCTGCTCAAAAATCATTTATTATGATGTTGAAAACAGCGGAGTAGATTTTTTTCAGGTTTCTTTGATGAATAGAAAGTTCAGAAGAACAGCATTTATCTGAAATAGAAATCTTTTGTAACATTGTTTTTACTGTCACTTTTGATCAATATAATGAGTCCTTGCTAAATTAAAGTTTTAATTTCTATAATATACATTTTAAAAAGAGCTTTTGAATGGTATAGTGTATAATGTTACAAAAGCTTTTTATTTCAGATAAATGCTGATCTTTGGATCTTTCTATTCATCAAAGAATCCTGAAAAAAAAAATACTCAACTGTTTTAAATATTGATAACAATCGAAATACTCTTATTATAATGATTTCTGAAGGATCATGTGGCACTGAAGACTGGAGGAATGATGATGAAAATTCAGCTTTGAACACACGAATAAATTACATTTTAAAATATATTCAAATAGAAATCAGTTATTTTAAATAGTAAAAATATTTCAAAATGTTACTGCTTTTGGATCAAATAAATGCAGGCTTGGTGAGCAGAAGATAATTCTTTAAGAAACATTTAAAATCTTGCAGTTCAAAAACCTTTGACTAGTAGTGTAGGCTGATTATTCGTATAGATTGAAACGTGCATTAACCAGGATAACGAGTATGAAACATGCTCCGAGTTGCTTCAGAAAACAAAAAAATAGAGCAACAACAAAAGCATGTTACTGGAAATGGGTTTATTATTGAAAATGCAAACTGATTCTCCACCAGCAGGAGGCGCTGTGTGAGCGGTGGAACTAACGGTTTCTCCAGTAATGGCTGTAAGCAAAGCAGCTCTGCTCTTGAACGCTACTTTATCAGATAAAAATGCCATCTAAACTATTCTGAAGACAGTCGGTTCCCTTCAGAGATACATTCATATAAAACACCCGCGACGTGCAGTGCTCATGTTTATTCAACGAAGTCAAACGCCACAAATAAATCAATGTATGGGAAACACTGGTAATGTATATCGAAATATCGGAAATGTGTTTAAAAATCATATCACCGCTATTGAAAAAAATTATATCGCGATACATATTGATATTGAATTATTGTCCAGCCCTAATGCATACAGAAATGAAAGACCCCTAATGAAAATTTACAGTATGAATATGTACAGCATTATACCCCTAGTATCCAGTATATACTGTGCTGCATGCAGTATTAAATTCTAAACACAGACTTTTGGGATTTTCACTTCAACTTTGAGTACCGAGACATTAACTGCAGTAGTTAAACCGTGCAGGAGGCACCTACTTGATGGCTTTATTTTCTCCTCGTCCTCTCCCAGAAACAGACACCGAGTCTGGGGTCCCCGCTGTCTCCACCCCCGGCTTATTCCTCATCCCCTTCAGAGAGAAAGAGAAAAACGTTAAAAAAGAACAGCACAAAGTGGATGAGAAACTGAAGAGTGCCTGATATCATTTCATCAGGTGCCATATTTCAGCAAATTCTGCACAACTGCTGCAAGTCAGACGCTTTAATTAATCCGTGAAGCCAGACAGATGCAGTGATAGAGCTAATACACACCATCAACAGCCAAAGAGTTTAACGCTGATATTAATGACAAGTCTGAGACCCTCGGGGTGTTTACACAGTAGAGAAGCTCTGATGGAGTGTTTGATGGATTGGAAGGCATAAGATGCACTTTGAAGAATTCGAAAGAGCAGGTCAATCTGCAGTCAGGCGGGAATACAGTGAATTGGATCTGCAAAAGCATACGCGGATGCCTATATTAAAATGTGTTGCAAATTTTACATTTTCTTCAGTCTTGAGAAGCTCTAGTAGATGATCTTTCAAATTAGGAGGGAAGAAATGTAGAAAAAAATTTGATTTCAGTTATTTCAAGTAAGAATGATATATTTATACTAACGACTAACTATAATAACTCTGGTTTACAGATAAATATTAATATTAAAATAAATGTTTCTAGAAAAAAATGAATAACTTGATTTTAAAAAACATATTAACCAGATTTGATTTTAAGATCAGCTTTTTTATACATCTTTTTTAACTGTATCATTTTATTGAATCATTAGAGCATGAATGCCCTCCGTACTACCCGTAATGTAAATTCTAAATAAATAAAATTGACATCTATAGATAGTAACATTTTGAAAATAATAATAATAATAATAATAACAGAGTCTAAGCTAAGTGGTCAATAATGTTAATGTTAGTATTTCACAAGTAAACGAATGTTAGGTTAACAATAATAACTCGTGTTTAAAACATATTTATTTAAATTATATTTATTGAAAACTAAAAAAACATAGTCATGCTAATAATGGTCAAACATTGTTAATGTTTTATTTCTTTCCAAGTAATGAAATATTGTAAACATTTTTAGTTAACTATACCCTGGTTTCACGATTAATATTAATTATAATATATTGATTGGCAAAATACTGCGGAAATGAATAAAATCTAAATTTATTAAAAAAATATATCAACGATATATATATATTATATAAGTTGATAAATTTATTTACTTTTACATTAATTTATTAATTTCAATTAGAGCAATAAAGTGCTCTTCCACCATGTCCCATTAAATAAAACGTATTTTGACTAATTATGAACTCTTGAATGTGCCTGTGTGGAACACTTTCTAGGTATAGGAAAATGTCTGAAAAACATTAGAGACTAAGGCAAATGTGGCCAAATACTGTGTAAACACTCCTTCAATGCATAATTAGACCTAAAACTGAAAAGCTTTGTTTCAATGGACATTCAAGCCTTGTTCAGTTCAGCTTGAGAAAACACTCATATGCTTCCATAACGCACCATATGCAAACAGTCGTGCTATTGGCAGACAACTGAGACAACTCTACTGATCGATGCAACCAATTACATAAAGGCTAATTACATCATTTCCTGTCTGTCAAAGATGCACTCCTCCCCACCATCTCTTGATTGGCCAATCCATCTCAAAGTGATTCTGCAGGTGGAGTATTCATTACAAAGTCCTCTGAAAGCCATCAGCCGCCAGCGGTTGTGTAAGAGATGATAAATGATCCGAACGGGAGTAAGAAAGAGCAGCGTCTTGGCCCGGGCGCAGCAATAGCCTGCCAGTTTCCAGCATTTAAATTACGCCGCCTGCCAACATGCCATGATCGGTCTACCCATGTAATGAATGGGAACAAAAGAGGAAGTGAAACAAGCGTGTTCATACACAGGTACACACGTCTTGTGATTTTGCGACAAGAGCACGCTCATTTGCATAGGAGACATGAGCTGGAACTGGAAAAAAAAAAAAATCTGCCCGCCCCACAGGAAGTGGAAATAGAATTTGGATTGGAATGACAGGGAGAGGAATTTAGTAAAAGAAATTCAACAGTCACAGAAGAGACCCCAGAAGCGAGATTTTGCAACAAGAAAACACAACATCCATTTTGACTAATTATGACTCTTCTTTCCAGACATGTAAAACACAGCCAACTGTTAGCATCTTTGATATACTATTCAATCAATCAATCCATCTTATTACCGACCTCAAGTCCAAAAAAAAAACAGACAATAGGACACTATCAATCCCACACAGCATCTACCGCCACAATAAAACATTTTAGCAAAATACCACAATACCAATGCTCCACAGCTTTGACGATACCGTGTAGTACTAACCCGTATTTTTGAAGCATTTAGCCGGCAGATAAATCTATACATAAGATTTCGTAACAGTGCTTTAAAAGTGATTACTCTTGCACTCACAAACATTTCACTTGCACTATGCCATCTAGGTCTCTTTAGTAAAATTCTCATTGCATCATTATAAGTTACTTGCAGCTTCTGTAAACTAGATGTTTTATAGTTGAACCACAGATGAGCAGTATAAAGTGTTGTACAATATGCTTTAAAAAGTGACACCTTCACCTCATCTGAACAGAAACTAAACTTACGTAAAAGTATATTTGCCTGCATATACATCATACGGCGTTGCCTTTCAATATCCTCATCGTCTGTCATGCGTTCAGTGATGAAATGTCCAAGGTATTTTACTTTAGCACACACAGTGAGACTCCTATTAGACAACTTGAAAACTGGAAATGTTATACTTTTATCCTCCTTAGTTCTGCAAATCATAACCACACTCTTATCAGGATTATATAAAGTATCATGTTCAAGACCATAATCAGGACACATAGTTAAAAGCTGTTGAAGACCAGCACTGCTAGGACTAAACACCACAAGATCATCTGCATACATAATATGATTCACTAGAATATTCCAAATCATACACCCAGTTTTACAAGCATTCAAACATTCAGATAGATCATCCAAGTAAAGATGAAACAGAATTGGGGACAAAATCCGCCTTGTCTCCCCATTACTAACCCCAAAGGGGCAAGACTTTATTGCCCCATTTTATTACTATTATTTTATTTATATAATTTTTTTAATTAGATTTTATTTTTATATTTTCAATTTTAATTTTAATGAAAATGTTAATAATTTTTGTGTTGACATGGTTTTGCATTTTTAAAAATGGTATATAGTTTTTTTTATTTTAGTTTTAACCTAGATCTAGTGCAAAATGTGCTTGTTGTGTGGCTTTGGCCAGGTAAATAAGTTTGTTTATTTATTTTTAGTTTATGTTGTTCAAGTAATGCAATGTTTTTAATGGTTTAACAACCCTGGTTTACAGATAATAGTAATAGTAAAATTGTATTTATTTTTTTTTACATTAAATGTATTATTTATAAGATTTAATTTAAATATTTAATTATTAATAAATATATAATTTACTAAACTAAATGCTTGAAATTATTACTACATATGTATAATTATTTAATATATTAACTACAAAAGTTAATCAATGAAGATAAATTTGAAGTTAACTTTAAAATGATAAATTATTAATATCCATATAGAGAAAAACAAACAAAAATTAATTTAAAGTGCTCTTCCACCATGACCCATAAAATAAAATTTGAAAATGCCATAAAATGCATCAAAAATGAAATATACAGTATATAAATGACTAAATATATTGAGCTAATTTATATTAAATATTAATTTCATGTTTTGTCTCTGGAAATACCCCATTTATCGTGTATTATAACGTTTATGGTTAATTCACACTGAAAAATGGAAAGTGTTACTAAGAACTACATGTACAGAAGTCCTCTGACCTTTTTGACCTTCTTTTTTTTCACTCAAAATCCTTAAATTACAATTATGCAGAACTATGGTTATACATCCATGAGAGATGTACTGTAACTCACCAGTTTTGCCTTTGAAAGACCTTTGGCTTTTGAAATAACAAAAGTTCATGCAGTACTGAAAATTGCTTGGTGTGTAGTTCTGCCAGTGTAAGCTCAATTTACATGAAGAACATACAATTAAAATTAATGAAGAATAGCTGGTCTCATGCATATTACCCAGCTCATTAACACCGGGTCAACTTCACATCCAGCGATACTATTTTAATACAAAGTTAAAACAAAAGACTGTAAAATAAATCAAGGCTGGCTGTACGGTTGACTATTGCTTATTGGACTGAATAAAGTATAACCGCAATTAAATCTTAAAATCCATGATATCTTAGTTGCATAAATTAGGGTATTTTATAATTTTAGAGATTCTTACACATTTGAATATTTACTGTTAAATATATTATTATTTTATTTATTTATTTTTTTTTTACATTTTTTTAAACACACCATTTGCTTTAATTAGGTCCAAGAACAGTGTATTACAGTACCTAAAGGTAATTATGTACTTAAATGTTGATTTTAAAATTATTACGATATGCCAAAACTAAAATATTCAGACATTTGATTTCGTTTCGTTTGGTCCCCTCCATTAAGAAAAAAAAAATACTACAAAGTATGATTCGATGACTAAAGTATGATAAATCATACTTCTCACACCCTCCCTCACCAGCACAGTTGTTTAAAGTGTATACATATGATCTTCTAAAAAGAACCTTATTTTGGTATTTGGTGTAATGAAAAACAAATGTATTTATGCTGTTTAAAAGTACAAAAATCCATTTTTCCACATATTGTACATTATTGTTTCTCTATGCCCCGCCTTTTCTGAAACGCGTCGATTTTTACAAAGCTCATCGTCTGAAAAGCGAGGTGTGCTCTGATTGGCCAGCTATCCATTGGCGTTGTGATATGTCGAAGTATACCTCAAGCGTACGTAAGAATGTTACGCCCCTTACCATACTGTGATGCCCTGTCAGGCTGGAGCGATGATTCATAAACATGAAAACCCATTATAAACGAGCCTTTTGTTGCATCCAGTGGGGACATAATTACTGGTTATAATGACTTATACTGTCTTTATAAAACCATGTCTGCATTTGTGATTTGAGAAATGACAAACAACAAGCGCTACCTCTACACTGCTCAAAACTCGCGTTTGAATCGTCAGTGCAAATCCTTTAAATATAAAAAAACGTACTTAAAGTCTTTGAGTCAGAACAGCCGGCATTGTAATCTATACTTTACCATGATCAGGAAACGGTCCTCCATAAAATTTGCTGCACACATCTGGATATTTGGGTTTGAACTGTTCTGGAACAGTGTTGTAAATACAACTTAACCACTGATTTCTAGTCGTGTCCTCTTTTGGAAGGCCAAACAAAGTAGTTTCGCTTTCACAACGAAACACAAACACACAGCATCTTCACAACATGGCAGCAGCATCAACAATACTACAGCGAGAATAAAAGTTACACCTTTTTTCTTTGCGTGAACATTTGGGCGGCGTTATGCAAATCTTCCCCCACCTCTTGATGTATCCGTGTGGGGGTGTTAACGAGCCGTTTTAAGGAGGGCGGGTGGACTCTTCCCTTTATAAGAATAGTCTTTGGATTTGAGACTTTAGTCTTTGCAACTTTACAGATCTTCTTTATGCACCAAGAGCTTGTAACACTCCAAAGAGAAAGGAAAAATTGAAATTGCATCATATGACCCCTTTAAGATAAGAAATGCTAGTGTAGCTGTCTGACAGGCATGCAGTACGCAACCAAGAGAGGGGGAAAAAAAGCAAAGGGAAATAAAAAAAATAGAGAGGAAAAACAGCAAAGGCAGACTAGGAGTGGGTTTTCAAACAGAATTCACAATCACAAAAGAAAGGTGAATGAGCATGGGGAAATATGAGAGAGCGAGACGGTCTGTAAGAGAAAGGGAAATCTTTCACAGTTGGTCTCACAGCAGATCCAGCTCTTCCTCACATGTTAAGAGCAAACAGAGGGAGCTGCATCCTCAGATCTCCTCACTGACACTCCTTCACCTCATCTGCATTCCTCTGCTTCATCTTATTTACATGATTTACTAGTGAGAAATGATCCCAACAGTCACACCAGAAAGAAAAGAGCTAGACAAAGAAAGATGGACAGGAAACTATTAACATAACTATGATATATGAAAAGAGCGATGCACAGATACATAGAAGAATGAATTGACAGGTGGATAGACAGAATGACAGGATACGGATGGACAGGTAGATGGATGGATTAAACAGAACGATAGACAGATGGATAGATAGAACGACAGACAGATGTATAGACAGATGCAGGATGGATGGATGGATGGATGGATGGATTAAACAGAAAGATGGATGGATGGATGGATTAAACAGAACGATAGACAGATGGATGGATTAAACAGAACGATAGACAGATGGATGGATAGATTAAACAGAACAACGGATGGATGGATGGATGGTTGGATGGATAGATGGATGGATTAAACAGAACGATAGACGGATGGATGGATTAAACAATGACAGATGGATGGATGGATGATTAAACAGAACGATAGATGGATGGATGCATAGAATGATAGATGGATGGATTAAACAGAACAATAGATGGATGGATGGATTAAACAGAACGACGGATGGATGGATGATGGAAACATAAATGGGCAGACAGAACGACAGATAGATGATGGATAGACAGACAGACAAATAAATCAGAATGATAGATGGATGGATGGGTGGAGAGACGGATGTATAAATATCATGTATAGACATCAATAGATGTATGGATGCAGAACGATAGATGAAATTAGACAGACAGATAGATGGTAGATTTAATGGTAGACAGATTATGGAATATACCAGAGCCGTGATGGGGTAAATAGAACAATGGATGGATGGATGGAACGATACGTGGGGAAGTCGTGGCCTATTGGTTAGAGAGTCGGACTCATAACCCAAAGGTTGTGGGTTCGAGTCTTGTACCGGCAGGGATTGTAGGTGGGGGGAGTGAATTTACAGCACTCTCTCCCACCTTCAATACCAAGACTGAGGTGTCCCTGAGCAAGCACCGACCCCCCAACTGCTCCCCGGGCGCTGCAGCATAAATGGCTGCCCACTGCTATGGGTGTGTGTTCACGGTTTGTGTGTTTTCACTGCTGTGTGTGTGCACTTTGGATGGGTAAATGCAAAGCACTAATTCTGAGTATGGGTCACCATACTTGGCCACATGTCACTTCACTTATAATAGAACAATAGATAGAACTATAGAACTACAGATAGATAGAATGACAGATGGAACTAAATAGAACGATAGATGGATAGACTGATAGAGAGATGGATGGATGGATGGATAAACAGACTGAACGACAGACAGACAGACAAACAGACAGAAAGTCAGATAGACAGATAGATAGAAACAGACCTTTTACAGTATGAATGTACAGCATTTGATATTAAATAAAATCATTCCAGCAGATACAAGACATCAACTTCAGCGAGATTTCCATACACTTCAACATGCTGCTTTCTCATCTCTCCACATTCTCCAGATCCGTCAGAACCGGATCAGACAGAGAGAAACTCTGTAGTCTTGCCCTGAAACCGCCCAGCTCGGTCAAATCTATTTGGGAGGAGAAGGAGAAAGCAGGCAGTCTGCCGGCATGGAGCGTGGGGTGTTGTGGGAAAAAAACATATGAATCATTAGTGAGCCCTGCGGTGTGGCAGTATGAGGTATGAGAAACATAAAGGCCAGGGAGACTCTCGCTGTGCAGCCTTACATAACACATCCCGGCTCATTCACTCATTAAGAATCTGTTGTTCTGCTGCTGCTGATCAAAAGACTGACCACAGATGCTTTAATTAAAACAACAACACTAATCCTTATTTTCTGCAACAATCAAAGTCCGTTTGTAAAGGGGTTTGGATCAGGCTGATTTTGACTCATCAATGACTTTTTGCTTGAAACAAGGAATTTCTTTGGATTGTGATATTTACTTGACAATCAAGTACATGTTATCCTCAAATTCTCATTATTGTCATGCAAAAAATTTGTCAATTATTTATAATTATGATAAATAAATCAATGTAATGTGTAAATGTAAATAAATAAGATGTAGAATTTATACAGTACCTTTGCAATGCCTTTTTCCATTAATAATGGTAATTATACAAACTCAAAAGCAAAACATCTGGATGCATTAAGATAATGAGAGTTTGCTGTGAAAATGTGCTCAATTATCATGAAAATAATGTCTCCGTGCAAAAAACAAAAATGGTTAATGACCCTAAAACAAACCTAATTTTCTTTAACCAAAGGGTATTTCTTCAACAGGACTTTTATTTTTATTAAAACTAACAGATGATGATGATGATGATTATTACTATTATTATCATTATTTTATTTACAAAAATAGAAATGTTTCTTGGCTACTAAAAAAAACAATATTATTAAATATATTTTATGAAATAAAACATATTTAAGTTAAAGAACTAAAATGTAGGTCATGTTGGGTTTTGGTTTTTGTTTCATGTTCATGTCTTTTATTATTTAGTTTAGTCATGGTCCCTGTTTGTGTCATGCTTCCCTTGCCCTCATGTAGCTCTGCCTTGTGTATGTGTCATGTTCTCTGTAAATAAACTGCACTTGGGTTCTTCACTACACTTGCCTTCAGTGGATGATTCGTTACAAATGACGAAAATTGAAACTGAATTAAACTTAAAAATAGAACCATAAAAGACAAAAACTAATAAAAATGTCATGTGTATGTGTCATGTTCTGATTGGTTGTCCTAGTCATGTGTCTTGTTTCCCATTGGTTTGTTCATGTCTTGTGACTCTCTTTGTCTGATATAAGTAGCCATCATGTTGCCATTGTCTCTCGTCGTGTATTGATGTTGTTACCTGCTGTCGGTGAGTCTAGTCTGTTCTTCCTCTGTTCATGTCAAGTCTGTTTCATGCCTCGTCAAGTTAAGTCAAGTCAAGTCAAGTCAAGTCAAATCAAATCTTTGTTTATTGTTTGGAGGACTCAGTAAATAAACTGCACTTGGGTTCTTCACTACACTCGCCTTCAGTGGATGATTCGTTACAGAATACACGACCCAACAAAATGAACCCAGCAGTTTCACGTCTCCTCTGCCTGCGTCAGGGCGGCCGGGCTATAGAGGAGTATGTGGCCGATTTTTATGAGGTATGTCACTTTGTGGATTTTAATGACGTGACCCTCAAAGACATTTTTCGTTTTGGTGTCGATGAACCCCTTCGTTCAAGTTTGCCAGGGGGAACTATTTGTTGGTCACTGGAATGTTATATTGACTTTGTTCTGTTGTTGGCTGGGTTACCTCTTACTGTGGGAATTGTGGATGAGGAGCCCCAGAACTGTGCTGTACCCTCTGCACCAGAGCATACTCGCGTCCCGACTGTCTTGTCTGGTGTTCACGTCATGCCAGTTACTCCAGAACCAGCTCACGTCATGCCTGCTAATGTCACGCCTGCTACTCCAGGACCTGCTAACACCATGCCAGTTAAGTCACAATTTACTCATGTCATGTCCACCATGTTAAAACCTGATCACGTCATGTCTGCCAAGCCCGAGTCTGTTAACGTCATGTCTGCTACCCTAGGGCCTGCTCACGTCACGTCTGTCAAGCCTGAGCTTGCTCGCGTCATGCTGACACATCAAGAGATTCTTCACAACATGGCCGCCATTCAGAGTCTCGTCCTTCCTCCGCTGATCTTTCAGATTCCCCGGCCAAGATGGCCGCCAAGGCCTGAGTCCCCGGCCAAGATGGCCGCCAAGGCCTGAGTCCCCGGCCAAGATGGCCGCCAAGGCCTGAGTCCCCGGCCAAGATGGCCGCCAAGGCCTGAGTCCCCGGCCAAGATGGCCGCCAAGGCCTGAGTCCCCGGCCAAGATGTCCGCCATGCCTGAGTCCCTGGCAAAGATGTCCGCCACGCCTGAGTCCCCGGCCAAGACGGCCGCCACGCCTGAGTCCCCGGCCAAGATAGCCGCCACGCCTGATTCCCCGGCCAAGATGGCCGCCACGCCAGAGTCCCCGGCCAAGATGGCCGCCACGGCTGAGTCCCCGGCCAAGGTGGCCGCCACGCCTGAGTCCCCGGCCACGATGGCCGCCACGCCTGAGTCCCCGGACAAGATGGCCGCCACGCCTGAGTCCCAGGCCAAGATGGCCGCCACTCCCGAGTCCCCGGCCAAGATTGCCGCCACGCCTGAGTCCCCGGCCAAGGTGGCCGCCACGCCTGAGTCCCCGGCCAGGATGGCCACCATGCCTGAGTCGGACGCGGCGCTTGGGCCAAGACTGGAAAGACTGATAGCTAACGTGATGGACTTACCAATGATGTCGGTGAGAGCTGCAGGCATCCCGGCGACGTCAGCACTGTCAAGCCCTGCCATCTTAGAGGTCATGCCACACTCTTCTGCCCTTCCTGTAATGGCGGTCACCATTGAGCGTGTGGGCTGCACACTGTGCTCCTGAGGCCTCTCCTGTCCACGAGTCCGCCCCAGAGGCCTCTCCTGTCCACGAATCAGCTCCAGAGGCCTCTCCTGTCCACGAATCAGCTCCAGAGGCCTCTCCTGTCCACGAATCAGCTCCAGAGGCCTCTCCTGTCCTAATCCGCTGCGAACCTCATGAGGTTTGGGTCCCGCTTCCGAACCACTGCCTGCCCCGTCACAGCCACGAGGCCGTTCCACTTGTGTCTGTCCTTTCACGGCCAGGAGGCCATTCCTAACGCTCACTGTTCTGTCTCAGGAAGGGTCTGTCCATGTTTCGCACCGCCCTGGCTTCCTGCTCTGCCGTCATCACCCACGCGCCCCCTCTGCCTGCTTCCTCCATGGCCTCCCTTGCTCCGCCATGCTCCCTCTCCTGCTGTTCCACTTCATGGACTGACCCTCAGCCACAGTGCCCCCACCACCCTCCGGACTTTTTGGGACTTGTGGGCGGCTGGAGCCGCCCTTAGAGGGGGGGTATGTAATGTGGGGTTTGGGTTTTTGTTTCATGTTCATGTCTTTTATTATTTAGTTTAGTCATGGTCCCTGTTTGTGTCATGCTTCCCTTGCCCTCATGTATCTCTGCCTTGTGTATGTGTCATGTTCTCTGTAAATAAACTCCACTTGGGTTCTTCACTACACTCGCCTTCAGCGGATGATTCGTTACAAATGACCAAAATTGAAACTGAATTAAACTTAAAAATAGAACCATAAAAAACAAACTAATAGTCACAAAAACAAAATATAAAAATAAAAGCCAATTCAAAATATTAATAAAAACTATAACAATATATAAACCATACTAAAATACACAATTACATTCAAAACATAATGTTTGGAAATTAGGAAAAACATGTTATGTATAGATTGTATTGTTTCACTCAGACTTTCTATCTTAAAATATAAAAATAACAAACAATATGACTGAGACAACGGGTCTTCGCAGGCCCGTTGTCTCACATTTGGTGGGATGGCTACTCGCAAAACAGCGCAGAGAGGCAGGAAGCCTAGGGTGGGGCTTCGGTCCCAGACCAAAGCTATCACTGAGTCGGATGTGACCTGGGACACTGCGGAATCTACAGAGGAGGAGGGAGAGGAGAATCCCCCACCAGTTCATCCCAAGTCCACATCACCTCGAGAGTCCGGCTCTCCAACATCTAGTGGCGGGATGTTTGCAGTGATGCGTGACTTCCTGAGCGCACAGGAGCAGAGAGAGCAACGGGTATGTCAACGAGCTACGGAGTCTGAAGCCTGAAGCCAGGCGCTGGAAGCCTACCTGGCCATGGATGAGGACCGAGCGGAAGTTTACAACGACCTGAAGGAGGCGCTGTTGGCAAAGTTCAACATCTCACCAGAGACTTACCGCCAGCGGTTCCGGACCACTTCCACTCCGGCTGGAGAGTCTCCGACGGAAACGTACAATCGACTGCGGAACTTGTACCGACGCTGGGTGAGACCTGAGCTGCGCACAAAGGAGGAGATCGGTGAGACAATAGTCCTGGAACCGTTTCTGCGTGTTCTACCCTACGAGATTCGAGTCTGGGTCAAGGAACATGAGCCGACCACTGGACTGGATGCTGCTAAACTGGCTCAGCAGTACATCAACGCTTACCGTAGTAGTCAGCGCTCTCAACCCATGAAAGGTAACTTTAAAAACTCTCCCAGTAGTTCTGGCGAGCCTAATGGTGACTAATCTTACTCAGGCACAGAAAGGTGCTCCTGAGAAAAGACTTGTTTGCTTTTACTGCCAACAACTGGGTCACAAAGCAACAGTGTGTCGAGTGCGTAAAGCTAAACTGACTGGATTTTGTTATGTCCCAAGGGAAGAGGACAGTGTGAACAATGTGCGCAAAATACAGAATGTGCAAGTGACTGTGGACAATGTATGAATGCTTTGTTGGACACTGGAAGCTCCTTGTCACAGCTAAAAAAAAATAGTCATATGTCACATGTTCCGTTTGGTAAATTGGTCAGTGTACAATGTGTTCACGGGGATGTCAAGCAGTACCCCCAAACAGAAGTTAATGTATGTGTGCAAGACCAAACTTATCTGTTGAATGTGGCTATTGTAGATGACTTACCTGCTGACATGATTTTGGGGAGAGACTTACCAGTGCTCACTGAATTGTTGCATTCTGTTGAAACTTGTATATCTAATTCTGTAAATGTTGCTTGTCTGGTAATGACACGAGCCCAGGTTAAAGCAGGTCTGCAGCCATTGCCAGACTTTCATCATAGTCTGCTGCAAGGTGGGACTAAGGGCCCCAGGAAAACACATCGCCAACGGCGACTGGAGAAAGGCCTGGGTACACCAGCCCCTAAAATCCAAACCGAGGGCCTGGGAATTCATGACTGGCAGGTCCCAGAGAATATTGCACAACTGCAAAGAGCTGACGAGTCTTTGAAACCGCTGTTTACTAAGGTGGTGCAGGGGAAACAAGCTGACTTTGTGTGGGGAAAAATGTTGCTGTCAATGATATACTGTACATGCAAACCCCTGATTCTACCCGTTTTGTTGTCCCTACATGTTGTCGTCCCCTTGTGTTACACCTAGCACACAGTGTTCCATGGGCAGGGCACCTGGCACTCCAAAAGACCTATGCACGCATTAGCGCACGATTCATGTGGCCTTCCATGTACACTGATGTACAAACATACTGCACCACATGCCATACATGTCAAAAGACCAGTGCTGTGCGCCAACGAGATAGGGCACCATTACATCCTCTGCCTGTGATATCTGTCCCCTTTAAGTGCATCACCATGGACATTGTGGGGCCGCTGGAAAGAAGCAGTGCAGGGTACCAATATATCCTGGTCGTCAGTGACTACGCGACAAGGTATCCTGAGGCTTTCCCTCTCCGTTCCATCACTACACCGAAGGTTATCAATGCTCTCGTCCAACTGTTCTCCCGGGTGGGGATACCCGAGGAGATCCTCACGGATCAGGGGACTAACTTTACGTCACGGCTGATGAAATTGCTGCACCGGCAGCTGGGCATCACCGCCATAAAGACTAGTCCATACCATCCACAGACCGATGGACTGGTGGAGCGCTTTAACCAGACGCTCAAGAACATGCTTCGCAAGTTTGTGTCAGACACTGGAAGGGACTGGTACAAATGGCTACCATTCCTGCTGTTCGCCTACAGGGAGGTACCACAAGCATCAACGGGCTTCTCTCCATTTGAGCTCATGTATGGATGGTGGGTTCAAGGGCCGCTGGATCTCCTGTGGAAAGGTTGGGAGGCCGCTTCATCTGGAGACATGAAGTCTGAGAAGGGCATTGTCCAGTACGTCCTTGAAATGAGAGACCGCCTAGAGAGCTACAGGAAGAAAGCCCAAAGAAAACCTCAGAAAAGCACAAAAAGCACAGAAGACATGGCACGACCAACACGCCAGATCCCGAGAACTGCAACCTGGACCGTAAACAGTGTATGCTGTTCTGTGTCAGCTGCGTCACACGGATACGCTGTTTCCGTTCAGATCAAATCACAACAACATAGGAAATAGATCCGGCGTGATGCAGCTGACACAGAACAGCATACGCTGCTTACGTTCAGCGGATATTCTCCAAAATGGCGCTACAGGGAGATGCGGAGGAAACAAATTGTTGAATAAAGTCTTTTTTTTTCTTTTGCGCACAAAAAGTATTCTCGTAGCTTTCGTATTTGAACCCCTGATGTCACATGGATTATTTAACAGATCTCCTCGCTACGTTTCTGGACTTGCGAACATTTCAGTTGCGTTGCTGTCTATGCAGGGTCAGACAGCTCTCAGATTCCATCAAAAATATCTTAATTTGTGTTCGAAGATGAACAAAGGTCGTACGGGTTTGAAACGACATGAGGGTGAGTAAATAATGACAGAATTTTCATTTTTGGGTGAACTAACCCTTTAAGTTAAAGAGACAGTTTTTTCATGAGATTCACACTTCTAGAAATCAGTCACATATGTAATTGTGCATTAATAAACAGCTCTAAGTTTTGCAGAATCATTGACACATACCAACCCTGATGACAGGCCTGGTCCACATCAGAAGCTCTATTGTGAAAACACTAATATTTTGATGACAAAACGATGCATTTTGCTAATCATTTTATAGCAATTAAGAACAGCCTAGTACCGTATGAAAACAGAGGAGGAGGAACAATAACATTTGGTTTAGACTGAAAAATACCAAGTATGAAAATGGCATTGAAAATGTGATTAAAAGCATGAGCGAATAAAATGAGAAGCGAGTTTGTCATCCCTCATTGTAATAACACGAAGACGGTAGATGCCCGTAGGCCGGGCACGTGGTGGGGAAGCCATTACTGAGTGTAATTAAAGCTTGAAATCTCTTTTTAGCCACCCTACAGTCTTCCCGTCTGCCTCACACTCCTCCTCTCTTTCACTTGCGCTGCCCATCTCGAAACCCATCGCACCTCTCAGCTGACGAGTGGAAAACCTGGATTTGTATTACGCACCGTTGAGAAACCATGCCTCCACATTCGGCTACTCTTCTAGGCAAAAAGCAAGTGACACATTAAATGTGTTAAAGGTAATTAATTTTGAATAATAGGTGATCTGTTTATTTCGGGAAGAGGGTAATTCAATTAAACTGAGCACAGGTGATTAATTTTGTTTGTGGATTCTATTTATCAACTGGCTATTAATCAGAAAGTGGGTGTAATCGCATTTTCATGTTTATATATAAAGCATTTAGCCTAATTATTATTTTTCCTCAATACACGTTCTTCCTCCCTCACGATTTAGTCTCATTTGGCCGCCTTGCGCTGAATTGCTTTACACGACTTGAATGGCAAATCTTGTTTTGCAGATGCTGAGGCTGAACAGAAAACTACAGGCTAAACAGCTAATTATCCAGACAGAAAATAAGATTTACAACTGTTGAAAGGCAATCTGGATGGAGGTCTGATGTAAACACAAACAAGGGCACGTCATGCCCCCCTCCTCTTCCTGCAATACTAACAATATGCCGTTTAAATCCTTCCATTACGTTCTTAGGTTTTCGTCAATTTATTTGCGTGCAGAGCACCAATTTGTGGAAATGGCAAACAAAAATAATTAGGTGACCCCTATTTTCTTCTGTTTTATAACTGAGCCCCCAACACAGCTGTAGTAGGTTTAAATTTCAAACTTGATGACATCATGGCTCTGTTCCAGAATCTAGTGAGCTGCCTAAATATGTAGCTGTCTTCTAAGGCAGCATCCTAACTGAAACAGAATTCCAATAGAGTTGTTACCGTAAATGCATACATTACTGTGTAAAAGTTTTTTATTTTTTTTAGTCTCTCATGCTCACCAAGGCTGCATTTATTTGATTTAAAAATACAGTAAAATATTGTGAAAAAGTATTAGAATCTAAAAAATACGTTTTCTATTTAAATATATTTTACAATGTAATTTGTTTCTGTGAATTTTGGTTTTCAGCAGCCATTACACCAGTCAGTCCTGTTGATAATAAAAAAAAGAATAAATTAGACACGTAGGTGAAACGTTACTTATAGTCAACAAAATGTGTTAAAGTGACCATCAAAATAAAATTAAACCGAAAAAAAAGATTTACTAACCCCAAACTTTTGAACAGTAGTGTATATTGTTACCAAATATTTCTATGTTGAATAAATGCTGTATTTATTTATTCACTCATTCATTTATTTTCTTTTTATTCATCAAAGAATCCAGAAAAAAGTATCAGAGGTTTCAAAAAAGTATTAAACAGCACAACTGTTTCCAACATTAACAATAAATCAGAATATTAAAATGATTTCTGAAAGATCACGTGACACTAAAGACTGGAGCAATGATACTGAAAATTCAGCTTTGATATCATAGGAATAAATTATAATATTTTAAAGTATTAAAATAGAAACTGTTATTTTCAATTGTAATTACATTTCACAATATTACAGTTTTTTATGGAACGATTTTCCGGACAATTTTCAAAAAGAATGGCACTCACAGACGACCGTGCCGAATGCTCTGATCAATGGAGTTAATCTGTAAAGGCTTCCGCTAAAGGCAGCTACATCAGTTTTGTACCGTGTGAACAAACAGACATTGCACCTTCTTGATCACAATACATAATTCTGCCTTTTTTTTCCCCAAATGTAGCGATTATCCCCTGCTACCAGCGGGAGCCACAACGGTACGCACAACAGGTCAATATTCACTATAAACCAAACACTTTTCAGCTGTCTCTGCATCTCTCCCTGTTTACTCTCACTTACACTTTTAATCCGTAATAGAGAGCGTGTCACACCTGCCTCAAGACCTTTTACCGTTTGCACTCCACTTGATGCACTTAAGTAAACAGACAGTGCAAATCTATATTTATTTTCCACCTTACTTTATATTTTATTCAACGGTTTTAATCCGTTATGGAGTTTGCGTCCTGTACGTGGCACCAAAGCGTTGCGCCTGTCTCAAGATCTCTCACTATTTACAGCCACTGGACAACGCGATTGATGCACGTGATTTTTAATATCATCTTGCCTTGGCTGTGGCATGTTCTGTGACAGCTGCACCTAGATCTGACTGATGAAGTGTCATCTGGGGCAGGCAGAGTCAGAGTAGCAGCATTTTCTGTTTTGTCACATGCATCTATCGGATCGTAAACAGACAGAGATCTTGAGGCAGGTGCACATAGGCTATTAGATAGGAATAAGATATAGGTGGTAAATACGTGTAGATTTGTCTGTTTAAGTGCATCAAGTGGAGTGCCAACGGTAAAAGGTCTTGAGGCAGGTGACACACTCTCTATTACGGATTAAAAATGTAAGTGAGAGTAAACAGGGAGAGATGCAAAGACAGGTGAAAAGCGTTTGGTTAATATGACTAGTTACCTAACAATAAAAACATTTTGCGGACCGTGGTGGCTCCCGCTTTTACCGGGATAGCCTACATTTGGGTAAAAAAGACAGAATTATTATTGTGCCAGAAGGGGGCACGGTCTGTTCGTTCACAACAAGGTACAAAACTGATTGTAGCTGCTTTAGCGGAGCCTTTTACCGATTACCTCCCTTGACGAGCATTCGGCAAGTTTTCTTTGAGTGACGTCCCTCCCAATACAAACAAACACGGAGGAGTAACACCTAGTATAGTCCCCGCCCCGCATGATTGGCATCTTCCTGTATACGTCGTAAATTCAAATGCAAAAGGAATTGCGATACCATTTGAGTTTTGGCAGGTTACATGAAAAAGCAGATTGGTAATTAATATTATTTAAATATGACAGGCTCATAACTCATAAGACATGGGAAATACAGTTGCAAAAGGACTTTGCTTTTCCATTTGAAATTTGCCGGTCACTTTGCGTTCGCAAAAGCGAAAATGCAAACGCTAATGCAGGATTTGCAATTGCATCTGGATTATGTCACATATATGCTCCCCATATGGAAAAATACTGCAATTGAAATCATTTGCTATTCTTATTTGAAAATGTCCGGAATATCGTTCCATAGTTTTTTTTTCTGTATGGTATTGATTTTTAAAAAAACGCGCAATTGATGACATAATAATTCTTCTTTCAAAAAACTTAAAACCATACTAATCCCCAAACGTTTGAAGATAGTGGCGTATATGCAAATCAATAGTTCATTTTTAATTATATTATTTAATTAGAACTGTTATCAACACAACTGAGGTTAATTAAATATTTTATTAATTAAATATCTATTTTTTAAAAAAAACTGAGCTTGTTGCATTGCATTCTGAGATTGCATTCTCCACAAGACATATACTTGCAAAAACTCCCTGGAATCTTCGGTCCAATTATACTGCCTTTCTGTGCTAAATGCTAGCCTAATGCTTGCAATGCCTTAAAATGTTACCTACATGGTCAGCCTACTAGGTTTTGGAACAGAGCACATGCATCGGTCTTTCAGATGTCGGTAGACTGTTGTCAGAGAGTAACAGACAAACAGCCATTAAACTAAATACACACTGTAAAATGCATATCAGCTCTTCCATAGCTGATTGGATATGCAATTTTACACACTCACAGATGTCAATGTCTATTACCACATCTGTTAAAGACGCTTTAAACCCCCTGCTGTGCAGGAAGTGACATCACTCACCAGTTTGCGTTGGCACCATCCACAGACCCCGCATAGTGCCACCAGCCACACGACACACACCGTTAAACCCACCGATACCAGGAACACACTCAGAGACAAAGAACCTGTGGAGAGACAGGGGCTTAACATTAGAGCTGCCAAAGGTGATGAATTAACACTGCGTGCTGCTGGTCACTTTTCCTTAACACGTGTATTCCATTTGCGTAATGTCAATAGCTTATCAAAATGCTAATTTCAAACTATATTAGAATCAACTGAGAGTGCAGGGCGCTATTTGTGTTGCTGTCTATAGAGCGTTCCAAATCAGTCACTGGTGAGGATCCATCTTGGTTTGGATGCTGCTTTAGACAGCAAGGCAGTTCACTAGGAACAAGCTCATATTTCAAAACAGCAAAGAAAATGTTTTCAATTTTTTAAGAAATGTCACGAGGCTGTTTCGACGCTTAAGGGGTCATTTAGCATTTCAAAGGGGGCACATATTTAACCGTTCATGCACACATTTTTAACTAAATGAAATGCTGCTAAAATGAGTGGTTGTGTCATCTGAAGGACAAAGTGACACAGCTTTTTCAGGCACGTATATCCTAAAAATCATACCAGTTTATACCTTTGAACCTTGATAAAAACTAAAAATGAAAAAAAAAAAAAAAAAGCCATGAGTGAATGTCAAGGAATATTTCTAAAGAAACATGTTTAAAAAAAAATCTAAAATGTAAAAAATAAATTAATTAAACATGAATTAAATGTTAATATGAATTTTATTTTAATATTTATATTGAAATAAATAGCCAATAATTGCTGTGAAAGATACGTCCCTCAAGTTAGAATGTTGATCATGCTTTAGACTACATAAAAACTAAACTAAATTTAAAAAAATCTGAAGAAACATGCTTTATAATAAAAGAATATAAAGTATAAAAGATGAAAAAAAAAAGGTGCGTATGAATGATGAAGTACATAATGAAGAAACATGGTTTAAAATTTACATTTAAAAAAAGCTAAATCCTAAAAAAGCATGATTTAAAATAAAATAAAATAAATGAGATGGAAATAAATTAAAATGGAATAAATTAAAATAAAATAAATGTATTCTGATGAAGATCTCATGTACAAAATCCTGAATACACAGCCTTAATAATAAAAGACTATAAAATGTATTACAAAAAAAAAAATGTGAGTGATAAACATCTCAAATAAAAACCCTAAAGAAACATGCTTTATGATAAAATAAAACTAAACTATGCTAACAAATGTTTTGTGCCCCCATGCCTGTCTAATTGATTATTTGATTAAGCTGACCTGTACTATACTCCCCTATTGTCATTTTTTAATTAGGCAAAAACTTTTTTGGAGGACAGGAATTGATTTAATTTCTCTGGTGCAGCATTGAAGTGAGAGGGGGCGGTGAAATAAAACGCAGGCAGCTGCTCAGAAAAGTGATTCATTTTCACCGAGAGAGGCAGAACGGAGAGCAGCCTTGTAATCCAGTTAAACTGACTAAAACACATGTGAAATATAGAACAGTCCGGTCCAATATAAGCGAACTGACCCTGCCGTGACATTAGAGCCCATGAGAGTTCAGGTGAGGTCTGAGTCCCGGCACGTCCATGAGACTTTCAGAGCCGAGGAGATTCCGGTGGGAGGTGAGGAGATGTGCTGCTGAAGACCAGGAGAACAGAAAAGCTCTGAAATCAAGCGATCGCCACCTTATTTGTTTTCCTTTTGAAACTGCTGTTTAGAAGCAGAGTTGAAAAGTTTGAGGTTTGGAAGGGTAATACTTTAGATTAAAAAAAAAAAAAGTGAGAGAAAAATTGACAGTAATCCGGTAACTGAGAAGGCGAAGAAAAGAGGAAATAATATATATTGTGGAAAAAAGAAAAAGAACCGAAGAGATTCTGTCAGAAAGGGGGCGGAAGGGAGCAGGATAAATGATTTTATAATGCCTCTAAGAAATATAGAAATTACAGTGAGAAGAGATAAATGTGAGAGAGAGAGAGTGTGTGCTGAGGTTATGGGAATTTTTCTATCCTTTTATTTAATGTTATCAGCTTATTAGTCTTGTGAAGCCAGACGTCTGACTAACGGCATAAAGGCTGGTTCATATCCCAGCTAAGAGGCGTCCACTTCAACAGGAAGAAACCGTCTGACTGACCTGTAAAAATCACTTTTGTAATTAGCGTTTATTTCTTGCTTTTACAGTTAAAACATCTAAACATTCATAAACAAGATACATTTACTGGAGAAGTTAAGTTGTGTAATTATTCATTTTGAACCAATTGCAAATATTTTTTTCTTGTCATTAAGCATAAATCTAACAGAATTTATTGAGTTTCATTAAAAACTAGAAAACTATTTTCCATTTGGTAAGAAAAAATTTACTTATTTCAAGATTTATTCTATTAAAACAAGTCATATCTTCTAAGCTATTTTAAGCAAGTAAATGTGTCGTTTTTAGGTATTTTTTTATTAGAAAACTACCTATTGAAAAAAATTAAATAAAAAATAAAAATAGTATGAGTGCTAATTATAAAGAAACAGGCTTTGAACAATAAAAAAATTAAAATAAAATAGTAAAATAGTAAATAGCATGTGTAAGGATAAAAGAAACTCCTGATACTCCTGATCTCCTGAGAAACAGACAATACACTGGCATCTTCAAGACCCCACAGAGGGGTGGTGCAGGAAACGCCTCTCTCACATATGCATCAGTGCCTTTTCATCTGCTCCCTCCACTGGATTCACTCAGAATGGTCAATAGTATAATGTTCTATATGAATGCAAATAAGATTTACAGTCATGTTTGGTTTCACTTGAATAGTGTTAGGGTGAGTGGTACAATGGTCTTAATCTTACAAAAGTAGACTAAAAGATAATACAGATCCTAAGAGTTAAGAGATACTTTGATTACTGTAGAGGGTCATTCCATGCAAATTACCTTCTGTTCCCATTGAGGTGCAAACCACCCAGGTCTGGGACCTGGGTTAATGTAAATTCCAATTGTTTGTACATGCCTCCATTTGGGGGATGTTTTATCTTGGTTTTGTATTTAAAGGATTGTAGCAAAAGGGTCGGGGCGATTCTGTAGTCAGAGAGCCCGTAGTATGGAATGTGTCCACACACTCTGTACTATGTATTTTACTAAAAGTCAGGTATGTATCTTACTCTTAGATTTGTCTATGAGAATTTGATGTATTGATTTGATATCGTTGAATTGGCTATGGAGATAATTGGCATAATACATATTTACCTGACTGATAATAAATTGTTACATTTGGCTCATTCTGACGTACTCAATTATTTTCTCAAGTTGATTAAGTGAAGGCGTATGTTTCCGCAAATCTGCGACCGGGGTTACGTGCATACTAAATCTCAGGTTAGATGAAGCATGGGGCGCATCAGGTGAGGTGATGGGTTTCTGACTAACCACTGGACCTTAGTTTAAGTTGTACTCAGTTACGTTAACCATGTATATGATTTCAGTGTTAATTAAGTTGTACGAAGTTATATTAACTATCGGGGGCTAGGCAGAGGGTTTAGCAGAACCGCTGATTAATATTTGGAATGTTAATTAAGTTGTACATGGTTATAATAACTATCGGGGTCTAGACAAAGGGTCTAGCAGAACCGCTGATTAATATTTGGAGTGTTAATTAAGTTGTACAGAGTTATATTAACTATCGGGGGCTAGGCAGAGGGTCTAGCAGAACCGCTGATTAATGTCTGAGTATTACATGGGTAACTGTAGGGGGCTAAACAAACCTACTACTTAAAGTATATTAAATAGTACTAATAAAGCATCTTAAATAGTATAGCCACAACCTCTGGCTAAGGATTCAAAGGCTTTGTCTGCGAATAGATTCGAAGAACGAGAAAATAAGTAAAGAGTTACCTAGAATATCAAATGTCAGAAATAATTAGTCAGTCAGGTAATATGTGATTAGTGCCAAATTATCTCCATAGCCAATTCAACGATATTAAATCAATACAAGACATCAAATTCTCAAAGATGAGTCTAAGAGTAAGATGCATACCTGACTTTAGAAAGATACATAACATAGAGTGTGTGGACACACTCTATGCTATGGGCTTCTGACTACAGAATCGCCCTGACTTTTTTGCTGCTATCCTTTAAATACAAAACCAAGATAAGTCATCCTCCAAATGGAAGCATGTGATTTACATTAACCCAGGTCCCAGACCTGGATGGTTTACACCTCAATGGGAACAGAAGGTAATTTGCATGGAATGACCCTCTACAGTAATCAAAATATCTCTTAACTCTTAGGATCTGTATTATCTTTTAGTCTACTTTTGTAAGATTAAGACCATTGTACCACTCACCCAGAGAATATTCAAATGAAACCAAACATGACTGTAAAACTTATTTGCATTCATATAGAACATTATACGATTGACCATTCTGAGTGAATCCAGTGGAGGGAGCAGATGAAAAGGCACTGATGCACATGTGAGAGAGGCGTTTCCTGCACCACACCTCTGTGGGGTGTCTTGTAGATGCCAGTGTATTGTTTGTTTCTCAGAAGATCAAAGTATCTGAGGTCCTGTAATTCTTACACAGGATAGTAAAATCTAACGAATATATATCGTCTATATATATAAAAAATATAATATAAGATAAAATAAAATATTTATATGGGGATGAAGGTCTAGTACAAAATCATGAAGAAACATGCTTTATAAAAGAATATAAAGAATATAAAGAAATAAAATGTGTATGAGTGATGAAGTACATGAAGAAAGATGGTTAAAAATACAATATTTAAAATAATTATTATTATTAAAGCGTATGAGTAATAAAGGTCTCAAGTAAAATCCTAAAGAAACATGCTTTATAATAAAATAAATGGGGAAAAAATGATATGATTTACAGTGTGATCTAGGGCTGCACGATTATGACAAAAAAAAAATCACAATTGTCAATTATTCCCTTTAAACTGTAATTGACATTATTAATTATGATTATCACAATTTAAATTGAATTATGTTTATACCATTGTTTAATGCAACCGCATGCCGAATTTTTATATAAAAAATAAGATGAAAACACTCAAACTGAAAAACCTTTATTGCTTTTCTGTAGTATTAAGCCTCAAACGTCAACTAAACCTCGGATTGGTTTCTTCTTTAAATTATAAAAAAAGTACAAATATGAATGGTATTATAATGTTATACTAAAACAAAAATTAAAACAATGGAAAAACCTTTAAGATAACGTGTAGAAAGAAAAAAACATATCTTAAGCTTGCAGAATAACATAAGTGGACTTTGAAGGATTAATTGCCGCTTTGAACGTTTACATAATTGTGGCATCCATAATTGTTTATGGTTAGAAATTAGATTAATTGTGCAGCCCTAACAATGAGAACTTTTTACGAAATTTGTGATTTGGGTAGCATTTAGCATTTTGTCTGAAATAAATCACACCACAAATGGAAAAGTCTGTGGGCTAAAGATTACTTATTATTTCGAAATAATACTGCATTGGAAAAACAGCAGATATGTACTAGTGATGGTAGCGATCAGAATTTCATCTTTCTTCCTTTAGACATTTTGCGTTTACCTGTGGATGTCTTCACTTCACAAGACGAGAAGCCCCTTCTGCTCTAAAGTGTCTCTGAGGGGTGATATCTGAAAACCACTCCCCACTGACTGCACCATTAGACAACTTTGCAGTGGCGGCTCATGGGTTTTAAAATAGAGGAGGCACACTAATTGTATTGGTCTGGGGATCCCTGCCGATTATTATAATTTGCTTAACCACTTTAAAATGGCTTTTTGGTTGCTTTTAGTCAGAAAACGTAAAGAAAACGACATACATACAGCAAGATAATATAATTTCACTTACCTGGCCTATCACTTGAAGCAAACATCCATCCCTTCTTAAAAGTCTGTGTTAAAAGAGAGCTGCCTGTTGCGCCATTTAATTAAGCCGACTGCTGTAGCCTATATCCAGCTTAAGCTGTTTTCCCTAAATCTGTATATATACTGTTTGAATGACAGCATGGAAAATCTGTTGGCGATCAAATATTCAATATTGCTACTCATCATAAGTACTTGGTACATTATCAGCGCAGCAGGGGACGTTCAAACTATTATCACGTAATTTACGTGTCTTTGATGATTGGTTGATAACAGAAGGGCTAGCCTCCCTTGCAAGGGTTCTTTTCTCAACACTCCTCAGCGCTGAAAGTGAACACTCGATGGTGATTGGCTAATTTTTTTTACCAACGGAGGCACGAGAGCTCAGCTCTCCCCCGGCCTCCCCCTCCCCTTCTATATCACCTAGCAGTTGTAATTACATCAGCAGATTCGGCACATTCGCGATAGAAAAGCGGCGCTTTCACGTTATGGTATTACAGCTGTGAAATTACAAAAAATACACATTCTGAGACATGAACTGAAATCAATTGTTAATTTTATTAACATTAAATCGTCCTCCTCCCATATTCACCTCAAAATTATGGGGAAGCTGTGCCTCCCCTGCCTCCCCCGACAAGCCGCCACTGGCAACTTTACCTTGCATTTCTGACCTTTCAGAAGCAGAAACAATGAGAGAGAAGACAGGAGCAATATGGAGAAGTTGAAGGGCCTCAGAGGCAAATGACCCGAGACAGACAGACTCAAATTTGAATGATTACTCTGACAGGGCAAAATTCAGAACTGGCTCCCATTTAAATAATACGTGTGAATTTGTAGTAAACTGGCTACACTGTAAAGGAAGTTGAATGACAGGAAGAGGAATCTAGGTCAATAAACACTCAAATCAACCTATTTCAACATTTTTGTTTTTCAAAACTTTCAAACCAGGTTTTTTGACTCCAAAAATCAGTGTATCTTATCAAAACTTGTAGTCTCTAATGCTCACCAAGGCTGAATTATTTATCAAACATACAGTAAAACAGTATTGTGAAATAGTATTACAATTTAAATAAATGTTTTCTATTTAAATATATTTTAATATGTAATCTATTCCTGTGATCAAAGCTGAATTGTCAGCATCATAACTCCAGTCTTCAGTGTCACATGATCCTTCAGAAATCATGCTGATTTGCTGCTCAAGAAACATTTATTACTATGTTGAAAATGGTGCTGCTTAATATATTGTGGAAACAGCAATACATTTTTTTGATAAATAGAAATGAAAAGAAAAGAACAATTTTTTTTTTGAATATTTAGAACCTTTCATAACATCTTAAATGTCTTTACCGTCACTTTTAATCGTATTTTTGCATCCTTGCCGAAAAAAAAACGTATACATTTCTTAAAAAAAAAAAAAACATTACTGACCTCAAATGTTTGAATGGCAGTGTATGAATTTCTTTTCATTTCAATACTTCCTTACATACAAATTCAAATGTACAAACTGAATTGGAAATGAAAACTCATGCTCAATTCAATTGAAACCCTGGTCTCTGATCTGTGATTCGCGATCAGAGTCGGACGATAGGACACTACATATATAAGCCAATTAGTGGCTTAGTGGAACTCACTGATCAGCTGTAAATAATGTTGAGAAAATCCTCTTGATAAAGTCTGTTATGAGACACTGGCCCAAACAATAACATCCCCGATGCCCTGCGCATTTTGGGTCATGGCAACGTGTGACAAATGAGTTGCATCTCATCGGACATTTCTCAAGCAGCGGCGGCAATGATTCTGATAGGGTTGTGCCAAATAACTGACAAGATTATTTGTGGGTCAGATCCACAGCAAAGCCACGAGAGCAGATCCTTCACTCGTGTGTGATGGGACGTCTGAACGGGCCTATAATGGCACTGAGTGACAGATTTCAGTCCAACTTCCACAGCTGATGATATACAGTAGATGCACGATTGCATATTTAAAGTGATTTTAAGGGATAATTCACCCAAAAATGAGAACCGATCTATCTAGTGTATCTCACTCCCTCAGCCACACAATAACAAGGACGAATGATTAAAACTCATTAGGCCTCCAAAACACTGGCAGCGTCTGGAACAAGCCCAATCACACAATTCTCGCTCATCCTGGATGGCAAAAGCAGGCTTTTTAACTCCCCTGCCGTGGAAAACCAATCGTCTAGACGCTTGTCTGAGAGCCCCCTATGGACGTCTCATTGAATATCTCAGATCACTACAGCGGAGAGTTCAGGTAATCAAACAAGATGCTTCTTGGTATCGTTGCAGAAACAAAAGACAGGAATGTGGGCGACGTCAAACGGTTTTGAATCTGATATTGCACATACATCTAGTGCTATTTTCAAAGTTTCAAGATTGAATATACTGAATATGAGTTTAAACATCTTTAAACACTGTAAAAAAAAAGATTTTTTGAAGTTGTAAATACAACAAAGATTATTAGAGTATGTTTGACAATTTTTATTTCAATGTCATGTTTAATTAATTGTGTAGCTTGCAGTTTCTTTGTAATTATTTGTGAAATTTACTAGCAGTTTCTGTGTAAAAACTGTTCCAAAGTAAATCATATAATCATATACTGTATTACAGGGCACAGGACAGAAATGAAACACTTGACTTTAATGAATACATTAAAGCTGCACCTCCTGCCACCATGAGATGGCTAATAATGATTCAAAACGATGATAAGCATTCATAATCATAATCTAAAAAAAACAACAGTTTGTGGTAATAATATACAAAATATATACAACTTTTTTTTCAAAGAAAAGAATCAAAATTAACAGTAAATACTCTTAATGCTACAAAAATATATATTTCCATTTCAAATTAATGCTGTTGTTTGAACATTTTATTTTGAAAAAAATCCTGAAAAAGGATCACGTTTCAAAAATACAAAGCAACTGTTTTCACAAATGAAATGTGTGATCATGTGACACTGAAGTAATGATGCTGAAAATTATGCTTTTCTATATATATATATTGTTTTTATCTTATATAAAAATAATAATAAAAACTATAGACAGACAGACAGACAGATATGGATGGATGGATGGAGAGATATTGCCCTTAAAGCAGCTAAATTACAGCCAGAACTGAGGCCTCTTTGATCTGATCAAAGAAAAAGCGCAGACTGCGGACAAAACGATATAAAAGCCGCTGCTAAAGATCAGGAAGAATCACAGGGCAAAGGACCAGGTCCAAAATGCGAACCCTGACAGCGGGTCAGAAGCAAGCACCGCCCAAACAGCAGCAGACGGCAACGTTTGGGAGCTCTGGGTCTCCAGCAACCTACTTACAGACGGGCAAGCAGAGGCTGGAGCCCATTCACAGCCCTTCATGTCTGCACAGCACGACAAGAGGTTTATTTAGGCTAACTCGGGCCCCGGTGCGGTCCCCAAACATCCAGCTGTCTGCTGGTGTCATCAACTCAGTGTCTATATGAGGAACTGCGTTTCTCGTCATTGGGAGATGGGAAAAAACTGGAGCAACTGAATGCATTTTTTTTCATATTGGAAAAAATGGAGCAACCAAATGTTTTTTTTTGTTTTGTTTGTTTTTGTTCATATTTGACAAATAAAAAGTGTACAGCAGCCTGCTATTTTTACTATTTTATGTATTCACCCTTTATTTGTCCTGATGTTGCTGGGAACATTTTGCCTTTATGATAATAACCTGGCTAGCAATCTCAAACTACAGTAAAACAATATGGATAAACATGTTATTTTGGTAACATTGAGACTCCCATACTTGTATTGTTATTTTTTATTAATATTTTGAATACTTAAGTTTTATTAAATGCTAATTGTTAGTATAATTTAATATATTTTGAACGTGTTTATTTATATTTGACCATTATTTATTATTATTTTTAAATATGTCAATATTGCTTATTAGATTTTGTATTTCAGCCTTTAGCTTATACTAATTTTGCAACTTAAAGTAACAAATGAAAACGACAAACTGGGCAAAGAAAATAAGCGTATGTTTATATATTTATTGTTAACATTGATGTGATTTCAAGTAACAAAACATGTGTTTTATGTTTTTTTTTTAATGAATATTTGTGATGAAATCGGAATCTAGGAAAATATTATTGAGGGAAAAAAAGTGAAAAATAAAATGTTTTAACAGACTAGTGTTTTTCTTATATGTTACTACTTAAATTTTTATTAATATTTTTATGAGAGTTTTGACTAAATATTTAACAGTCATTTAATGTTTAGGAAAAAAGATTTTATTGTGTTTTTGTCATTTTTATCAGTTTTGTTTATATATGTCTGTATTTTTTTTTTTTTTTTTGTAGTATAGGTTAGTATGTTTAGTGAGTCCAGGATACTGTTTTTGGCATTATAAGTTCGTTGGCAAACTCTTGGGCAATAAATTGTGAAATATTTATATTTTCATTTTATTTTATTAAAATAAGAAAAATTTTTATGGTTTTAGTTTTAGTTAACTATACTAACCCTAAATAAAAATACTGTGGATGAAAATCTGATTAGAAAAAATGATTTAAGAAAAGAAAAGGTGAAAAATAAAAATGTTTTGTAAGAAGAAAGAGCAAATAATATGACTGCACTATGTATGCATTTCTCCATCATTGGGAGATAACTGGAAACTGGAGCAACCGAATGCTTTTTTTCCCGTTCATATTTGACAAAGACAAAGTGTACAGCAGTCTGCTATTTTTACTATTTTATTTATTCACCCTTTATTTGTCCTGACAGGTTATTGGGAACACGTTGCCTTTATAATAACAACCTGGCTAGCAATCTGAAACTCTCTCGGTGGTGATGAAATAGATGTAATTTGCCACATGCTTCGGCGGGGCCGGCTCGGTGAGAAACGTCTGACCCAATAAAGAAAATCAAGATGAGCCAATCAGAGATTATGTAATACTGAGCTATGATGCCGGACAGCGGCCCGGACCATCCGGCTTTCCATTACAAGATACTTTCCATCTAAAGATGATCATATTACACCAAAGAACTTCATCTATTTTAAAGCAAAAAGTCCTGCTGGGATTTCAGCAGTCACAGGTACATTGCTTGAGCCTGATACTCTTGCTACATTTGGGATTATTATTATTATTACGATTCTCAAACGCTTTCCCCTGTCTGCCACTAGTCAGACAAACATCTCAAACTCACTCATTAATCAATAAAATCACTGACGAATGTGCTAATTGACAAAGGTTTGTTTTTTGTTTTGTTTTTTTGACTGTGTCAACAATAACAGGTGGGACGAAAAAAATGCACCATGACTTCAATTACACAATTTGATTAAAGCAATTTTAGTATCATTGAAATACTATTATAATTTTATTTTGAATTAATTTTTTATATTTTGAGTTTCCATTTTTATTGTTTTATGTTTCTTGTGATTTTTTAAAAAAATGTTATTATATATATATATTTAATTTAATTTTTTTTTTTTTTAATTAATTTTAATTTCAGTTTTAGTTGTAGTTATTTCAGTACAGTTAAACTAAATGAAAATAAGACCTGGCAACATCTTGAAAAATACAATGTTGCATTTTGTATTTTGTATTTTATATCAGTCAACATTTATTTCATTTCAAGTAATGAATTATGGATTTAGTTTTAGTTAACTATAATAACCCTGATTAAAACACATTGTTGATGAAAAACGTGAAAATAATTTGATGAAAAAAAAACATGTTTTTAGAAGAAGAAAACTGTAAAAAGAGCAAATAATATAATTGTGTTGAGAATTTGCCCTGCAGATGTATGCAATATATAAGAAGATGAATCAGTTATATCCACAACATAAATGTAATGATATAACTTATGTTTGCACAGACAATGAGGCAGGTGAACTTTCAGTTACTGTAAATGACAGTCAGAATGAATGTGTAATTTGCATTGAGAATGTCTCTAAATCAGGGACTCCCAAACGTTTTGGAAATATACCATGTGATTTTAAGTTCATATTTTAATAATTTAACAACAGATTAGCATGTTCACAGACACGGTTCTCTGATGTCGATTAATGATCACATGACATGCAGGTAAACAAAATATTTCATCATTTAAAAAAATATCGTTATTTTATTTTGGTAGTTTTATAAAGTTATGTTAATTCGATTTTTATGATTGAATTATTACCGTATAAATTTAATTTCTTAATTAATTACTAGCTACTAAACGTATAAAAATATATGATATTTTAGAGAATTTTTATGAATCAAATGAATAAATAAATACAATAAATAGGAAAAAAGTAAAAATGAATACCGCTCACAGCATGAATTGAATGCTAGCCTGCTCAAAAAAAAGAAAAAGAAAAAGAAAAATACAGAAAAACATCTGACCTGAAATCACTTCCTCTCTGAGTGAAACCCAGAAACCCAGATTCCCGGCTGGTCTGCAAAGATTAAGCAATGAATCCAAAACAAGCTAAAAACTACATCTTTTAAATTACGTTCAAACCATAACTCAACACAAAAGGCAAAGCAAGTACATATTATCTTGCTCTCAAAGTTTGAAGTCTAAGGGACACGCAGGCACCACGCCCTTCCAAAGCAACAGGGTATTAACATTGCATTACAGTGATTCATGTAGAAGATGCTTTATCAAGCAACTTAAAACAAGGAATACAAGCAGCGATTAATTTTGAGGAGGCAATAACACAAGAAGTGCTAGCAATACAAAGTTTCAAACATTGTCCAGAATAGCACGAGCTATGGGAGCGGTTAAGAAATAGTGAAAGCATAGAAGTAGTCAGCAGGATGCAGTAAAGTGCTCTCATTAGCAACTGTACTTTTCTCAACCAGTGTAGTCATGGGTTCAGCTCCCATGTGGGAAACATATGAACACCCTGAATCGAATAAACGTGTCTTCCAAACAGAGTATGCATGGAATATAGTGGACTGACAGCTGTGTGAATCGAGCTATAGAGCAAAAGCACTGCTAGATTATGAGCTGGAGGCGACCTGCCAGCCCCTCTCTGCGTACAGGACCCCTGAAGAGGCCAGATGGGAGCTCCGCTGCGCCCCCCTGCAGTCACAACACGCACCGCCAATATTCCTGCACAGGAACAAGTCCAAACTCACACCTTGTGCTTTTCATAATCCAGGTTGAAAAATGTGCCTTAATGCCTTGAGATCCCAGTAAAATATCTTACAGATGAATCATACGCCAGCTCAGTTCATTATTTAAATTTTTAAGTTCTTTATTGTCACTGTACATGTACAATGAAACTCTGGTGAAGCAACCTCCAGATGCCTACAAATCTATACACAAGTTTTATACACTAATGGCTGTGCTATTATAAATGCTTAATACACATTATACACAGTTCACCATGTAACAGTACAATACAGAAAAAAGAGACATGCAAAGACAACAGATGTACATAAATGGAAAAATGATGTGCAGGAAGTAGGAAAGTGCCAAGTGCCTGAGGTAGGTAGCTTGATGGACACCAGGTATTATTGTTAACTTAAAACCATAACACGGGGGAAAAAAAATGTCTTTACTTGAAATAAATGTTAAGTGTAATGTTTATCTATTATGCTGTTATTTATCATTTTACACCATATCAGCATCAAAGGCTCTATTCATGGCAAACTCAAGAATAATAAGATTTAACAGTCTTAATTCACAAGGATGTAATCCTATTATTATTATTTATTATTATTATTATAAAATGATTTTTTTTTGCAAACAAAAAATAAATACATACATGGGTCAAAGACGAAAAAGGGTTTAAGCATAAAAACAATAAGTGTAATAATGCTTTAAATTGTTGTTGTTTTTCCCACCCAAAAAAAAAACAGTTATTAATTGCAATTTTGTTTTTTTGAGCAAAAAATAAATATCATACATTTACAGAAGAGACCCACTAAAATGATATTCAGTGTAACAATCTTGTCAGGCAAATGTACAACAAAAATCAATTTATGACATATTAACAGACTAATTATTTTCACCCCAAATACTAATTAGCTGTAACTTTACATTTTTAAAATGTGCCACTATACTAGGTTTTGCCCATTTGTCAGTCAGAATTTTTTTACTAAATTAAAACACAATAAAATGTAATATGCATCCTTATTCTTTTATATATTGTAATATGTACACGTCAGAGTAAGCATGCTGTTTGAATTTTTACATAAATACTGTGTTACACTGAATGACAACGTAACATTACTTCAACCAAATTTTGACATTTTATTCTCCAAAAACTTATTTGAAACCTTAAAAGTAGACACTTTACTTACATTTAATGTGCTTTCTATATGGACATAAAATCACTTTTGTAAATTTCTTTTGATGCGGACATCTTAACGTCTTTGACCCACACATACAATATATACAGTTCAATCCTTTAAATTGATATTTGATTAAAAAAATTAATCTAATATTTTTTCCAGGAGAAACTTAAAAAAAAAAAAGCCCATTAATGTACTTTATTACATTGATGTTAACTGAAAAAAAGTAGAAAAGTTCAACTAAACATAAAAGAGAACTAGTTATAAAAATAAATACATAAATCTAATAAACCTTGCATTGATACATTTTGAATAAACTGTCAAAGTTGTATGAATTCAATTGATTAGATTTTTTTTTAAACAAAACTGAATCTAAAAAATGACAAAGAATTTGCGAAATAATAAAACAGAAAATATGGGGAAAATAAAACAGATTTCATAGGGCCCTACTTTTCTCAGGAGAAGCAGGTCACTATATTGGCTCTTCACTGAAACTCATTGCTGGCAACATTAGTGACATTTAATTTATGATTATTCTTGCTAGGGGGGTTTATATTCCCAGTATAAGCATACAAAAAATTAATTCAGGAATAATTAATAACATTCACCCTATAGAAACCTACACACCTCTGCACTCTCCCTCCATCCAACTCACTTCATTATCCATCTGCAATATTTGCACTCATCCTCATGCAGTGTCCATTTATTCCCTGTGTGTTATCCACCAATAAGATAAAACGGACATTAGATTTAATGCTTCAGGGATCAGTCGCACTGATGCTTATTTGCAATACTTGTAAAGCTTTGCCTGTCTTTATACATAAGCAAAACCTGACACATATGATGCCGAACCCTCTCAGTTTCACAACACGTGGCTCCTGTAGCAGGCGACTCGCTCGCTCGGCTGCTTTATTCATGCGCTTGTGATGGTGCGTGTTTCAGAGCGGCCCGTTCGTTCAGACAGAGTGAGCTAATCAAACACAGCCCAGCGTCCCAGTGAGACTGACGGCCGGCCGGCCGGCTTTATCCGAGCACTTCACCAGCATTTTGCTGCAAGGCTCCATGGTTTGCATGTGTTCAGTGAGGCCTGTAAGTGTTACCCTCCAGCTCCCCACACCTTTGGACAAATCCATTTCCAAGACCATTACTGGCTAAGGATTAAAAAAAGACATTCATTGATTATTTCTGACTTTCAACTATCAACTTTGTCTCAAGGTTTCTGTGAAATGAAAACAGAAATAAAAGCCGCCACAGATGAGACTGCACTTCACATACAGTAAGAATTCAGAGAAATGAAATGAATTCACACTCACAAATAGTCATTTCTAGCTGAATAATATTGTACAGCTGAGTTTACTGGGAATATGTTGTGTTTCTGCTGCTAGTGTTCACAATGCTTAACCAGACTTCCTCGATCAACATATTCACCAGAAATGATCCACCACTCATTAATTACCTCACATCAAGGAACAGTTTGGCAATGTCTCAATACATTTCAAATGATATTTCAGCAATATTCAAATATCAAATGAATATGAATTTTGACTAATTCGCACATACACAAACATGTAAATAATATCAAGGACGGTCATTTGTAACTATTATTTTAATTGTATACTAATAAGATATAGTATTATATAAAAAAACCAATAAAACAACAATTACAACAATAAGGTAACATAATGAAAATATAAAAATATAGAATGTGTTGAATATAAAATTGGAATCATTCAAATAATAGAAATGTTACATTACTGGTTTTATTTAGTTAATATTGTTTTAATTGATGTCCATATTCAAATAACATAAATAAATGAAAATAATACAAATGTAAAATAATAAAATACAATTCTAATTACAATACAAATGTACATCAAAGACAGAATATAAATGTATATTGAATGTAAATTAACAAAGGAAAATAAAAAAAAATGATAATTTATTTATTCAAAAATAATATGGTATATAGCTATTACTTTATATTATTGCATAGTATTTTTTTATAGTTTATTACTTTATTATAATCATTATAATTTCAGTTATTCCATATTCAAATAATCTAAAAAAAAATTCAAATACTAAATGTAAAATAAAAAAATAATCAATTAATATACATTCTAAAATTCAAATAATATAAATATTATAAAAGTAAAGTATTGAAAAATAATCAATGATGTTAGATATAATATTATGTTTTCAGATATTATTTCATATTATTTAAACACTGAAATATTATAAAATAAATTTGAATGAAGGAGCGAAACGAACGAATGACTTTGGCAAATCCAGTGATTAGTTCTTTCTCAGAAGTGCTCATTCTGTCAGCATGGTGCATTGTAAACACCACAAATAATAAAAAACCTGCATGCTGTCAGTTGCATAAAGCCAGTCAATCAGAACCAATCATATCAGTCAGAGCCTACTATTTTTTTTGGCCTGGACCTGGTTTGTTTGAAAGAGGGTGGGAAACATCACATCTTGAGAAGTAGAAGGAAGAGACTGGGATATATTTTGAGCAAAGGTAGAGAGAGATTAGTTAAAACAGACAGAGGCAGGATGCAAGATGAGATGAAAAGGCCTGAAGTTAAGACAGTAAGTGCTGTTGAGGATTGAGGAGGGTGGGAAGGTCAGCTGGGAATGGAGGATGAAGAGGACGAGGGGATGAAAGAGAAAGAGAGCGAATTAAGAGCAGGAGGCATGTGGGTAGAGGACACACTGGAACGAGAGAAAGAGAGAACGAGAGTGATGGCAGCTCATGAAGGAGTATGACAGATGAGACACCGAGTACCACTTGAGTGACAGAATACAGAATGAGAATGAAGGAGGAATGAAGGCTGGAGGAAATAAATTAGTGGGAAAGGAAAGTCTGACGACTTTGGTCTGCTGTACGCCGGAAACACTCGCTTCTGTAGAATATAATGTGTGTTTGTGCATTTATATGCCCTACTGCAGTTTAGTCACCATGAGATGCTCATTAAGAGTGTTAATAGGCCTGTGAGGTATAACAGGATGGTAGAAACCATGCTAGATAATATACAGTATTTGTGCAGCTTTCAGTGGGCAGGATGCTAATAACATGTAAAAGTCACTAAGAAACAGTGAAAATGCAACTAAGGACACATCTTAAGTCAGGATAATAAGAACCATTTCACAATTTTCAGAGCCTTTAAAACTACTCAGATATAAAATAAAAATATTAAATAAAATGTTTTAAAATAAAATAAAAAATAGCTAAATAAAATGTAATACTGGTAAAACATCACATAATATAGTGAAATATGTTGCATGCAAAAAATGAATTTTTATTTAGACTTAGAAACATGCAGTAAAGCAAAAATACAACAAAGGACACGTCTTGGGTCAAAATAAGTAAGAAAGAATTCACACTTTTAAGAGGCTTCAAAACTACTCAGATATCTCAAATGTGACCCTGGAGCACAAAAAGCAGTCTTAAGTCGCTGGGGAATATTTTTAGCAATAGCCAAAAGACATGTATGGGTCAAATTATTCGATTTTTTCTGTATGCAAAAATTCATTCGGATACTAAGTCCTGTTTCCAGAGTTCTTGTAAATTTCGACGTAAAATATATCAAAACTTACTTTGAATTAGTACTAGCATTGCTAAGAAACTAATTTGGACAACTTTAAAGGCGGATGTTATAAACAATTTGAGGTTTTCTCGATTTCAGAGATTTTAAATAGTTATTATCCTCGGCAACCGTGTTCATCCTAACAAACCAGACATCCAATGGGAAGCATTTATTAAGACATAGAGTATAATTCTCACTTTCGAAAAAAATGGAAAGTAGTGACATTTAGTGGCCACGGTCAGAAATAAAAAATAAAAAGGAAAACACTAATACACGGAAACATTGTTTGGTGTAGCAGAAAAGGAATTTTATTTACTTGAATTACGCTGCTAAAATGGCTGCAGTTTTAATTGAACGTATAATTATATTATAATTTAGGTCAGATTGTATCGTGTTCAAATAGTTTTTAAACGGATAGTTCACCCAAAAAAATGAAATTCTGTCATTAAGTACTCACCCTCATTTCGTTCCAAACCAGTAAGACAAATTAGATATTTGAATAGATTAGGAGAGGCTCTTTGACCCCATTAGTACAGCAAGGATCCTAACATGACAGGCAGACAGAGCAAGGACATCGTTAAAATAACTATGTGAAAATCAGGATTCAACAGTAATTTTCAAGCAGAGAATACTTTTTTGACTTAAAGAAAAAAAACTAACGACTGGTTATTCAACAATTTGTTTCTAGCGGACACCTGCGGCACCCATGGGAAGTATCAACGAACGTTAACAGGTACGTGTTTTGTGTCAGCTCTATTGCTGCGGATGTTTGTTCAACAAGCGGAGAAGTGGATACTCTCACTAGGGCTGTCAAAATGTCTGAAAACTAAATTCGAATTTTGTGCTTAAATATTATAAAAATTTGAATTATATTCGAATTTAAAAGGCATAATTTCAGTTAGGGTGAAGAAAAGCTTTTGACTTCTCTCCTGAGGTCACAAGAGGGCGCATCGAGCAAAATAGTATGCACGTTTCTTCAAAGCATAATAAAAAGAACACGACTATCTTTGAAAAAAGTGCAAAATGTTTAAAATAATTTTTATAAACCAATTATAAAGTTGCGTTGAAAACACTTAGAAAAAAAACAGCACCATGAATGTATTCTAGTTATATCAGAGGACCGAAAACCAATCACAAGGAGTAGGCTACTTTCTTCATTTAAAAACTTACTCGGTTACTAACGCAACCTTGGTTCCCTGAGATACGGGAAAGAGTACTGCGTCTTGCTTAAGGTGCATATGGGAAAAAGCCTTTTTTCTCTTGAACTGAAGTCTTTTTTCATTCACGCAGTGAAACTGCACGGTCATTGGTTTGTGCAGTGAATAAAAAACGAACCAATGGATTGGCAGCGGAGCTGCATGAGCCTATGGTGACTAAGCCCGCCAGAATGGCCGGGGCATCTGGCAATATAAGTGGGCGCTTGCCACAAATACAAATATGAATGCCTCAAAAATCCTGATCGAAGCACCCCTATTTAAAACACTGTATGGGTTACACCTTGTATACATTTTTTTTCATGTTTTTTTGAGGACAAGTGTATGGTCACACAACCATATCAATTTTGGAATCTGTCTAATGTCCTAAAGGAATGGGAACCTTTTTCTCCTCCCTTTTAATGTTGCATAAGCCTATTTTAAATATGCATGATTCTATAGTTTTTATTATTAGTTTTTATTATGCATTTTATTATTTGAATCAACATTGTGTTTTACCGGCTGTCCCAGTTCAGTCATAACGGACCAATTAGAACCATAGATTTATAACACACTTAGAAAATACTGTACAGCTCGGTAGCATCAACCTGCAGTATTATTACCGGAAAGCAATCAGTTTTGACATTTCACCATATTCATATAATAGCTAGTGGCTCAATAATAACAGATGAAGCGGGACGTTCTTGTCATTTGAGGAAATAACACCAGCAATGCTGTATCAGGAAAACCCGAGCCTGTCACGAGCAGTTTACGAGATGTCGTGATGATGCATTGCATGTTGAATTTGAGGACACATCATTCTTTGAACCGATTGGAATTGAATGAGACCGACTGGAATGTTTACAAATGCCATTTCACAGTCGACTCGAATGGCTGTTGAGAGGAAGACGCTGCTCGTTTATCACCGCCGCAGCTGAACGTATGACTCGAAACAAAAGCTCGGAGAGTGACGTAAAGACGGTTGTTAGCTGTTCGTAACATATCTGAAACGATCTCACCGATCATGGTGACTGCTGAAAAATCAGTGTTTTGAGAAGGGCTTTAACCCTCTTAGCGCCAAAGTCGCAAAATTGCGACAAGACATCATACTTAATCAAACAGACTGTAGTTCCTAATATGGTGTAATATCTCATTTGTATTCCCTACCACTAGATGACAGACATGTAGTACTTCGATTCTAGACCAAAATGACGTCATGTTCCTATTCAAAGTGTTTGAGGAAAGAGCAGAGCAAGTGAGCTATCTGTCATTGATGCGGAAGCAGTTCAGTTTATAGCATGCGAGGAAATTTTGAGATTTGTGAGAGAAAATCACCAAATGGCTAATAAAAAGTTGTACCGTGAGGATGTGTTGCAAATGTTATTACCGATTTGACTCTGAAGAAGAAGGGGAATATTTGGCTTTTGGAAATGACGATCGGTCGTCTAATAATCGCGCTTCTCCCGGTATATCTTTGCAGCGCAATGATGCCTCCGTGCAAGGCGAGAGTGTTCACGAAGCACAAACAAGTGATCATTTCGACCCTTTGCCCAACGGGGATGGGGTGGCAGGGCAATATCTTTTATTTCCTGAATATTACTGATGAACATATCAAAAAGTTGGCTACTGTTCACATGCGTTTTACTATGTAGTATGGTAATATAGTAATAATTTACTACTTTATCCTGTTTTACTGTTGATTTCCTCTTTTTCTGATAATTTGGAATGAGGATAAAAGACAAAAAAAAAAAAAAAACATGCAAATAAGTTCAAACATCCATTCAATATCTATTATTTCCTGAATATTAGTGATGAACTGATGAAAAAGTAGGCTACTGTTCACATGCGTTTTACTTCTATATAGTATAGGGTGTCCGATTAATCGAAATCGTCATAAAATCACGATTTGAGCTTGTGCGATTTCTAAATCGCTTTACAGCACGATTTTCCGTGCCCTCGACCTCCCGCAGTATGCTATCCGAAACAATCAGAATGCAGCGCACCTAAATGTTGCACGAGAACAGAACAGACCGGGTGGGAATACAAACGTAACGCCAGGTTCACACAATCCGTCTGTGGTGTGTATTTTTTCCCCGCCCATGTTAACGGATCAGAGCGTTCACACTGCACGCGATTGCGGTCCGGCAGTGCGCTACAGGAGCGGTGCGTCTGCAGTAGACATGCTGCGATCGTTTCCGCACAGAGTCTATTTCTGCTGTGCTGCACACACTGAATTAAACAGCACATTGTTCACTGTAAAAATTAACATGGATTGACACAGAAATTTAGTAATTACACCATAAATGCATAAATTAAAGTCTACTGTTTCACAGTCAACTAGTGTTGGGTCGTTCTGAACGAATCGTTCATTAAACAAATCTTTAATGGACTCGGAAAGAAGATCATCTCGGGGAGGGATCGTTCAGCGTGGCATGCGCAACTCCTATAGGTTCTGTAATGGAATAGTCAAGTATTCACGTTTCGAGTCTTCGGGTTTTCGAGTCGTTCGTTCATCACGTGACAACACCATAAGCTTTAACCAATGCAGTCTGAACCGGAAAGAGAATTGATTAGTTAATCTCTCAAGTCTTCGGGTTTGAGTCGTTCGTTCATCACGTGGCAGCCCCATAAGTTTAACCTATGCAGTCTGAGCCGGAAAGTGACTTAATAATAATAACCAATTCTTTATTTCCTTTGTTACAACATTCGGTGTTATGGAAAAGAACCATAATGACAGAAAATTCACACATTTATAAACTGTAAGAAATAAAAATCTACAATCTGAGACCAGAAACGCATCACGTAACTGTAAGAGTAAATAATAATTATAATAAGGATGATAATAATAACTATGCACCCCTTTGTAAGGAAGCTTGTAAATTAATAATCTCATTCCAATGATGTCAGTCACATGACAAAGAACGACTGTATTCGAAGATGAGAAATAAACTAATCATTCCTCATTTCCGGGCAGACTGCATAGGTTAAGGTTATGGGCTGTCCGTGATGAACGACTGACTCAAACGAAGACCTTTTCCAGATAAGAGGGCGGGAGCTAATCATTAGGACTGAAGACCAGGTACACAATGAATTATCTTTTCTGGTTTTAAGCATATAGTGTTTGTATGTTGGTAGTGGTCAACACTTACGTAAAGTAGTAGACTGTTAGGGAAGTACATGTAACATTTATTATATTCAACCTACCAAAATGATACGAAAGACTCGAAAAAAAAGTAATATGATTATTCTTTGCGAATGAGACCCAAGGTCCGAGTCGGTTATGAAAATTGATCGAACGTCCATTCATACAGCCCACATGGCTTTGGATAGATTAAAACAACCGGAAAAGGCACGTAGATAAACTAGGCATAATTAAATGGACTCGTGTCGGTAGTCAACAAAGTTATATGTATGCCGTTTAACTTGAATCTGTTAAAGACTGTTTTACTGTACTGTGTAAAAAAGGAATTGCAATGCTGAAAAAGCATTTTAAGTGACAATGTTTGGATTTGAAATAAAAATATTGGATAAATGTTGTGTTTGTGGTAAACGGCCGCGGATCAGGAGCGGACTGCAAACTCGTCCTGTGCGAAAGCAAAATGAGTCAGTGCTGCTTCTACACCGCATACACATACAGTATACGCACTGCAGACGGAGTACGTTTGAACTTGGGGCAACAAATTTAGTTCAACATCTGAGGCAACACCACAAAGAGCTCTATGACCAATGCATGCCAAAAAAATCCCTGGACACAGGATTTTTTTTCCTTTCTGCCATATGTCTATTCTAGAGAAATTTTGTTACACCTTTACTTAGTGATTAATTTGCCTTATGTCTGTTCTAGAGACATGTTACAGTTCTGATAACGCTCTAATTGGTTCCTTCATGGGAACTTCGAACCTGGCCTTAGGGGTCGCTATGGGGAACGCTCTGAGTTCCCCCATTAGCGTATCTGACGCATACATTGAAAAAACACAAACTCGTTGGCCGGCAACAGCCATGACATCACTACCGGTGTGACTACAGTATAAATAGACGCCAGGAGCACACATCATTCACTTCTTCATCTTCATTGACTGTTCTGTTTGAAGCATGCATTTCCGTGGTAAGAACAATCTCTATTCATTCATTATGGCGAGCACTAGCAAAGCGTTTAAGGATGTGTGCACCGGTGCGTTGTTTACATTGATGGGACACACACGAACTATGCGTATTTGTGGGCGAAGAGAATGCACGCGATGCCTCTCGAGGACGCAAAATCGGAGGGCACGTGAGCGGTTCCAATGAAAAAGCTCCGTTCTCGTTCTTTTCGAGTAAAGAGGGGCAGCCATTTGCTTCCCGCGATTCAGGACCCGCCGCGGCTGAGGCACGGAAGGGAATGAGCTCTTGGGGATCGCAGGTGGACCTGGCTGATAAGTTTAAAGAGGGGTGCAACTTTCGCGATCGGCGTGGGCACGAGAGTGAGCATGGAGGATGATTTATTCATTAACAGTGTCTGATCCGGGGCCAGTGCTTGCTGGGATCAGCCAGCAAAAGTCAGGAAAAATGTCTGGGGACGGGCAAAGCAGCTGAGCTGAGCATTCCCATCTCCTGCCCTGCGTTGATGAGCTTGGAAATATGGATGGCCACGGCGAGCTGTACTGCTGTGAAGTGGGTTGAAGAAGGTGAGTTCAAGAAGTATCCGATGACGTCTTTTTTGGCCGAACCTCCCGCTCAGGTGAGCATCTTTCTCCGTTCTTCCATATAAACACGGAAGAAGGAAGAGGCGTCTTTTCCTAGACTCCCCTCCTGACATCTTGCTCGGAGCCAGGGCAAGCAAGCAGCAGCGTCGGATGTCGCTTCCTTGCACACGTATGGTGATGCGCTAAGTGATACTCAGCTGAACTAATGAAAAAGGACCGGGCTAGTGGCCTCCGAAGGTCCGGGTAGAGCAGAACAAACCCAGGGTGGGCCTAAGCCCGTATCGGTTTGAGGATGAGAGAGGCTCCGAAGGCCAGTGTCGCGGTGTACTTCTCCCCACCAGGGTAGGGATAGAATAATCGCGGGTCAAAGGAGGGTACCTAAGGGATGTGATCCAGACAGGGCGTCAGCGCTTTTGTCCCGATCAGAGTGATACCTCAGTATCTACACATTTCCGGGGGGGTCGTAACATTGCTCATCTCTCTGCCGAAATTCCCCTTAACCACCATCTCGCATTATATTAAACTACCAAATTTTCCGCATTATAGTTCCTATGCTGGACCTATTAGGGTTGGGGTTGGTTTATCGGCTCATAGTCGGCATCTTACTGATGGTCGGTTAGAGGCTCTTAGGTCGAGCTCGACAAGGGAACATGTGGTGGAGTACGATCAGTCTAAGTAATGTATATATAAATAATATGATTAACTAGAGATGTTCGTGTGGTGTATCAAATGAGATGGGGTTGTGTGTATAACTTCTGCTAGTGTAGCTTTGCCCACTTGCGAAATCCTGTATGGTAAGGGGGTTACGGTTATGGACCTGGTTCACGTTCCTGATGGGTTAGAACACGGTCCTTGGGGTCAATGCAAAAAGCGTCGTCTCGATCGAACACATCTGGAGCATCGCGCCTCACCATTGAGGGTTATTGTGAGTCTGGTGTTTTCGCAGCGGATCTCTCTGAGTGGATTCCGCTCAAGGGCTGTCCTGTGGCAGATGAGTCAGTGCGTCCCTTTTTTACAAAGGGTTACGGACATGAGCAACGCATCTCTGATTCGGAGTTCTCTATCATAGGAAGTTGGTTCGTGTCGCAGGCACCTGGAAACAAGCAGAATCAGGAGTTTAGGGCCTTCCTCTACCTCATGATGAGCTGAGGTTGGCTAGCTTGCAGTAAGTTAAATTTCGAGTTACAATCACGCTGTAGGTCGAGCCCGCTCTCTTTGAGAGCTGGGTTTGTGCTCCCTCAGCAAGGTAAATTACTGCTAGCCGTTCCAGGATTGGAACATGCTGTAGGTCGAGCCCCCCGAATGAAGAAAACTGTGTTGCTCCCAACAGCTAAGTAAATTATTTGCTAGCGTGTTACAGCTCGCACAGGCTTGCAGGTTGAGCCCCTTCTCGTTTTGAGAACTGTGTGTGTGCTCCCTCGTAAATAACTGCTAGCTGTTCACATGGAAAAACAAAACATGCGTTAGGTCGAGTTTCCCATATCGATGAGAGGGATGTTTGCTACTCAGCTACGATCTTGCTACTAGTCACTCCAGGCATTATTAGCGTAGGAGCTGAGAGCGTCAAGCATAGCATTTGGGATGCGCCATTCCAATTAGGGCGGCTCTTTCAGAGGCCACGCGAAACACTAACTCCATGTTATTGGTAAGTGGCCGTTATGCTTTGCCCACTTTCACCATCCACATAAGTGGTAAGTGGCGTTATGCTTTGCCTACTTTTCTAAACTCATGTACGGTAAGAGCTATGAAACAGCTTGGGCCTTGCTGAGTGGGTTTAGAAACCGGGTAGCTTGGCACTCCTCTTATGTATCCTCTGGATACCTATTTTAACCGGGTGTTGCTACTAGGGGTCGGTTGAGACAGTTCCTTCAGCACATACAAAAAGAAACATGCGGTTGCCCCTGTGTGACAGGCCAAGACTAGAATGATTCTAGGCTCTTGGTAGTATTCCCTTAAAGGAATCTATTCCTAATTCCAAGCCTTTGAGCTCTACCCTTGGCCCAGGAGTCCTGACCCTAACAGGTAAGTTTATGGGGTATGTAGCTTAGGCCTTTGGACTTAGGGGATAATGTCACTGACAGCCGTATAACGTCCCAGGGAACTCCCATAGCCCAATCGTGCGTAGAGGGTTACTAGTGCTACGCATGGTTCTGGATGCACTCCCTCAGGCATGGTGGCGGGGGATACGTTCCCCAAAGCGCCCTAGGGACGCAGTTTCGAAGTTCCCATGAAGGAAGTCTCAGGTTCCTGTGTAACATGGTTCCCGAGCAGGGACCGAGACACTGTGCTCCCTAGGTTTATCATGCGTGAGGAGCAAGATTCGACGAGAAGTGAAGATGTGTGATTCCGGCGCCTATTATACTTAGTGCACCAAGTAGTGACGCTCCATGGCTGTCAACGGCCAACGAGTGTGTTGTTCAATGTATGCTTCAGACACGGGTCACGACGAGGTGTATACTATGCGATCCTGAGGACGCAGGACGTTCCTACCAGTGATACATGGTTACATATTAACGAAACGTTTCTTTTGGAAATATTCAAATTCATACTGAATGCATTAATGACTGTAAAGCTTGTCTGTGTGTGTCAAAATCGTGATTAAATTCGAAATCGCACAATTGATCAAAGAAATCGCGATAGTTTTTTGCATATCGCACAGCCCTACTATATAGTATAGTAATATATCAAAATTTTGTACTCTCCTTTTATTGTTGGTTCTCTTTATGTCATTGGAATGTGGGATAAAAGACAAACAAAAGAAAACATGCAAATCAAGTTCAATAACTAAATTAAATCATATGATTATGAATATTAGACTTCAAGGGGGTCGAGGCCGCATAGAGCAAATTAGACGAGTATATTTACCACCCCACATAAACTTTCGGTCATGCCCAACATTTTTCTTATTTACAGTAGATCTCTATCTTTAAGGCATTTCAAGCCACAAGCTTTTTAAATCTTGATGTCAAAATCCAGCATTTTTCTAAAAAAACCCTGGCGCCTAAAGGGTTAAGTCACATCTGCTCCCTCAGAGCATGCGTTGCGTTAAAACGTGCGTTGACAGAGCGTTTAGTGATCACATGAGCCCACATCTGCCTCATAAGCGTCGACAAAAGCAAAAACAATCTCCCCGAGGGTGTGGGAGTGTTACCACTGGATGTTAAATTGTCTGTAGAAAATGTGAATGGTGTTTGCCAGTGCAGAACTCACTGTCATGATGCCAGAGTGTTGCTATGCAGTTGCTAAGTTGTTCTGGGGAATTGTGTAAGTGGTTGTTATTGGAACGGCAATCAGCCATGGCAGTGTACAGAAAAACAAGGCAAAAAATAGCAGAAAGTGGGTATAGGGTAATATCAGACATTCTGTCCTCCGACAGGAAGTAATGCGATTAGTAACAGGGAAAGTTGGCAATATACAGGAAAAACTTAAATACTGCTGCAAAATATGAATTAAGAAAGGAAAGAAAGAGAAAAGAACGATTAAGGAACTGAAATAAAGGGAGAAAGAGAGAGAGAGAGGAGAGAGAGAAAGAGAGAGAGAAAGAAAGAAAGAAAGAAAGAAAGAAAGAAAGAAAACAATCGGGGCAAAATGTAATGTTTTTACCAGAAGCACACTTTCCTTGACAAAAAATAAAAAACATGTACCGACACAAGACACTTTTAAAAAACATTTGAAGCTGCCAATAAGATTAGAAGCATAGTTTGTTTTTTCCAATTATTCCAGGCTTCACTAAGTACTGTGTTAACTTCATAAGCTGTAGATCATTGTTACATTTTTTGTTTATTAGGAAATAGTTAATGCACTTTTCGAACTGGGTTCAAAAGTAAATCCAAAACCTATTTTTGGTGGTGGTGTGGAGGCGGAATGTTTATGTGCGTTTATGCGGACCAAATGTATTAACACGGGTATGAATAGGTCTACACGAGAAGGGATTATGTGGAATTTCGTGTCCCTGTATTCAAAGGTTATAAATAATAAGAAGGCGTTTTTTGAAAAGGTAAAAATGCAGAGAAAGTTTTTGTTTAGGGTAGGGTTGGTGTGGTCATAGAATAATACGGTTGTCAGTATAAACCGTTAAGGCTACTGGGAGACAACATTAACCAAAAAAACAAACCTGTGGTGTGTGTGTGAGATTTTCGTGAAAATTACTGAAATTTACTAGCAATTTCTGAGCACACCACACCACACCACACCACACACACACACAAAAACACAAACAAACACAAACACACACAAACACACTATCGTCTCAGTAATCAGAATGTCTGTCCATCCAAAAGTAGTAAATATGAATAATTTACCAGGCAAACAAAGCAGAATAAGCAGACTAGAGTTATGCTCTAGTTTACTTGCTAAGTGCCTCAAATAAAACTCTGGATCTTTCAAAGACTTGAAAACATGATTGTTTTCATGCAGACAGATGAAGTTTGTCAGATTTAGAAAGTAATACTTGTTGTCTACAGTGGAAGCTCTTCAATTCTATATATTTCTGCTTTGTGTCACATATTTAAAATCACAGCATGTATAAACTGGTAAAAATAGTACAGAAAAATCTCAACTGCATAAAACGTTGTTCCTATCACTGTTTTATGGTTTCATCACCAGCAAGGTGGCCAGTGGGAATGTGTGTTTTTGTGTGCATGTGTCTAGCAGCAGGTTGATTGAGTGTTTGTGATGGCTGAGTCCATTGCAAAGAGACTGAAACACAAATACATCTAAGCTGACCATCCTATGCCTGTCTGCTTCCTAAAGTATACGTCCTCTAGCTGTATGTCTGTGCTCCTCACATGGGGCCACATAGGGCCTTACAGTAGTAGCCTGAAGACTAGAAGAAAACCTACAGGTATAGAGCCAGCTGCTTTCACCAACATCCACATAGAATGAGGAAAATACTGAACAAATCTGAAACTTGTAAGTAATTTAATGCAACAAGCATTTAACAATACAGAAGGGAGACAGTGCATGGAGAAGCTCTCAAACAGGTCAGTTTTTAGGACCTTTTTAGGACCTTGCTGTTTTGGACTGATGCCAGACTTATTATTAATTACTACTTTATTCCACCAAAACAGAACTGTGTGGCCTTCATCTCTCAAAATAATAATAGACTGAATTTCTAGAAAAATGTTTCTTGCACCATCTTTAAAACCGAAATTTGAGTTTGCAGTGACTTAAGTGTACTCAAAAGTGTACTCAATACTTCAGCGACTGAAAAACGACCCTGCACTGCTGTTTCCACACTACATTGAGCAGAACAACCTTTTCAGCCGTGCAAATGATTAAAAACAGCTTTCTGGAGTACCAAACGAGCACATTAGATTGATTTCTTAAGGATGAAGAAAATTGGGCTTTAACATCACCGGTGTTATTTATTATTTAAAAATAGTATATATATATTTCTGTGTATGTTTTTATAAATTTCTCTTCTGATAAGCACTTTGGTCAGCCTAGCGGCTGCTGTATATGTGCTATACAAATAAAATGAACTTGAACATGTTGTATATATTCAATGTTATATATAAATAAAACAGCGCAATTCACCGTTAAACTCCCTAATGCTAAAGCTATGAACCTAATTTCGTAACACAGTATGGCTGATTATCATGGTGTACCACATACAAAAAGAACAAACAAACGTATATTTTATGGTAAGCAGATCCTGATTATGCTATAGCATGGTAGCTGATCACGCCTCTCCTATTGTGTCTGCAGCACAAGCTTCTATTAGACTGAGCCATGGTGACGGTGAGACCAGCGAGTGCTCAGCCCACTGCAAATTATATATTATTATCATGATAAAGCGCCTGATATCATACCTCTGAATCTTGAAGAGGACATTTCTCTAGTCTCAGAAATGAATTATTGTAATAAACTCTCAAATCAACATCATTCTTCACCTGCCACACGGTGCGCCAATTATCATAACCGTTCGACAAAACACACAGCGTGAAATGATAATAATAAACCATGTGGGCACGGATAATCACGTCTTTCTGTGATGTAAGAAACTCTCTGAACACTAAATTGCTTCTAAATTGGCCCAGATACCGCATGCGAAACAACAGACAGGTGAGTTAGCTTAGCATGACTAACAGCATGAATAAACGTGCAGGTATCAAAGGCTATAGAGTACAAATTCAGACAAATCAGCAAATCAGAGCTGAACACAGGATCTAACAGAGAACGCTGTAGTAGCACATTAGCTCTTTACTAAGACAAAATTGTAATGCTACGCTAACCCTGTCTACAATTGGAGACAATGGTAATGATTTTAACACAAGTTCAAATCATTATATCAGTTTCTGAAAGGTCAAACTTCATATACAAATACTAGAGAAACCTGACTACAAGCAGTTAAACTTAATGTACAATATTAACAATAAGGATCTGCTGCCTACATTGGCGACATCCTAACTGAAATGGATGTATATAATAATAAAACCAATCAAACCAAACCTAACCAATGTCTAACTTGCATTGGCCGAATTTATTCTTTTCTAGAATGGGAGTGGGATGTGATGAAATTATTCAGTACTGACATATGGCTGGGCCATTCCTGTTCTGTTGCACCAACTGAACTCTAAATAAAAAAATAAATAAACTTTTTACAACAAGAGAATGAACAGAATTCTGAACAGAGTTGAAAATAGTTGCCCATGCAGGCTAAATAGTTCCCATTTTTTAAAATATATTTTCATTTTCTGTAATATTGTCAAACCATCTAAATCACAGAATCATCTAATCCATTGAAAATACTTCCTAATGTATGTTCTTTTGTTTTCCCTCCAAAACTCCTCGAGGATGATGTCATTAAGGAACTGTTTTATTCTTAAAGAGACAGTACGAAACAATAACATGATGGAAAGCCAAATAAATAAAATTCTCAGAACATTTAACCCTTAAATGCATACCTCGGGTCTTTAGCGACCCGGGACATCATTCTCTACCCTCTCCCTCCTTAATTTTTTAAAGTTAGAATCAATACTAGGGCAAATAAGTCATGGCCTAAATGGTTCGGAGAATCGGACTCGTAACCCAAAAATTGCGGGTTCGAGTCTCGTACCGGCAGGGATTGTAGGTGGGGGGAGTGCATGTACAGCACTCTCTCCCAACTTCAATACCACGACTGAGGGATGCCCTGAGCATAGGACTAAAGACCTAATAAAGGGCACTAATGAACCCCAAGTGCCATTACACGGGCAGCGCGCAGCAAAAATGGCTGCCCACTGCTCTGGTGTGTGTTCACGGTGTGTGTGTATTCACTGCTGTTTGTGTGCGCTTTGGATAGGTTACTGCAGAGCCCTAATTCCAAGTGTGGGTCACCATACTTGACCACATGTCACTTTAAGTGTATTATCAATCTATTAATTATAAACCATTATAACAAGAAAAAAAGAGTATAAAATATTAAAAGAATGCCAGTTTATGATTAATCTTTTTGTAAAAAGTGTATAGGGGCTAGAGACCCGAGGTATGAAATGTGTAGATTTTTTTCCTTGCAAATATATTGACATATTGATACTCAATATGGAATGCATCTTTTTCCTCAAGGTGGCATGATTTGATACACAATGATTACTTCACTCATAAAACAAACGTATCATCAGCAAAAATTGGACTGATTTGAATGGCTTTACTGCAGAGCAATTACTATACACAATGAAATATAAATGTGAAATGTCATTTGATGCTGGATGTGGTGAACAAGCTGCCAGTGATTAAAATACTGAATATGAAGTCTTGTGCAAGGAAGTGCCCACCAGTTGGCCACCCGCACCGAGTAAGAGAGTGGATCAAAAAAATATTAAGAAGACAGAACACATAAGCCTAGAACAGTCATAGGAAAATAACAACTAGTTTGGAAAATAGGTGTTTGGAGGTTCCGTGAACTTATGAATGTTGTACTGAGAATGTTGTATGTGGAAACAAAATAGTAGTGCGCATCTGAAAGATGACAACAGGGAGGTAAAAAATCATCTGCTCAAAATTGTGGATACCCTTTTAAGTTTCAAAAAGGTAACAGAATATGCTTTATTTTAATTTTCTGATAATTGTTCTAATATCAAAGAGGATTTTTGCAATGCAGCAAAGGTAGAGTTAGAGATCAATCGTGTGGATAATATCTTGGGTGGTCAGAGTCGCTGAAGACCCGAATATGTAATAATGATTGGCTAAACATTCATGCATTTAAGGGTTAAATTAGACAAATATTAAGAAGTGGATTATTAAACATTATGTAAAAATTCTAGACTTGAATTCATAGAGAGAAATGTGTCGAGTTTGTCCAGACAAGCTAGCTTTACAAAGTCTTGCATAAAAGTAAAAAAAATTTTTTAAAAAGCGTAAATAAAGTCCAAAATTTGAAATAAGCCTGACAGATACCAATAGAAATATATATGTAATTCATGAAAAGCATGTGTGTGTGCATATCGTAGTGGATGCATATACATGTGTAATTAAAGATCATAGAAATGCTTGAGAAGAACTGCATATATTACCAGCCTTCAGAATTTCACAATGAAAACAAAAAAAATAATTACTTGTTTTTTGAAGGCATTTCAAACAAGGAAAACATTAGAAATGCCTGAATAATTTCTAAAAACTTTAAAATCAAACAGTTTTTCAGTTATGCTGGGGGGGGGCGGGAAAAGGAAAAAAATTGGCTTGAACAATTGTGAAAGTTTATTTAATCCAGAGCATTAAAATCTGATGAGACATGAGAAAAAATAACATGAAAGTTTACTGCACAGCAGAATGTCCACCGATAACACTAGGTTTAATGCATATATCCTATATGCATCTTAAACAGGGTTTGAGGAGGGTTACTTTTAAAATGCATTTCGTTACAGGTTGCAACTTACTTCCAAGTATCCAAGTACCACAATATAAAAGTAAAGTAATCTGATTACTTTTGGATTGCTTAACGTTACATATGTGAACAAGTAAAAAAAAACAGTATCTAAGTACTTTTATTTAACTATGACTTTAAAAATAAAACTAATAAAAACTATAGTAAAAACAATTTGAAACGATTAAAAATCGTGTCTTGTTTCACCATCAGCCCGTATATTTATATCTAAACAAGTATCTAGTGGGTATTACAGTTTTATTTTTATTATTATTTTATTTTATTTTTTTCTCTAACATGTGCAAGTAAAAATAAATATAGTTTATACTCAACATTAAAAAATGTACACCATATACATAATTTATTTTAAAATAAGCCTACATGTCGAAATGTATGTGAAATGCTATGATCTTTCTTTATTTCATTGACTGATTTGGGGTGTGAGAACTCTCGTGTTCATTTCTACATTCTCCAGCTCAGTTTCGCAAGAGGGGAGAAAAGGAAAACTTACACACAACATGCAGTCAAGCACACCATGGAATTTTAAATCACTAACAAACAACTACATTTAGAATTAACATGATATGCCTGCTGTCGTAATGCAAAAAATGTTTCAAGTTGTTTGAGATAGCCTTTTTTAACTCAAGAAGAGAAAGAAAGAGTATTCAATGAATAATCATGTACACTATGGAAGTCTTTATGACTTTTTTGTTTTTGAAGAACAAATAATAACTGAAATTTCCAGACATGAAACGTTATTCCCAGCAGGACGCAATCGTAATGTACTATAGCAGCATCTCATCCCGATCATTGAGGAGAATAATTATAGACCGGGTGTTATTGTAGTCGCGCATGCAACCCGCAACGCGGGATCACTGGGAAGGGTCAAATGTGTCAACCAGAAGCAGAACCAGGGAAAACAGGAACTATTTATGAACAGTAGTGCTAATCCAATACGATAGCGCTAAAATCATATGAGTTAGTTATGTCAACCAAAACAACTCAATTAAATAATTTATTTTAAAATAGACAAGTACTAAACAACATACCCAAATTGTGCAGTTCTCCATTAAAATAATAAGATGAGGACAGAAGGACATCTAGTTAATTTTCAATAATAGGTTCTACCTCAAATATGAGAGACGAAAATGAGAAAAAAAAAAAAATCCAGGAAAATCACAATTTTCTGGATTTTTTAAGAATTTATTTGCAAAATATGGTGGAAAATAAATATTTGGTCAATAACAAAATTTAATCACAATACTTTGTTATATACCCTTTGTTAGCAATGACAGAGGTCAAACGTTAAAAAAACACCAAAAACATAAAAATTGAATTTTACATGTTAAGGGCATTACTTCAAAAGGGTTTTCAACAAACTGGCTGGATATATTATTGGACCACATGCCTCCTGCAGATACTCCCATAGAGAAAGATATGTTTTGGGGATTCGCTGCACACAGGCAAAACGGATTTTCAACCTCCCCCAAAGATTTTTTAGGGGTTGAGATCATGAGAGAATGGCTAATGGCCATCCAGGACCGTGAAAATGCTTTCTTACGAAGCCATCCTTCGTGGCAAATCCAGGGGCGGTATGTGTTTGGGATCCATAAGTTAGTCATGTGAAAAAATCCAGCAAACGAATTCATACGTAAAATTTTGTACTTGCCCCTTGCAGATGGACAGGAAGGTTTTCACTCAAAATCTCACTTTACATGGCCCCATTCATTCTTTCGTTTTACACGGATCAGTCGTCCTGGTCCCGTTGCAGAAAATAGCCCCAAAGCATGATGTTTCCACCCGCATACTTCACAGTAGGTATGGTGTTCTTTGGTTGCAACTCAGCATTCTTTCTCCTCAAAACACGACAAGTTGAGTTTTTACCAAAAAGGTATATTTTGGTTTCATCTGACCATATAACATTCTCCCAATACTCTTCTGGATCATCCAAATGCTCTCAAGCAAACTTCAGACAGGCCTGGACATGTACAGGCTTAAGCAGGGGACACGTCTGGCACTGCAAGATTTGAGTCCCTGGCGGCCCGCAAGGACTAGCAATACGTGTAGATGTGACTGATGGGATAGCCTTTGATTACTTTAGGTCCCAGCTCTCTACCTGCAGGTTGCATTCACTAATGCGTCCACCCCCGCTGGAGGTTCTGGGAATTTTTGATCACAGCTTGTTCTTGTGATGACATTTTGAACAACGGGGTAAGGATAAAAAAATAATCCGGTTGAGATCTTGCGTGGAGCCCCAGATTTAGGGAGATTATCAGTGGTCTTGTATGACTTCCATTTTAATTGCTCCCACAGTTGATTTCTTCATACCAAGCTGCTTACCTATTGCAGATTAAGTCTTCCCAACCTGGTGCAGGTCTACAATTTTGTTTTCGGTCCGTCCCCCGCCCCCTTGGACCAGCTCTTTGGTCTTGGCCATGGTTGGAGTTTGGAGTGCAGACACCCCCCCCCCATCCCTGTTTGAGGTCAGTGGACAGGTTTGTCTTTATGGTTGACTGATAACATGTTCAAAACAGATCCATATTAAACACACGGTAACCAGTTGCACTGCCCACGGACAGAGGAGTCTGATTAAAATTGTAATTGACAGACTCCCCAAAAGGTCTGTAGAGAGCCAGAATATTGACTTGTTGTAGGTGAACTCCCCAAATCTTATATTTTACCAGATAGGGAATAAATTAAACCAATTAATTCTTCTTTTACAAAAATCAATAACAATGTGATTATTTGGATTTTTTGTTGTTTACGCATTTTTGTGACTCTCATAGTTGAGGATTATACACTATGATGAATAATTACAAGGCCTACTCTCATCATTTTTAAGTGGGAGAAACTTGCACAATGGTGGCTCTCTCTCATCGGTACGAAAAAATCATTTTTTGCCCACACTGTATGCTAATCCGGCAGTTTTTCACACTTTTTACAAAATGATGAACTATTTTGACACTACTTTTCCTTTCGAACATGAACCGTAACGGATTACAGTTACTAGTTTGTTTTTGATTTTATCATCTGATCAGCCCCAACGCCTACCCACCCCCCCGCCACCCCCCCCCCACTTAACAACTGTTCACTGATGGTCACCCTCCCCACACCCTCCCACCACTCACCCCCCCCTACCACCCATATTAGACTAGGAATTTAGTCAAATCCCCACACCCACCAAGATTATTTTTCACCAAACTTTAGCCAAACATAGCAATAGACCTTTTAAACAAGGGTGGCTAAATCACCCTTTGTGATGGATGCATCATTTATTCATAGCTTATTTACATTTCTGCACAGAAACGTTGTGGTCCACTTTTATAAAGCGATATGGTTTGCAAATAAACAACAGGACAGTACAGTAAAAAAAAACTTGTAAAAAGTTGCAAGTTTATCAGCACCTATTGTACAACGAAATTTAATTAACGAGATACAAACCACCTGTGCTAACATACCACAAGCCTAATATGTATAGTCCTCAAAATTATTTTTAAATTGGAGCACGAGTAGTTCAGGACAAGATGCATGTACGGAGGCTTCACGTGACTGAAGAATGGCTTAAACTATGTCATCAAATGCTATAAAAGCAATGATAATATAACATCTTGTTTTGGATATGTATACTATCCTGAGTCATAAAATTAGCCCAATTATGAGCACATTAAAGCCTCACCTGGAGCTAAGCATCATTTCTTGGCATTTATCTAACTTCATTACCCTGGCTCTATTAGAACACAGTCTCAGGCAATGAAGCCCCCGAGCTAAGCACACACACACACACACACAAAAAAAAAAAAAAAAATGCCAAAACTTTAAAAACGGAGGATAACTACAAAAGATTAAGATGGAAAATTTCCTAACTGAAAGGGCAGGAGTAATAAACTGGAAGTCCATCAAACACTTCCATGATTTTCCGATGTGTGAAACTAAGAAGCCATGTGAGAAATCTTGGCTGAAAACACACACTGAATGTTCACTTTCTGTGACCCCCAAAAACCCCACCCCCCCGACGAGAGCACAACTTACAATAGCAGAGATTTTTTGACCTAGCCCAAGTATTTGCACAAACACACACACATAGTTCCACATGCGTGTCAGTAGGGAAATATCAGTTTACATTTAAAAACATTCATTTAATTGTAATAATCCAGTGAGATCTTTGTATGCACAACAGCCAGTGCTCCACACAGATATCTGATCTCATCGTCACCCAGTCTGTCTGGAATTACATGAAGAAACCGAACAAAATGAGACCAGACTCCATCCAGAAGGAACGATAGGGCCAACGTCCCAAGATTGCTTCAAGAAACTGCCCTGCAAACTAGCTGAAAAAAAATATATACAACAAAGTCCACACGACGGGCGAAAAGTAACATTTAAAAGCAAAGGATGGTCAAATGTTGATTTAAATTTATATAATAGAGTTAATGACAAAAGAAAATCTATTTTTGACAGCATCCTCATTTTACAGCATTTTTACACAAGTGCCTAAAACTTTTAACAGTTCTGTAGCTTCGGCAGAGGTTGGTTTCTTGAAGCATCTTGGAGACATTGCCAACTTGCCACAGTTATATACACAAACAAACTGAAACAGGGTTGTTCACCATAAGTAAGATCAGGAATAAAAAATCAAAACTGAAAAATAATAATGTTATAAGCATCTAGATTAAATAAACCAAAGACTAAGACTTACGTAAATATGTGCATATTATTTGCTGTACTGTATATACAAATGTAGAAATATAAAAGTGCACAGTAAACATAACTTGCCAGAAAGTTAAAATAAATAAATAAATAATTGTTTTTTTTTTAAAATGGGGCTTTGAAGCCATTAGGTCCCTAATTAAGGCGAGCTCATATGATATGATGTTGGTAAAACGAAACCATTGTCTTTTGTGGATTTAGTGTAATAGTAAAATACTGTTTTATGGGATTTTTTGGTTTAAGGTCACAAAGCACATTCTCCCAAATTACTGTATCTTATTGTTTCTCCTCTATGCCCCGCCATTCTGAAAAGCGAGTGCTTTTTACAAAAGATCATACACTCTGAAAAGCACAGCGAAGGTAGTGCTGTGATTGGCCAGCTATCCAGGATTGTAAATCTTGGAATTTTTCCGAATACCCTCAATAGCGTATAGTGAAGTGACGGAAATGACGCCCCTTTACATATCGCATTGATTATGAAGGCCTTGTCCCGAGCCGAGCGACGAGGACCAAAAAAACATTAAAACCCATATAAAAACGAATAATGAGATAATAAACGAGGCATTTTGTTGCATCCAGTGGGTACATAATTATTGATTATAATGACTTATTCTGTCTTTTTATGCGTTGCTTTGCATCGTGCCGTGTAAACATAAAACCCTCTGCATTTGTGATCGGAGAAATGCAGCCAAACGAAAGAAAAGCAACGAACGAATAAGACAGAACGAAATGCCAAAGAAAGCACGACTTAACACGCTCAAACAACTCACGTTTGCACTCGTTCAGTGCCAACATTTTTATATATAAAAAAACGTCTTCGTCTGTGAAGTCAGAAACAGCCGGAGAAGTGAGTCTACCTACCAGGGCTACGGAGAAAACAGTCCTTCATAAAAAAAGTGCTGCAAACATCTGAAAATTTTGGGTATACTTGAATGATTCCAGAACAGTGTTGTAAATACAACTTAACCATGGATTTCTAGTTGTGTCCTCTTTTGGAAAGGCCAAACAAAGTAGTTTCGCTATCACAAAGAAACACACAGAGCAACAACACACGGCCCGGACTAGAGTGAAGAAATGCAACAGTTTAAAGGCGGGAGTAGTGGTGGTGGCGAGGCAACCATATGTGACGACTCCGGGCTGGACTCCGCTTCATCCATGTTGAAAGCCGATCCGGCGATCCACAGCGAGAAGATGTTGTATTTCCTCAACATGAGCAAGGATCAGCTCTAGGCATGACGATAATATCCGCCTTCGTCATCATGCCTAGGTGATCCGTTGTGGTCGCTGGTCACTCTTTTGGAGGGACCCAACCACTAAAGTGTTCGCTAGTTAACAACGAAAGAGCACACAGCGCATTCACGGACATCACCATGGCCGGCAGGCACACAGCAACAACAATACTACAGCGAGAATAAAAGGTTGCGCCTTCTTTCTTTGCATGAACTTTTTGGCGGTGTTTTGCAAATCTTCCCACATAGTGATGTAGCCATGTGGGGGCGTGTTAGAACGAGACGTTTTATGTAGGTGTGGCTGACTCTTAACTTTTATAAAGAAATATCTCTTTGGATTTGAGACTTTATAGTCTTTGAAACTTTACGCATCTTCTTTATGCACCAAGAGCTTGTAAAAACTCCAAAGAGAAAGGAAAAATTGAAAAATCGCATCATATGACCCCTTTAAAACTATATAAGAAAGAATATGATATTAAGAATAATATATACACACACTTATAATGTCTATATATACAGTTAACATTTATAATACATATTATATTGAGCGAACTAATGAAAAGTTAGCTATAGTGGAACTGATTGGACTTTTAGAAACATCATGCATTTAAATGAACTTAAAAAAAAAAACTTTTTGGCAGAATTAGTGAGCAGTGGATTCCCTGAAATTAGAAATCATAAAATATACAAGTAAACTATAAGTAAAATGAAAAAACACAAATTAAAATTAAAATTAAACCAAAAAAGGAAAAAACAAAAAAATAAAATAATTAAATATAATAAAATATTTATATAACCACTACCCCCCATAAACCACCCCCCCCACATAAATACAAAAAAATAAAATAACCGCATTGAAAGTTGACCCCGAAATTGTGCAATTTCCCAACCTACTGAAAACTACGAAACATTTAGGGAGGAGCAAAAGTGCACCACTATAGGAGAGGGTTGTGTTGGATTTATAACATAAGACAAAGCAAACAAAATGGAAAGTGGCACAATAATAATTTTATCTTGATTATCTTGTTTTAATAATCATTAGTAGGCAAAATGGTCAAATGAAATTCGATTAATCACCCAGCTCTAGTGTACCCCAGTGCGTCCCCCCACGCACCACCGACACCCACCCAAACACCCCCTGTTTTCTAGTAATACCACCAGACCCAGAGCGTATGTGGCTTCTCTTGGGCAGCCAGCTGATCCACTCTGACTCCAGGGCTGGGACAGCCGTGCCGAAGGCCACTGTGGAGCAGCGTTGGCATTTGAATTCTCCCTGTGAATCACTGCTGAGTAATCACAAACCCAAGAAAACATCCACAAACAACAGCCATTGAATCAGTGTCCATCCACTGAGAGATGCACTGGAGCTGTCATTCTCTAAAGGACAGAAGTGATTGACGAAAATAATACAAAAATAAATAAAAAAAAAAAATATAAAAATCAAAAAAGAACCCCCCACGAATAAACTAACCTCAGATACACGCTCTCATAAATGGGATACAAAAACACTATTGCACATGAACTTGAGTCTGATTTGGGTCAGAATTTTAAGGGTGTATGACTATGACTTAGCAAAAGCTGATACTCACTATAGAGACTTGATGATGATATAACTTTTGACAATAACGTTTGACGTGACTTATTGACGTGACAATCTTATATACACTAAGGTTTAACCCTTATTTCACAAGCATATTTCTCACAAACTTTGAGTAATACATATTTTTTAAAGAAGTCTAGGTTCCAAAAGGCTCCATTATCTATTAAAAAAAACTAAAGAGATAAGAATGTGAAATAATATAAGCCATTACAAATACATGACAAGCTGAAATTTAGCATAATTTTGTGGAATGTGATTACGTTTCATTATTTTCCATGAATAGAAAGTTTTTTTAAAAAGTATTTAAAAATGCATTTTTATTAAAAATGTAAGGTTTTTTTTATTTGATTGAGTGTAAAGGGCATTCCTTGCTGAATAACAATCTACTTTTCCTTTAAAAACCCAAAACTTCTGAACGATAGTGTAGCTCAATTTTCCAAAAACACAGTTTGAGTGAATTTTTATTTTACGTTCTTAATCTTACTTATTTATCAGCAGCCATTTCTCCAGTCTTCAGTGTCACATGGTTCTTCAGATATAAGAAACATTTGTTATATGTTGACAGTTGTGCTAACAGTTGTGCTGCTTAATATTTTTGTGGAATATTTGATCAATTTAATGCATCCTTGCTGAATACAATTATTAATTTGTATGAAAACAAAAATCTTACTGACCTCAAACTTTTGAACGACTGTGTAGCTCAATTATCCAAAACACAATTTGACTGACTATTTTCTCATTGGATGCAATACACAACACTAACAATACATATGTTGGTGTATCCACCCGTATTATTTGATCGCCACTGATCATGTGACCTCACAACTATTCAACCAGTCACGAGCTGACACGTACCAGTCAGCCATTCAGAAAGCTGTGTTCTTTCTAGGCGTCTAGGGCTTACGAGTCATACGTTATCTGTCACTGCATGCCTCTAGGGAAATTATTCAGTTATGAGGGCCATTTTTAGCCTAAAATATCCTCACATTTCTCTCTCACTTTCTCATCCATACAAAATTAATGAATTAAAAAACACACACAGGCTTAATCATACTTTTGCCTTCACTTTTCTTCCATTTGCACCTTTGCCCCTGGCCAAAACACATCATCAAACGCACATGTAACACAACACACATGAACTCATACGCGGTAAACATACACAAACTCACTGGCAGGCACAAGGGAACACACAGTGTGCAGCAGATATAGGCTTATTATTCACAGCGGACTGCTTTCTGCCCGATTAGAAGGTCATTTCCACTTCTGTCAAACTTTCATACCTTCTGCAATAGTTCAATCAGTAATGCAATATCATTTTCTTTAGTATCCTTTCTATAATTTCCAGGCAAATAGTGTAACGCTTTTCCCCTCTAATCATTGCAAATCGCAAGATCCATATGCGTACCATAATGGCTCTGTTCCAAAGCGTCCTATGTAGGCAGCATTTTAAGTCATCATATTGATTATGCTGCCTTTTAAGATAGCTTCTTAAGGCCAAATTCAGAGACAGCATTTATCCTTAATGCATAAGGCTTTCCCATAATGCACTGCCATGCTGAAAAAAACATCTAAATTGTATAATTCATTCAAAAATCACACACACACACACACAAATAAAATCCAATTAATTATATTACTCAGTATATGCACAAATTTGTCATGCTTATTAGAGTATCACGTGCATAAAAACACATCTATAGAATGTTTCAAATCAGTCACTTATGAGCTCCATTTTAATAAAGGTGTTGTCTTAGAAGGCATGTAGGCAGCAGACAGTTTACTAAATTTTGGAGCCAGTACTCTATGGTGACACATAACAGCAGCCAGAAATGATATGCCTTATATGGTGTAATCTGTAGAGTCCTTAAAAAGCCTCTTGCTAGATTCTGTGAATAATTCACTGATCTTCAATGAGCACCAGCATCCGCAAGCCTTTCACAGATCTCCGCCACATCCTCTCCAGTGTGGACATGTGGCTCAACATGCACCAGCAACCACACACACACACACACACAAAATAAATGGGCTATGTTTGGAACAGCATACTAAATACTCTACAGTATCTTCACTAGGGCTAAGTGTTAACACATATTTCACAAATCGATTAGATTCCAATTCACAAGCTCTTGAGTTGCTTCAATTATGATTTTGATTCGATATGAATTCATCTGGATATATCAGGTACAGTACATGAACATTTATCTTAAGGAAAACTATCTCTGAAGTAATGCTGAAAACTATACAAGAAACTTACTCACTTGGTAGGCTACATTACTATATTAAAAGTTCAGTTGCAAATTCAGTTGCTTTTAAGCTATTTTTAGATATACTGATCAACTGATCAAAAACATTGTACATAAACATTTAAATTGCCTGTAAGGCAGTTTTAGATAACATTTTAATGATATGTTTCTACTCCATTTTCTTTTTGAAATATAAACATATAAATGATGACTGTCCAAAAAACTTGTTTTAAAGACAGACTTATTCAAACATACAATATAATATAAATGTAAAAATATAAAGAATACAGAGCCTATATTTAGCAAAATGCTGCTCTCTAGTTATTTTTTACGAGTTATTGATACTGAATAGCTTTCCTGAGGTAAATGTAGCGTGTTACGCGCACATTGTTTGCAAGCTGTTTTATCGTCATCTTTCTGCAGTTGAATGACCAATTAAGCGATTATACGAGACACAAAACATTTGATCACGTAGTACTTTTTCTTTCAACATACCTTCTGATGTTCATTCATGTATATTTCGTGTTAAAACTAGTAGCAGTAAAAAGAGGGAGAGGTGATCGGTTATTTCCGTTCACTTGCAGAACAGCGGTCACATCACATTAAAGCACGCCAAACGGTTTTTTCTTGTTTGAATTTAGTCATAAAATGGACAGAATCTGAAAGCTGAGACTTTGTTTCATTAAGGAAAGAAATGATGAGAGGTGCATGACAAATAATGTTTCGTTTTGTTCACGCATCAATACAAAAGATAATTTTTAGAATCTAAGAATTGATATCAGTTCATCAAAATACATATATATTCTAATCGATATTGTCAACCTAGCCCCAACATTTACTGAAGACTTCGAAATGAAATGCTCGTTTTTATTTAAACAAGTGCAAATTAGATTAGAGACGTACTAGATGTAATGTCAGTGCATGGAAGTGAACAAGATTCGTTTACTGAAAGATTCGTTCACATCTAAAACTTCACTACAGACCTACAGAATGAGCAGGCAGACATCCTAGACATCTTTTCTCTTTACTTCTACTCAAAACGAAGTTGTTTTCTAATTGTGCATTGTGAATGCTAGACAGAGAGAATAAATTCATTAGGCAGGAGGAGAGATTGAGAAGTCAGAGGCGTTGGGAGAAGGAAAGGTTGTTTTGGTGTCTCTGTAGACCACCCTGTTTTACAGTAGTGGCAAAGCAAACAGCAGACGATAAGCAGTGTGTTCCAGCAGTGAGCAGACTACTGATGAACCTCAGGGAACCGAAGGGGTCCACAACAGCAGCAGAGATTGTGTGTGTGTGTGTGTGTGGGTGTGTGTGTGTGTGTGTGTGTGTGTGGTGTTGCTGCAGTCATGGTGGGGTGAGTAACAAGGTGTTGTCTTGGGTCTGTGTAGCCATTTCATGCAACATTTACTATTATGCTACATTGACAACCAATGTAATGTTATAGTACAAATCTATCTGGAACAAAATCACTTTTTAAATTAGTATTTATGTCTTGTTTTCCAAGAATAAAACATCAAAACATCTTTCAAACAGATACATTTATTGGAGAAATAAAATTCTGTACGTTTTCTTATTATTCAAGTTTATTTTTTGTCCTATCGACAAATAGTTTTTGCCTGTTTTTTAAAATTAAATGAATTTATTTTTTAAATATATTCTATTATGACATGTATTCATATTTTTAAAGGGGTCATAGGATGCAAAATTCACTTTATATGTTGTTTGAACATAATTGTGTGTTGGCAGTGTGTGTACACATCTACCATATAATGATAAAAATCCACCAGTGGTTTTTTGTTAAATCCCCATTAAAATCCCCGTTTCTCAAATCAGCTGTTCTGAGATTCCTGTAAGACTGACGTAGTTCTACACAGGCCCCTCCCACGATAGTTGATTGACAAGGCCGTCTTACCTTAAGACCCGCCCCGAGTGAGCCGTCCGCCATTGTGTCAACTCCAGTGCAGGGGAAGACAAGAATGTCTCAGATAAAGCGATTGAGGTGTTTGTTGTTGGATGTAATAATGAACATAGCAGTCGTCATTTACTCCTGACATCTGAACCGCTGAAGACGCAGTGGATTAACTTACGTTTGTTTTTGAAGGATCCCGATCCCGATCTGCCTAAATGCGTCTATGTTCACGTGAATCATTCGTGATCCAGCTTCATCTACAGAAGAAATTAGGTTTTTTTATGAATCTTTGCAAATCGCCTTTCCTAATATTGAATAGTTAGCAAGTTTTGCAGCTCAAGTTTACAGTCTGCTTGTCACCCCACAGAAGAGAGGGGCGGGGTCAGCAGAGCTCATTAGCATTTAAAGCAACATGGACTAAAACAGCTTGCTGAAAACAGAGCTGATTTTAACAGTGTTTTTACACTACCAAAAAGGGTGTGTTTTTTACACTACCATTGATACATTTTAACCAAACTATGTTACAGAATTCTCATTAAGACCCTAAAGAATCAATAACTTGTGGAAAATGGGCATCCGATGACCCCTTTAAGCTATTTTAAGTAAGTAAATGTGTCAATTTAAAGAATCAACTGCAGGAAGAATTTACATGCATTCTGGGGAAAATTTAATTTATTAAATAAATACTATGAAATATATCAAATACAAATAAAAATACAAATACAAATTTCTATACATCTATCTATGTGCAAAGTCTCAGCAATCTCTTAGTAATGTCTTTGGGGTCGATAAGATTTTTTAAAAATAATTATCTTATGTTCCCCGCAAGCTGCATTATTTGATATAAAAAAAACAGTAATATTCTTTTTCAATATATTTTAAAAAGGAATTATTTCTGTGATGCAAAGCTGAATTTTTTTCAGCATCATTATTCCAGTCTTCTGTGTCACATGATCCTCAGAAATCATTCTAACATGCTGATTAGGTGCTCAAGAAACATTTCTTAATATTAATGTTGAAAACAGTTTGTGCTGCTTTATTAATTATTTGGATTTATGAATGTCTTTATTGTCACTTTTGGTCAATTTAATGTGTCCTTTTTGAAAAAATTTATTCATTTTGTAAAAAAAAAAAAAAAAAATATCCCAAATTTTGAACAGTAATTATGTACTAATGGTTTACCTTCTACGAATGGTTGAACAAAATTAAAACATCTCAAGTCACCCCACAGGAAAGTAAGACCACAAAAGACATTTCATGAATATATCTAAAAAATTGTTCTCCTAGAAGCAATGTATTAACAATGGAGGGTAAACAAGAAGAGATCAACATTTCTCAAACATACTCGGTTTATAAGATACCAAAGTCCTGTAATCAAAATCGAGCTAAGCACTCAACATAATTTTACAGCTTCTTGAAACATTAATTCTCACAGCTATGAACCTCTACCTCTAAGCAATAACATTTTCATTTCTGCATTCATAACCTTTTTGGAGTTTGAGACAGTCCTGAAGGCTGACTGACGAAAGCACATTTGTTTTTCGATCACGTGGAACGAGCATTCCATAGGTTTTTTATACAAGCTATGATATTTTTTGTCTCCTAACCCTACAATCATGCTCACAAGGCCTGTCTGCATTTTTACTTTTCATTAGACATAATAGTATGGTATTATGAAGTTTCTCATGGGGACGGGTAGTTGGTCCACCACACTGTAGGCAAATTATTATTTCTTGTGCGGAAGAACAAGGCCAACCTGACCCACACACACACACACCACAAACACCACACACACACACACACACACACAGTAATGAATTCAGGTAACACCAGTGAGTGATTGTTCATTTTTATGATTATACAATTAGATATTACTGTGTATATGTGTGTGCAAGCATTTGTCTTGTACTTTCACAGTCTGCGTTTGTATACCTTTCCAGCCTGTCTGAGAATAGATGTGTCTCACCATCTGTTTCTTGACAAGGGTGAGTGTGTGTATCTGTCTTCAGTAATATATATATATATATATATATATATATATATATATAGATATATTTATAGTGTTGTGTGTGTGTGTGTGTGTGTGTTACTGATCAGAGCTCCGCTCCACGTACCAGCTTGTCACAGGAGCAGGTGGCATGACCAAAATATGAGTTTAATATCCCCACACTGACATGTAACAAAATTTTTATTTTTTTTGTGGTGTTTTGTTTTTTTATCAAGAAAATTGTTTACTTTTCTATCTGTTTTTAACCATGTGGTAAATGCCTATGTTGTATAATACCAGTGAAATAAGCATCCGTTCGGAGGTTGGGGGTCAGATGATTTTTAATTTTTTTGTAAAAAAATAAAAATTTAATTTTTATTTAGCAACTACACATTAAATGTATCAAAAGTGACAGTAAGAACAAATACAATGTTACAAAAGGTTTCAATTTTGAATAAATGCTGTTCTTTTCAAGTTCTTGTACCTTCTTGTACTTATTCATCAAAGGATCCTACAATAAAAACCTATCATGTTTTCCACAACATATAAAGCAGTACAACATTGATATTAATTGGAAATATTTCTTCAGACCAGCATATTAGAATGATTTCTGAAGGATCATGTGACACTAAAAGACTGGAGTAATGATGCTTGAAAATATAGCTTTGCCATCACAGAAATAAATTACATTTCAAAATATTGTTTTTACTGTATTTTTGATCAAATAAATGCAGCTTTAGTGAGCATAAGAGGGTCTTTAAAAATATAAATAAATTCTGCTGGCCCTTAAACTTTTGAACAGTAGTATAAATACTTTATAAAGGACAAGTACGTAATTAGATTTGAATATTTTGTGGTTTTATTTTGAATTTTAATGCAAACTAAAAGATTTTACCTAACAAGTTCAACACCCATTAAAAATGGCACCTATTGCTTTATTTTAAATGCATCTGTTGATATGTATTTCCATGAGCTGCATTCTGAATCCTCTATGTGTCGATGCCATTTGTCATTTTCCGCTATCTGTGCAAAATGTACAAAGTGCCCATAATTTCAAGCTGCCCGAACTGTGCTACTGACCTCTACTCGGACGCTTTCTCCTTTTCTCTCTTGCTCTCACTCCTCCTGCCTGGTTTTCAGATAAGCGTTCGCTTGACCGGGTTAATTTCCATTCAGAGGATTTTACACATACTTTGAAGCCCATAGCTGGAATACTTACAAACGTTACAGACATCAGAATGGATTACATTTAAAGGAATAATTTCCCCCAAAATAACATTTCTGTCTTAATTTAATCACCCTCACGTCACTTCAAACTTGTATGACTTACTTTCTTCTGGGGAGCACAAAGGCTTCTTGAACAATGAAAACATATAGTGAAAACATAGGAGCTGTCAGGCTCTAAAAAGCAGCAGAAAAGTAGTACATATTATCCAAATCTTTATTTCTCATTTCCATGTATGCATCCCAATTGTTAAACTACTGTTCAAATTCTTTGGGCAAGATTTGTTTTAAAGAAATTAATAGTTTTATTCTGCAAGGACACATTCAATTGATCACAATGAATACATTAAATACATTTATAATGTTACATCTTGATTGATATTTACTAGCCTCTCCTAAAAAAAAATATTCTATATTTATTTATTTATCTATTTGTTTGTTTGTTTTTTTTTCCACGCTTTCGTTCTTTTTTTCCATTGTGGAGCTTGACAGTCCACCTTATGCTTTCACTGTATGGAAAAATAGCAACAGTGACTTTTTTTTAAACATCTACTTTTTTGTTCCATGAAAAGTTACCCATACGGGTTTGAAAAAGGAATATTTTATTATTTTTGGCAAACCTATTACTTTAAAGGTGAGTGGGCCATATCATACCATGGTGAATCGGCTGAAGGCGCAGTTTATTTTCACGTCCGGCCGCAAGTGTTTAAATGCAAATGCATGTGTGCCCATTTGTGTGCTCCTGTTCGAAAACGAGGTGTGTTCAGCGCATTGTTGGCTCGTTGCTACTGGCTATTTTGAGGCAAATGAAAATGACTGCGCCATTGACCAACTAAAACCAGGTCCTAAGTCAATGGCGCAGTAATTTTTTGTTATAAAAAAAAAAAGAGCATGTTAGTAATATGCGCCTATAGGCGGGTGCACAACACGCGTACACTTTGCTTATTACACACAAGGCAGCAGCACACAAAATGCCAGATATAAAAAATTAAATGATTACAATGTAAAAGATTATTATTGTGCAGTCTACATAAATATAAAAATTCCTACGTCCTAATGGATAGTCATTGCATGTATCAGAATTAAGCTACCTATTTGCTCACGCATGAGCAACTACGTTTCCTCTCTGAGACGCTTCATTCTTTGCGCTTGCCGTGTAAATAGCGAATCCACCATAGCGCGAGCGCAACTGGCTCTTAAAGGGAATGGGAGATGAGACTCTGATTGGTTTATTGCCCAAAACACACCCATTACTCATTAAGAGAATAGGGACAACCCTTTTAGACCATGCGCCGGGCGCGCCGACCTTTTCCCCCATCGTTAAACTAACAAAAGTGGATTCGGACATGCCCTTAGTGCACCTGCGCCTTGCGCTTTAGACCATGCGCTTAGATTGTTAAAATAGGGCCCGATATGATGTTGAAATGGTTTTCTTATAACAACAAGTAAACCATTTGAAGGTTAATTCCCATTAAAAGTTTGATCATTGTGGCTAACTAAACATTGCATCCCAACCAGCACAACAGCAAAACTGGCTCAACCAATAGCATTAATTTGGGGGCGGAGCCATCAGTTAGTCAGACCAATGAAAAATGTGGGGAGCATAAGGGTGAAGTGTGTAATATCTGAGCAGATTTCCTTAAGACAAGCACATGTGAATTGTCTTAATTGATGTTAGCACAGTCTGTAAAGATCAATCTTCTGCACTCAAAGCCACTTGTGTTTGTTCTTGTTTGTTCGTTCATGTCAGAATCTTATCAAATATTTACTGCTACTCACATGACAAATGACACCAAAAACTGACAGATATTACAGAATTCTGACACTGAATTCACTGGGTGACAGTACAGCCTCATTTCTCTCCAAGACAGATGCTCGGCAATTCAGCGATCCTCCCTACATCTCACATGCTGCCTCGAAACATCATCAATCCCAGAGTCCCACTTCTTGAATTTCCCTCATTCCCTCCAAAATTCTTCATATGAAGACAAAATGCCACTCATATGGCTTAAAGCTTTGAACAATAATTTTCTCTTTTTCAATTCCATTCATCACTATTTTTGTTTCTCTCCAATATTCCTATGTGATCTCTCTTTTTATTTGACCCCAAGTTTCAACCATCACGATTTCTAATGATTGTGCCATTAGACTAGTATTGCAATTAAATTCTTTCTCAAGATTGAGCAATTATGAGAACTTAAGGCAGATGTTACAACAGCAAAAATGTCATTATCTCTGTTTGATTCATTTCTAATAATTAATTGATTCAAAACTCTGTTATGTCACCACTCAAACATGCTCACAGTTCAAGTGTCTGTCAAGTAGACATTTTTCATGTTATTGTAAAAACTATATATATATATATACAGTGGGTACGGAAAGTATTCAGACCCCCTTAAATTTTTCACTCTTTGTTATATTGCAGCCATTTGCTAAAATCATTTAAGTTAATTTTTTTTTCTCATTAATGTACACACCGCACCCCACATTGACAGAAAAACACAGAATCGTTGAAATTTTTGCAGATTTATTAAAAAAGAAAAAAACTGAAATATCACATGGTCCAAAAATATTCAGACCCTTTGCTGTGACACTCATCTATTTAACTCATCAGGTGCTGTCCATTTCTTCTGATCAAACTTGAGATGGTTCTACACCTTCATTTAAGTCCAACTGTGTTTGATTATACTGATTGGACTTGAGTGAAGCACACACATGTCTAGATAAGACCTACAGCTCACAGTGGCATGTCAGAGCAAATGAGATACAGTGAGTCAAAAAGACTGCCTGACGGCTCAGAGACAGAATTGTGTTAAGGCACAGATCTGGCCAAGGTTACATAAAAAATTTCTGCTGCACTTAAGGTTACCAAGAGCACAGTGGCCTTCATTTCTTAAATGGAAGACGTTTGGGACGATCAGAACACTTCCTAGAGCTGGCCGTCCGGCCGAAATGAGCTATCGGGGGAGAAGAGCCTTGGTGAGAGAGGTAAAGAGAACCCAAAGATCACTGTGGCTGAGCTCAGAGAGCCCAGTCGGGAGATGGGAGAAAGTTGTAGAAAGTAAACCATCACTGCAGCCCTCCACCAGTAGGGGCTTTATGGCAGAGTGGCCCTACAGAAGCCTCTCCTCAGTGCAAGACACATGAAAAGCCCGCATGGAGTTTGCTAAAAAAAAACCTGAAGGACTTCTCGGGTCTGATGAGACCAAGATAGAACTTTTTGGCCTTAATTCTAAGCGGTATCTGTGGAGAAAACCAGGCACTGCTCATCACATGTCCAATACAGTCCCAACAGTGAAAGCATGGTGGTGGCAGCATCATGCTATGGGGGTGTTTTTCAGCTGCAGGGACATGACGACTGGTTGCAATCGAGGGAAAGATGAATGCGGCCAAGTACAGGAATATCCTAAACGAAAACCTTCTCCAGAGTGCTCAGAACCTCAAACTGGGCCGAAGGTTTACCTTCCAACAAAACAATGACACTAAGCACACAGCTAAAATAACAAAGAAGTGGCTTCACAACAACTCTGTGACCATTCTTGAATGACCCAGCCAGAGCCATGACTTAAACCCAATTGAGCATCTCTAAAAATGGCTGTCCACCAACGTTTACCATCCAACCTGACAGAACTGGATAGGATCTGCAAGGAGGAATGGCAGAGGATCCCCAAATCCAGGTGTGAAAAAAACTTTCCAAAAAAAATAATGGCGGTCTTAGATCAAAAGGGTGCTTACAATACAGCAAAGGGTCTGAATACTTAGGGACCATGTGATATTTCAGTTTTTATTTTTTTAATAAATCTGCAAAAATGTAAACAATTATGTGTTTTTCTGTCAATATGGGGGGCTGTGTGTACATTAATGAGGAAAAAATTTTACTTAAATGATTTTAGCAAATGGCGGCAATATAACAAAGAGTGAAAAATTTAAGGGGGCCTGAATACTTTCCATACCCACTGTATATATATATATATAATATATAAAAGTAAAACGACCTATTGCTGTTTATGTTATTTTATGGTGCATATACATACAAATAATACATTTACTGAGTTCGAAACTGTGTTCAAACACATGCCTTGATAATTTTTAATAGATTAATTTTTTTTACTGTTTTAGATTACCATTCTGGTAATAACGGCTGCTGAAAATTAAAATAATCAGTCAATATTTATCTGTTTCAAAGCAAATACATAAAATTAAGATCATACACAATTATTAATGGGTATTTGCTAAAACAAGCATTAGTATTACTTATTAAGCCTGAACGTAATCACATAACTTATTGTGCTACATTTCTGCTATGAGCATGAATGATACATGGAATCAACTTACAAAACTACAATGGACGAAAAACGTGAACACCCTTAAGAACCCAAACAAACAGCCCTCACATTTGCTTCAGGATATGACCTTGCTCCAGTCCTCTAATATGAATTGTCTCTTTTTCCATAACGCCTTTTTCTATGCTATCATTACTCATCCATGGTCTCCCTGACACAGTAATGGTGATTTTTATTTCCACCATAAAATCTCGAAATAAACATAGATAAAAGGAGGGCGGCAGACGTGCTTGCTTAGAAGACAAAGAGATCAACAAAGCAGAGGGAAACTGGGCTGTGCCGACGCACAGAAATGTATCCCAGACTCCCAGTGTGACTGAACTGATCTAGAGACTGTTACGTAATAAGGCCAACACACACAAACACACAGATGCACACACTCAGCCTGAGATCTCTCTCTCTTTCTCATCCTCTTCATCCTGGGATCCAGAGGCCCAGCTCTTGGATAATGAATGAGCTGAATGTAGTGAACTGCATCTGACCACTGTGTCCTTTGGAGAACAACAAATGGATTGGCATGGGAAGAAGGTTGACAATGTCAAAGTTTATTCTAAAAGTGGTTGTGCCCTGAAAGGGTGATTCACCAAATATAACTGGACAGGAGTCACACTTCTCTGTTTTTGAGGAAACAACTATACACATTTTTTATCAGTCGAACTCCTTTGACCTAAAATATTTACTTGAAGTACACCTGAAATTTGCAGTTAATATTTCAATAATTTAACAATGTGTTCTCATGTTCACAATTCTCTGATGTCGGTTAATGGTCACATGACATGCAGATAATGTTGTTATTGTTAACTAAAAATCTTAAAATCATTTTCAGTGATTAAAAAGCTGAAATAAAATATAAATATTAGATGGAAAACTCATTAGATGAAAACTATATATATATATATATATAATATAATGTGTTGGGTGTGTGTGTGTGTGTATGTGTATACATTTGGAAAATAAAAAGAAATAAAATTACTTAAAGTAAAATTAAAAACTATATATAAATAAAAAATTTAATTTTAAAGAAAAAATAATAAATTTCAATGTAAATAATACTAAAATATATTAAACTACAATGTAATGTAAATAAAACTACATTTATCTATATAATAGTAAACTATTATCACTGCAGAGAGTTCATGAGTTGATGAAAAGCTAATCAATAATTGAATCATAAAAAAGTAAAAATGTTCAAATTAAACCATCAAAATAAAACTCTTACTAAAAAGTAAGAAACATGACCATTAACCAATGTCAGAGAACCATGAACATGTAAATATTAACTCAAAATCTCTAGAAGTACTTCAAATAAACATTTTAGGTCAAAGAGGTTTGGCTAAAACAACATTTTGGTCTATAAGATCTACTTATTCTTACGATGCTTTTGGGGAAAGCAGCCCTATATCAGTGTATAGCTAAATCTTTCCACTCAAAAGTTAGGATAAACAAGGAAAAATGATGTGTACAACAATGCTGCACTAAACTTGTAATGCAGGGACATCTCTAGTTGTTAGTCTGAAATGTAATTAGGTTAAATATTGCACTTTTCATCGCAAGTAGCATTAAAGGATAAAAATATATTTGCGACAGCCATTACTCACAGCACCTGACTAATCGCTGCTATTGTCTCTATCTCCAGCTCCCTCCCTCTCTCTCCCTCTCCGTCTGTCTGGTTGTACCTCATGTCACTCTCATTTGTCAGTATAGCTGCTACTCAAGCTGTTCGCGTCTCGTTCGCTCCGTCTCTGAATGAAATATTAATAGGACCTTTGACAACAGGACTGGAAACAGCCATTAACACGCAATTACCCAGAGACGTGATGTGTACAAACTACAAGGTCAACCTGCATCGGTGTTTTTCTTCCCGTCTCTGGCGTTCGTCTGTCGTCTTTGTCTTTCAGCCTCTGACCTTTAGACTGTCAGGTTTATCTCAAGCACTGCACTCACTGCATGATGACCATAACAACTGCACAGCGATGTCTGTAGATTTATAGCGGTGGTGAGGGCTGGAGGAAGGTTTCGCGATAACATCTTTACGATATGTTACTTAGGAGGTCTGTCAGTCACCTTGTAAGTGGACAAAGATGAGACACTACATAACACCGGGGCCCAATCCAGCCCCGTTCCGCTGAAGAAAAAGCTGTTTTTTTTACTAAAAAAAGAAAGCCAAGAAGTGGCTGTGAAAGCAGAATAATGTCCTAATCACATGGTTTTCAAACCTGTCTGGCTATATTTATGTTAAACACAAGTGAATGGCATAAAACTAGATTGCTCCAATTATAACCAACAAACTTTCTACAATGAAAGCGGATGATCTGGCATGTCACGCATTCAGGTAAGAGACACCCTGTTTTTATTTCTGTCATGCTTCTCTTGTCACTTTCATTTCTGTCTGAAATAAAATGATTTTATTCACAATCACTATGTAATTAAATAACATCTGACTGTTGCTTCAAATAATGACATATTGTATACTTCACAATGGCATAAAGACGCTGAATTTAATTATTTACACTATAGTGGATGGGTCTTTTCAAAACTAGGATTATGACTCATACACAAAAGACCTATAGGCTCGTTCTTCCTGTTATAAAAAAAACAAACAAAAGCTGGTGTCGGTATTGGACATCAAATTAATACTGACATTATATGTTGAATTGACATTGAATTTTGATCACCCGACGTCGCAACCGAAATGTAACCAAATATCAACGTCTTATGACGTTGTGTGCCTGCTGGGTTACAAGAAGTAATATTTAGAAAACTCAACATGGACGTGAACACAAAATCTTCAAATGAACAAAGCTGAAAAATGACACGATTGTCTCCTGTAGAGCTGCCTTTAAAGACATATTTGATGAACTTTGCAATATAGATACTGTTATTTTCCTGTTTATTACCGTAAAGCTGCTTTGAAAGTTCATTTTAAGTTTTTTTATATGTCTATATAGATTTTAAGTAGAGATTTCGCCCTTACGTTGTTAGTTGTTATACCCCCCCCCCCCCCCCGGTAACTTACATTAAACAAAGATGAGAAATGTTGCCTTGCAAACTAGCTAAAATAAAAAGTTGTTGTATATATTTTATATAAAAATTTAGATTGATTTAGTTTATTATTATTTAGGGATATTGCAGTTTATTGTATTTTACAAAGATAAAAATGTTTTTAATTAGTTAACAATAATAACCCTGCTCTAAAACAATCTGTATTGTATAAAGTGCTATATAAAAAAATGTGGCTTGACTTGACTTTAAATCATCCAAAACTTTTCCCCATTTCTTTCATTGTATGTGCCTCATTGCAACCTCCATTTTTGATTATTTAAAAGAAAACGAGGACAAATCAGCATTTTTTTTTTGTGGTAATGCTTTCGATTGAGTTTGTATTGAATCTAGAATATGCTTTAAGTCAGAAAAGCCATCATTCAGTTTTCAGAGTCATGGGCTGGAAACACAAGCCGGTTCTCAAACGGGTCTGGTGATTAGTTTGGCCGAGCGGATCATTTCGGTGCAAAAGCAGTAACAGATCTCTCACATTCATTCAGTTTCATTAAATTCTGAAATTCATACAGGAAGCATCATCTGATCCCTCACTGGCCATCAGCGATCATCGACGCGAGCTAAAAGCATTACAAACTAACAATGTCACTCCAATCTGAGTGGAAGTGATTGGCAAGCCTCCAAATGCACCTGTAAATCCGTTGCATCTGTCCACAGTCTCCCTGCTCCGTCCAGAGGTGTCCTTCGCCAAACCCTCCACCATTCGCTTTGCGGCCGCCACTTGACCTTCTCGCTGTGTTTGTCTTATTACGCCGCTGCTACAACATCAGAACATGCCAGGAATGCCAATGACATTAAGATCCTATCCAGGAAACGACCCCACATCCAGGATCGACTCCACAATATGTCAAAGCTCTTCTGCTATCAGAGCTCTGAAACAACTGTTGTTATCGTCTGCAAACTTCAAACACTGTGTGCTTGGGTTGAGAGTACATGAAAGGGTTTCTAAAAAGTAGATACAGAGCAATATCAGAGTTTCTGTGGTGAATTAGAGGCGAGGCAGACGCTTCGTCACGTGTGAGGACGTCTAACGCGGAGACAGACAAGATGGCTTATGGGGTGTGAAATTATCTGATGTGATTGAAATCTTGCCTCTGTCAAAGATTAACCCTTGTCAGTGTCTCACATATACGTTCTTATCGCTCATCGCAAAGCGGCAATGCAAAACCACCGCTGGGCAGGTCTCTGTGAGAAGTATCCTTGAGCTGTCAGTTTGATCTTCAGCTGTCCTTAAAGGAACAGTTCACCCAAAAATGAAAATTTGCCTGAACTTTACTCTCACGCCATCCAAGATGTAGATGAGTTTGTTTCTTCATCAGAACAGATTTGAAGAAATTTAAAACTTGTGGATTACTGTGACGTTTTCATCAGCTGTTTGGACTCTCGTTCTGACGGCACCCATTCACTGCAGAGGATCCATTGGTGAGCAAGTGATGTAATGCTACATTTCTCCAAATCTCTTCATTTTTGGATGAACTATTCCTTTAATCTTTCATTATGGTCATAAGACTACCAGTCCACTTCACCTAGTCAGTGTTTTCAAAGCCAAATATCAGCATTTTTCGCTTTAGATGTGACTATTTTCACTTTTAAAAGCATTAGAGTCCATGTCTGTGTTTTGTAGAGAAATGCTTCTCTGCTCAGCTGACTGGGCTAAGCATTCCTTCAACTGGATATTCCCAAATCTGTGCTTACAAAATGTGCTTTTGACTAGTACAGCATGAAATCTCTGGCAATACGTTCAGCTTGAGATTCCCAGCTGAATTCACATTAAGACGAACTAAAGCGGATTACATTCACAATGCTAATAAAACTTCTCATACAAATTTGCATGCCTTACAAAAAATTACCACGGTAGTGCAAACTGTTACTACACTTATTTGTACTACGATGTGGAAACATGATATTATCCACCAAAAAATTTGTAATTAATTAATAACAGAATGCAAACAACTACTCATATAAAAAAAAATGTTAAATTATAAATTACAATTTGCAACGTCATTCTACGTTGTATGTCCCTGATTAGTGCCTCTTGCTTAAAAGACATACAAAGTTGCATGTCAAGACAAAAACCCTGCTACTGCTGCTGTTACAGGCAAACACGTTTGAATTTAAAATGTCCATTTGACAAATCTTTTGTCAAGCATGTCTAGTGGTCTAAAGATCTCCTGACTCAATTATGGTGAAGACTGAAGAAAATATGCAGGAGGATTATTATTGAAATCACATCTGTCAGCTTTACAGTAATATTTAGTACAGCTCTTATGCTTGTGTTGAGACCCAGTGTCCATTATAATGGAAAAATCCTGTGTAAGACATGTAACTGTAATATGATACAACTTCACCTCAACCTGTCAAACTATTATACTACACTTATGCCATATGTTTCTGAATTGTGCCACAGTTTCAAATGAATATTTGTGACATTGCATCCACTGATTCCATTTAGTTATTCTTCAGGATTTGGGTGGTACAAAATGGCAAGACCCATAAAAATTGGACACGGGGTCACTGAAAGAACCATGTCAAATGTATGATTCGTTTACGAATCAGACATCACTATGCAGCCCATTTGAGCAGTTCATTGGAAAGAATCGACTCAAAATAGTGATTTATTCACAAATCAAGCTGGCTGCTTTGATTCTAAGAAGCCAGCAGAAAAATATGGGACACTCACAACTTGATTAATGAAATACTGTCTAGAATAATGTTTCTTAGGTACAATATATACAGTAAATGCTCTCATCAGACAAGAAATAAACCAGTAAAATTGGATGAAATTGGCTTGGTAAATGGGTTGACTGGCAATGACCACAGGAGCCATGAACTGCGAGAACAACGACTGTAGAAATAATCTAAGGTGTTGAGGTGGAAACAACAGTTACCATGGTAAGAAAAACCAAGGCTACAGTTTTCAATGCAGAAACCATTTCTCACAGTAAGTTTAAGTCAATTGCTGTAGCCCCATATCTTGTAGAAACAGCTTTTTTCCCCATGGGCTTCATATTGTATGTGTTCAGAAGGCTTTTCAGCCAAATTAAACAGTAAAACAGCCAAAAACGCAAAGGGTAGTACACAAAAGTGGCCAACAGAAATATAATTTTTCCTTAAATTCCATCACAAAGAGCTAACAACTTAACTACGATCTACATTACGCGGTCATTGCCGGTCAACCCATTTACCAAGCCAATTTCATCAAATTTTACTGATTTATTTCTTGTCTGATGAGAGCGATTACTGTATATTGTACCTAAGAAAAAAATATTCTAGACAGTATTTCATTATTCATGATGCGAGTGTCATATGTTCAGCTGGCTACTTAGAATCAAAGCTAGAGATGCATGATTTGTGAATGAATCACTGTTTTGAGTCGATTCTTTTCAATTAATGTACAAATACATTGAACTTCACAACATCTCTGCATGTTTACTGGTAGAACATTGTGTGTCTTACTCAAACTTGTACAAGCTTTAAATATCCTGGAAGATACAGACATTTGAGAGTCAGAAGGGAGAGACAGACAATAAAATATATGAAGAAAATATTTCAAGATATGCTGACCCTGAAAATCTTGCAGCATTCATTATTTTCATGGGAGATTAAAAACTATTAAACTGTAAATAGCGATCAATATTTTGCATACAGCACTGATGAGCACTTTCAGAAATTCCCAAGGGTAGGGTACTCAAGACGAATTAGCCTTCCGGGTTGGTCTACAAATTGACGTCATAAATTAAGTTGTTTTAAACTCCTGACATTCAAGGGTTAAAGTAAAGGCTTTTATTTAATTTATTTCCGCACTGGCACCTTGCATCATAAATTACTGCTTAATTATTAATTGACGTCTTGCAAAAACACGATTGTTTTTCTGCCACAGTGTCTCTTGCAAATGAATCAAATGACAGGACTCTGTCTGTGCACACACACACACACACACACACACACACACACACACACACATCACAATGGCCCATCGTAATTTTACCACCTGGCAAATCTCGTGGCGCGCAACAGGAGGGGGCAGAGGCCAACGCATGTCCGTTTCCCTTCGTCCTCATAAATTACCCATCCTCACTTCTCTCGCTATTGCATATGAACAGTGTGCTTTTGATACATGTGTGTCAGATGCAATCGATAAGACGAACAATAAACGCACGCGCAGACACCCTATCATGACTATGTGATGAGAGATGCGACCTGGTACGTGATAGATGACACCTCAAAGGCACAGGGTAAAGCTTTTACCTCCGGTACGCAACACACAAAACAAAAACCCCCCCCCCCCCCCCTTCGGTGCTGTGAATGTGTGAAAACGCGAACGAAAGAAACCTGGCTGCACCTGTTTGCGCGTTCGGCGAGTGACGGTTTGCAGTTGAGGACAAATTGAAGCCAAATCCAGTCGAAATGACCCTGGTAGACCAGTACGCCGAGCCGGTACGGGGTCGCAAACGTCTGCGTAGCCTCAAGGGCGGGCTTCTCAGTGAAAACAAACGAGAGGAATCCACCAAAGTAGCTCACCTTTTCCGTCCTCGTCCTCCCGATTCAGGTGCATGGCTGTTCGCCTTTGGCACGCCAACAAACGCTTGTTTCTTCTCTCAAGTCCACTCCAAGAAAAAGTCGAATCCAAAATGCGCTCTCGAGCTTCCAATGGGCGAGTGACCATGGAGCACCGCTCCCTGCTTATTTCTTTCTTTCACTCACTTGGTTTTTCTTTCCCAGTCCCCTCATTCGGCTGATGTCGGGAGATGGCAGTGAGAGGGTTTGAAGGGAGGGATGAGGGTGAGGAGTGGTGAGCTGTGTGTCCGTGTCACCGCCAGCTGATGGCACATCTCAGTTTATGTGGGTGAAGTCGCGTAAAACGGGACGCGTTTTGGTCAGTCACCGAGAGCGCGGTTAAAACAGCTCTGCAGGCTGCAGCTCTCGGGTTTATTTAAGCATTATATCTTGAAAATGTCACAAAAGAAACTATTTAAGCCCGAGCCATTTAAATGTCAGATGTCACGGGGTCAAGATAAAACGAGCCAATGAATCTGGACCGCAAAATCATAATTGTAAGTACTTTTTTTTTTAAATCATAAAGGTAAGTAAATGCACTTATTTTAATATGGCATCAAAATAAATGTTCAAATGTTTGTGTATGTGTATATATTTGGATACTGTATTCATGCAATATAAAGACCACATGTGCAATCTTGAATTTTCAAGAAAATCGTCAAATTGTATAGATTCATTAAGTGTTCCATTTTAGCTGATAAAATGGAACAGCAAATAAAAGCCTAATGGTTAGAGAGTTGGACTCATAACCCAAAGGTTGCGGGTTCGAGTCTCGTACCGGCAGGGATTGTAGGTGGGGGGAGTGAATAAACAGCATTCTCTCCCACCTTCAATACCACAACTTGAGCAAGGCACCGAACCCCCAACTGCTCCCCGGGTGCCACAGCATAAATGGCTGCCCACTGCTCCGAGTGTGTGTGTGTTCACTGCTGTGTGTGTGTGCACTTTGGATGGGTTAAATGCAGAGCACTAATTCCAAGTATGGGTCACCATACTCGGCCACATGTCACGTCACTTCACTTTAGCAAACTCATCATTAGCCAGCATGATTAGCCCTGCCCACTTTAGCAAACTCAGACCAATCAAATCAATTGATACATGGCAAGCATTAGTAATATGGTCGCATCGCTTCCGGTTCGTATGCTGCGTTAAATAGAGCTGTTTTACTCAAGATACCTTCAAAGGAGATACCGAAGAGTATCATAACCGATGTTCATCACAGGCCCTATTGTGTGAAGATTGCTTTTAGTTAAAAGTTATTTATTGCTTTTAGTTAGTTTCTTCTCGCTATCATTTTGATATTAAAATTGCTAATTAAAACTAGCTAGGTTATCTTAAAAATCCATAGATAATGCCATTAGTTCATACTGCTGTTAATAATTTCTCTGACAAGCGGATGCCTGTTTTCCGGTTTGGTCAGGTGATATTCGACATATACGCCTACTATTTCCCATTGGCAAATGTTTCCAAGAGTTTGCGATAATACACTACAGTGATGACGTATTTTTGTGGGCCAAACCAGAATTTCGGATCACCCTGGTTCCCTCGACAAAAACAGGATTTTTCCATTGGCTATTGACTATGAAGAAATAAGTCGGGGAGGCATTAAAGTTTGGTTCTTGCATGTTTTGTTCACCAGGATAATCTTCACAAATTAACAACACGGCATTCCTGGATTTTGAAGATTCAATACAAACAGATGTACAAGCTTATATCAACACACCACAGTCACATGACCTCAATGTCACCACCATTAAGCTTCTGACAACTCTTTCAGCCTTACTAAAAAAATTTTTTTTTTAAATCCCTGAAATTATTAGTTAGAATAGTTTGCAAGAGCATGATTATAAACACAATATCACTGTCAAAAAACACAGACAATGTAACCAGAAGTGTTAAGCGCTAACTCGTTTCTGGGCCTACAAAATACATCATTCCTGCAGCAGTCCAAGAACTCCAACCTTTGAACACTTTTGTCTATGTTTTGTCTTTTGCACTTGCTTGCTTTCTCGTAATCTCTCATTTGCTGCACGTGTGTTGCCTCTTTTTTTACATATTTGAGGAAGATGATGAAGAACTTCTTGGCTTTAGTTGGTGGTGTGTGTTCTTGTGGAATGCAAGTGTGTTGTAAGAATACATTCCTGGCCATACTACGTATATGTTGTACATATATCTTTTACCCGTATATTCTTTAAACTGTGACTTGACATTTATGCATTTGGCAGATGCTTTTGTCCAAAGTGGCTTACATTGTATAGTTCCCTCAGAATCAGGCCTATAACCCTGATGCTGCCAGGCTCATATTTGTTAGCTATGTTGTATTTTCCAATCTATCTGCCAGGTCAGTCGCTGTTTTGTATTCATTCCTGATGTATCTCTCTTTTTATATTTCAAGCTTGCAGCTGAACCATATTTATGCTGCTTTTAAGGGGGGTTTATAAAAATCGTTCATGCATAGTTGTAGCCTTGATCTAAGACACCTGGACTCTTTTTATATTTGTCAATTTTATCACACTTTAAAGGGGTACTATTATGCTCTTTTACAAAGTCTTGATTTTGTTTTGGGGGTGTACTAGAACATGCTCTCATGCTTGGTGGTTCGAAAAACGCATTATATTTCACATAATTTACATTATTAAAATAAATTTCTCCCCAGGCTGGCACAAACGGCTCGATTAGCTCTGGGTTTGATGAAGGTCCACCTTCCGAAAAAAAAAAAAAGTGTTGTGATTGGTTAGCTGTCCCAGTGCGTTGTGATTGGCCAACAGCTTAGACAGTGTTTCAGTACTGCAACGCCCCTTGCTCGGTCTTTCAACAAAAGCTTTTGGCTTTTACACTGTACTCCCTCATGTTGTGGAAGCTGTCCTCAGTAAAATGCGCAGCACACAATAGCAAATTGGGGTTATAATGCTCAGGGACAGAGTTAAAAAATAAATTGCAACCACTGTTTCCTGACATCATCCGCTTTCGGAAACCCAAACAAAGACTTTGGGCACAAGGTGAAAAAAAAAAAAAAAAACAGTGTTTCAGCGGTCACGCACCGGAGGAAGCGCTAGCGTCGTGCCACGTCTTTTAAAACGTCAAATCCTTTATTTCCAAGTGTAGGCACACCGGCGGTTGCCGGTCAGCTCTGCCCGCGGAGACCCAGTACGTCGTGTAGTATTTGTAAGAATTGTTCTAGACATGCCGAAAATTTGACGCTACAGCACAGCAGCTCTTCTTCTTCATTTTCTCGAGGCCAATAACTCCTGCAGCAGCTATTCTTCGTCATTTTCTATGATGCGCTCATCTAACCACAACCTCGCCCCTCCCCACACCCCAACCATTCGAATTTCTGTAGGCTGGAATTATTTGTAATGATATTCCAATGAGCAGCTTTGTGATATCACAAAGCCCGGAAAAAAAAACGCTGTAGTCCAAACGAGCCATTCGTTGTAGTTCTTGAAAAGGGATTTTTTTTTTTAACGAAATATCTCCCTTTGGAGTGTAACTTTCTAGATCTTTTTTATGCCCAAACATACACACACTGACTAAAATTAAAAAAGTGAAAAAAGCATAATAGGACCCCTTCAAAGGGTTAGTTCACCCAAAAATTAAAATTATGATGATGAAAACATACGGACTAAGGCCACACAAAATGAGATGAGGTGGTGTATCAGAACAACCGATTTGGAGAAATTTAGCATTACACCAATGGATCCTCTGCAGTGAATGGGTGCCGTCCGAATGAGAGTCCAACAGCTGATAAAAACATCACAATAATTCAATATTTTACATCACAATTTCTCTCCTAATTCAAACGAAACAACTTTTTCATTGGACAAAGCAATATTATGTATAGAGGACTTGTGTTTTAGCCAGAAGCAACTGTTTAAAGTTAAAACATCTTAATGATGGATTTGTTTCTTACAAACACGCAGATTTTCGCTTCACAAGACATTTATTGATGGACTGGTGTGGATTACCTGTAGATTATTATGATGTTTTTATCAACTGTTTGGGCTCTCATTCTGACGGCACCCATTCACTGCAGAGAATCCATTGGTGAGCAAGTTCAATAAATAGTTGCATTTATTAATATAAATCTGAATTAACCATTCTGAATTAATGGTTACAAGCCAAATAATATAGTTCATATGCATCTACAGATTTGAGTTTATCTGCATTTTGTAGCACAGTTTGTAGTGGTTTGACAGTATAGCGGCAGTTGTATGATGCCAATATTAAGTGACATTTGAAACCTTACCTAGAAAGCTTATCAATTTGGTCTTCACTGCATGTAATTAGCCAGTGTTGAGCCATTCCTGCTGATTTTCGCAAGCTATTTAGCATCTCTACTTGATGTTGGATGATTGACAGCTGATTGTGCTAATTATACCTTCTGATGTGCTGATGACAGCATTACCTGCACCCCACAGAGTTCCATCATACTCGGCGTGTTCTCTAAACATGCAGAAATGTCTGCTTTTATGAAGTCAGACTCATCTGGGATCACACTACATCGTGTGTCTCCTGAGACGATCTGTTTTCCCAGCTGGTGGAACAGCACAACAATTCAATTGACTCTCAGCTCACGGCTGCAGGTCCAGATCCTCCAATGAAACCCAGTGATACTGACGCCCCCTAGAGGATCTTCACTAGAGTTGCATTAGAATTCTAATGGAGAGGAAAGCAGCTGCCATGCTGCAGCGTCAGTCTGAGTGTTTTTGTATGAAGGTAATGCCTAAAGAAATGTTTCAGACTGGCTTCCAAAACAGCATAACATTGTGTCTAATGGTCTAGACAAAACTCAAGTAAGATTTAGACATACCAAGCCACATATTTAATGATTACAATGATTATTTTTGCAGTAAAAATGGAATCATGCCTTAAAATTTTTTAAAAGTGCAGTATGCAGGGTGTGAATCAGTGTTATTTTTGTTAGATACTGTTACGGTTGTAATTTTATTTTTTTATATATTTTTTATTACATAGGTTCTTTTACTTTTTTATTTATTTGTTTATTCTCTTTTGTTTTCCGGTCTATATAGTTTGTATTACTTTCCTGCCCTTAACACATATTTTGCTGGGGTGGAATCGATTCTTTTTCCTCTCCAGTCAGGTACATTAATTTCTATTAATCTTTTCCCTCCCCTTTATCTTTTCTTTCGTCCATTGTCCCTTTTAAAATGTTAGTAAATTTGTTGTTTTTGCATTATGCCTGTCTTTTATTAATTGTTTGCCTTAAAAATGTAAAAATTAGTGGTGAATCCTGTATTTAGTTACTTTTCTTGATATTTTGCATTGGTGTTGTCTTTTTCTTTGTTGTTATTTTGTTGTTATTTTTTCCTTTATTTTACTTGTTTTAAGTAATTTACAAATTTCATGCTTAAAAATTTAAAAAGGGTGTAATTTGTCAATTGTTTTGTCTTTTTATATTTTTAAAAATATTTCTATATAGTTTATATTACTTTTATTTTGGTTTTAGATTTACTTATTTTTGTGCATCAAGTTAAACTAAATGCAAATGAGAAATGTTGCCTTGGCATCTAGCTGATATTAAAAAAATATCTATATTTCATTGCCGTGAACTTCAAATTCAATTACAATAAAAAAAAATTGAAGGTTAAGACAATTTACGTTCTATAAAATGGACCTAAACAGACTGCACTCCTAAAATGATGTGAAAATCCTTCAAAACCCAGCTAAAAATCATTTTATAATTAGCACATTTCTTTTATTGTATAAATTAATTTAATTCTTTCAACCACTGCAACGTCAGATGCCATTTCTATTCTTTCTATCAGCTGCCAAACTGTATGCACAGGATTGTGGGAGATCACAGATGCAGCGATGCTGCTTTGAAAAACCGGCCGGTGAAGGCAGAATGCCTTAGTAGACAGACTGATAAACACTGGACTCAGACGTGCCTTACAGCCCTCCTACCTGCGAAGGCAGCATTTTTCTGGTTTCAGACAGTATGTCTAGATCAGAAGAAACAAAATGTAATAATTTCTGTGGAATCTGAGATTCTTGTGCAAAAACACAGACTCAATGAGAAGAATGTTGAATATCCTTATAGGTCAAGTTTTAGTAATTGTTGTGTTTTTTGATTATTTTTCTAAATTTTAGTTTGTACATTTTGTAAACTTTAGTCATTTTTTCATGTTTTTGTCTTTTTTAGTATTTTATGTGTTTAAATTCAGTTTTCATTTTTAATTTTAGTTTAAGTTTTAGTCATTTTGTCATGTTTTGTTATTAGTTTTAAGGACATTTATGCTTTGTGTAAATCAGTGTTATTTTAGTATAACTGAGATACTATCAGAGCTTTTATTAACATTTTGAATTATTTTGATCTTTTTCATTTTAGTTCAGGCTTTAGAAATTTTGTAGATGTGTGTGTCATTTTTATTAGTTATTGTTTATTTTAAATGTCTATATACTTTTTATTAATTTCATGCTTTAAAAAATGTAAAAGGACATTTATGGTGGGTATGAATCAGTGTTATTTTAGTGAGGTTTTTTTTTAGTATAATTAAGATATCATAGTTTTTAATAATATTTTGAATGAGATTTTATTTTTATTTTCCATTTTCATTTTAGTTAAAGTTTTAGTAATTTTGTGTGTTTTTGTCGTTTTTATTAGTTTGTTTATTTTGGTTTCAGACAGTCGGTCTAGACCAGAGATACCAAAATGAAATAATTTATGTGGAGTCTGAGATTCACTGACTCAATAAGAGCAATGTTGAACGTCCTTGAAAGGCCTTGAGAGCCTCTGTGTCCTTTTGAATAATGCATTTATCCCCCTACCCTAGTAAAAGCATATGCATTTCATAAAGTACAAATGCAACCTGAAAACCGCCATGAGTTTGTTATTACTTCATAGATATTAGGTAGAGTAAACTCTACAGCATTCTATTACTTAATGCATTTCCAAGGACAGAAAGTTGCTTGATTTATGTGATCTTCTGACTTTGGCTGTAAAGTATTGTTTTTGCATAAAGAATGTTGAAAAGGGAAAACAGACTGAGGGCATCGGGCATCAGTCGGCCTTTCATTGTGTGTGTGTGTTTTTTTATTCTGGTGGGGACTTAAACCTGAATACACACAGACTCATGAGGACTCATGTCACGGTGGGGTCCTAAATTGTGGTCCCCACGGGTACAGAAGCTTATAAATCATACAGAATGAAGTTTTTTGAAAATCTAAAAATGCAGAAAGTTTCCTGTGAGGGGTAGGTTTAGGTGTAGGGTTGGTGTAGGGCAATAGAATATACGGTCTGTACAGTAGAAAAACCATTACGCCTATGGAGAGACCCCACAAGGATGGCTGACCAGACGTGTGTGTGTGTGTGTTGTGTGTGTGTGTGTGTGTATCTGCTGGGGGGTTAACCTTGACTTAGAGTAGCCAAACACCTAAGTGAGAGATAGGACCTGATATGCTGGCTTCTTGTCATTGCTGGCTCGTTGATATCACACGATCACTCCTACATCAGAGTCTCTCTCGCTCTCTCAATTCATACTGCTTTATTGGCATGACATACTTACATATTGCCAAAACATTGTACATAGCAGAATAAAAACAAACAAAACAAAATACATATAATATACATCCATTAACAAAACAGAAATACATGTAAAATACATCCATATATACATTTATATAAACATTGATGGTACTACTAATGCAGATGTGTTCACTCTTTAACTCTTAGTTTGTGGCATTTATAAATACGATGTGCTACCAAAGAGGAAGTAGGTCCTTCACCAAGTAATATTCTTAATTTGTCGTTTTCATGGAGTGACTGGAACTCAGGAATGTTCTGCTGTATTTGACTGATCAGTGAGTCTCTTAAGGATGTGTATTTGTCACAGTGAAGGAGGAAGTGTTCCTCCGTCTCAACTGATCCAGATTTACATTCATTACAGATTCGCTATTCTTTAGGTAACCACATCTTTTTATGTCGTCCTCTCTCTATGGCCAGCTGGTGGTCACTCAGACTGTACTTCATCAGTAAATGTCTGTGTGTTATATTCCTGACTGAGACCAGATAGTCAGCCAGACTGTACTCTCTGTTGAGTTTCAGATAACATTGGAGACGAATTTGGTCTTTGGTTTGTTTTTTCCAATGCTGTATGTATGTCTCATTCTCTTCATTCAGATTTTCTTTTATTCTTCCATGTTTTTCAGGGTTGGTGATATCGAGTGCTTTGTTAGTCAGATCTGACACCATTACACAAAGATGACTTTTTTGAGCACTCCTTTTTTGTGTTTTTAGTGCTTTAAAATGAAGAGAATCTTCCGAACTAGAGTTTAAGTGGATCCAGAACTTTAGAACTCTTTTTTTAATGATTAGATTTAGGGGGAGACGGCTTAACTCGTCTCTGCAGGCATTATTAGGTGTGTTTCTGTGGACATGAAGGATGCTTCTGCAGAACTCTACATGCAGAGCTTCTAAAGGGTGTTTGTGCCAGTTCTTATGACTGTAGTTACTCACTGGGCCCCAGATCTCGCTTCCATACAGGGCAATAGGCAGTATGACACTATCCAAAATCTTTGTCCAAATTCTGATGGGGATGTTTATTTTGAATAATTTCATTCGTATGGCATGCAGTGCCCTGCGGGCTTTTGTAAGTAATGTTTTAATTGCCAATTTGAAATTTCCAGTGGGAGTTAAAATCAGACCAAGATAATTGTAAAGCATGTTGAAGTGTGGTGTTGTTTAAAGTAAATATATGTTTATGTTCTAGATTTTTTCTGAAATATCATAATCTTAGTTTTTGGGATGTTGCCGTCTAAGGCCCAATCATGGCAGTATTTAGTTAAAATGTCAAGGTTGTTCTGGAGGCCTTCTGGTGTTTTAGATAGAATTAGCAAGTCATCTGCATACAGTAAATATTTGACTTCTGTGTCGAATAATTGTAGTCCTGGACTGTTTGATTGGTCCAGTGGATCTGCCAGTTCATTGATATATATGTTAAATAAAGTTGGGCTGAGGCAGCAGCCCTGTCTCACTCCTCGCTGTTGAGAAAAATAGTCTGTCCTTTGCTGTCCAATTTTTACTGCACATTTATTTTGGTTATACATGTTTTTAATTAAGTCATACTGTATATTCTACCCCCTATGCCACTTTGAATGATTTTATAAAACAGTCCATTATGCCAAATGTAGTCAAATGCCTTCTTAAAATCTATGAAGCATGCAAATATTTTTCCATCTTTCTTTTGGTGTACATTTATTAATGTGTGTAGTGTGTGAAATGGTCAGTGGTTCCTATTAGGGGAGGACGCCAATTTGAGATTTGCGATGACTTGTCTGCTTTAAGAAGATGAAATCCAAAAAGTGATTATGAGCAAAATACTTTCCCAAATTGACTGGTAACAGATCCCTCTGTAGTTATATCGGATCTGTTTGTATCCACCTTTTAAAGATAGGAGAGAGAGAGATGAGTCCTGTGTTCCAGACCTCTGGAAAATGCCTGAACTCAAAATCAAGTAAAAAAGTTTGAGTAATGCAATCTGAAATTCAGGAGAGCTGTTTTAAAATATCTCGTTTTTTATGTTGTCAGGGCCACAGGATTCCTTACATTTGAGGGATTTCAGTTTTCCAATAAGTTATTGTTGGGTTATTGGATAATCTAGTGGATTTTGGTTGTTTTTGATACATGATTCAAGAGCATTCCATTTTTCAAGAACTTTTAATTGGTTGGGATTTTTCAGAGGGTCAGTTTGATGTGTATAGAGCTTCTCAAAATAACAAGAATCTTTCAAATTTTGACCCGATATCCTGGTATATGTCTAGTTTTGTGGCTTTGTATTGTTTAAACAGTTCCACATGCTCCAGAACTTACACTGATCAATTGTGTTTTAAATCTTTTGAAGTGTGTTGTTATAATAATCGAGTCTCTTCTGTCTCCGTATTTTTTTATTTATTGTTTCAGAAGTTCTGAGTGCTTTGAGTGTAATTCTGAGTTGACTGGATCTTTGTATTTTTGATTTGAAATAAATCGTTGCTCTTGTCTTATTGTTTTACAGTCATGGTTAAACTACTTTTCAGAAGGTTTTTGTTTAGCTCGATTTTTGTGTTTACATGTGGTAGTTTCAATTAAATTAGAATTTTTTGAATTTTTTTCAAAAATGTCATTAATATGTTTAATTGCTAAAATTTATTCCTTTCCAATTATTATCATATGCTGAATTGTTAAACAGTGTTATGGAATTGACTATTTCATTTGACTTCAATACTTTAATATATGTTTCAGCAGCACTACGAGTCCATCTACACTCTTAAAAATAAATGTGCTTCACGATGCCATAGAAGAACCTTTTTGTCTAAATGGTTCCATAAAGAACCTTTAACATCTGAAGAACCTTTCTGTTTCACAAAAAACGTTCTTTGTGGTGAAAAAAAGTTATTCAGATTATAAAAAGGTAAGACAAGTTCGGTTCTTAAAGAACTTGATGAATGGTCTTTGGCGAACCAAAAATGGTTCTTCTATGGCATCGCTTTAAGAACCTTTTGAATCACCTTTATTTTTAAGAGTGTATATGGTGTTTTGAGTTTATGTAGATGAATTGGCTTTTTATGAATTTCCCTTGATTTGATGTTTCCCCTTTAATGAGAAGATTGATCTGGTTGTAATCAGACAGGGGTGGCTGAGCTTTGACAGTAAATGCACTGAAATGGGAAGGGCTTATATTTGATATGGCATAATCTACAACACTGTCCCCGAGATCTGAGCTATAGGTAAATTGTCCACAGGAATCGCCTTTGATTCTACCATTGAGGATATAAAGACCTAAAGTTTGACAAAGGTGGGCTACCTCTTTCCCGTGCCTATTGACTCCAGTATCCTGGTTATTTCTTCTAGGTAGAGTACTGAAGAGACCTTGGGGTATATGTGTGAACAGATGTTTATCTCCTGAACTATCAATATAGTCTAATTCTGAGCCAGTTCGAGCATTTAAATCTCCACATAGTAAAATTTTCCCCAGAGTTTGATATTGATTAATTTCTTCCTGTAAAGTGTGGAATACTTCATCGTCGTAGTATGGGGAATCTGATGGAGGAATGTAAATTCCACAAATAAAAAGGTCTTTATCTAGAATTCCAAAGCTTTTATCCAACTTTAACCAAATGTGATTTTTGCCTTGCTGTACTGGTGATGTAAAAGGGGCAAGGTCATTTTTTATCCATATGACTAAACCTCCAGAATCTCTACCACGATGTATTGAGTTGAGTTTCCATGAGGGCACTATGATTTCAGAGTAACTTGCAGGACACTGAGTGGACACATCTGATCTACACCATGTTTTAGAGCACAAACCCTGAATATTCCAAAAGCTAATATTTAACATTTGATATGATCAGCGATTAAGCAATACTGCTGTTTATCTGTATATCGCATGCATGGATTCCTATTTCGCATATGGGAACGGTTGGATTTTGCACGCATGGATTCCTATTGGAATGGCTGGATTTAGCACGCATAGATTCTTATTGGAATGGCTCGATTTTGCATGCATGGATTCCTGCTGGAACAACTGGATTTCACATGCATGGATTCCTATTGGAATGACTGGATTTTGCATGTATGGAATCCTATTTCATATATGGGAATGGTTGGATTTTGCACGCATGGATTCCTATTGGAATGGCTGGATTTTGTATGCATGGATTCTTATTGGAATGGCTGGATTTTGCATGCATGGATTCCTATAGGAATGACTGGATTTCACGTGCATGGCTTTCTATTGGAACAGCTGGATTTGCATGCACAGATTCCTATTGGAATGACTGGATTTAGAATGCATGGATTCCTATAAGAATATATCATTCCAACTGATTCTTATTGGAATGGCTTGATTTTGCATGCATGGATTCCTATTTAGCATATTGGAACGGCTGGATTTTGCATGCATGGATTCCTATTGGAACAACTGGATTTCACATGCATGGATTCCTATTGAAACGTCTGGATTTCGCATGCATGGATTCCTATTTTGCATATAGAAACGGTTGGATTTTGCATGCATGGATTCCTATTTTGCATATAGAAATGGTTGGATTTTGCATGCATGGATTCCTATTGGAATGGCTGGATTTCACATGCATGGATTCTTATTGGAACGACTGGATTTCTGATGCATGGATCACTATTGGAACGACTGGATTTCGGATGCATGGATTCCTATTGGAACGACTGGATGACTCCTTTAGGAATGACTGGATTTTACATGCATGAATTCCTATTGGAATGACTGGATTTTGCATGTATGGATTCTTATTGGAACAACTTAATTTCCCATGTATGGATTCCTATAGGAATGACTGGATTTCGCATGCATTTATTCCTATTGGAACAGCTGGATTTGCATGCACAGATTCCTATTGGAACGACTGGATTTCGCTTGTGAAACTTCACAACATAACGGCAAATGAGGCTGCACTTACAAGCTCTACTTTAAAAAAATGCATCTCTCATATGAACCCCTTTGTGAAGATTTAATCCCCAATGTTCCCAGCTCCCCTATTGCTTCTCGGTTACAAAGTGACTTCACTGGCTGCACATAAAAAGATCTGGCTTCATTATGAGCAGAAATCAGAGGAGAATGTAGACGGCAGACAGATATTCCCCAAGGAGCAGGCAAAGACACGAATGCAGTTATTAGAGCTGTCCATGCATCGCATGTATACTCCGCTACTCCGTGTGTTCTTCCTGCGAATTCGCAATCAGCACCTCGAGCTCGGCCATTTCAGGACTATGATGAAATGGATCTCCCAGAATAAGTTTGCGCTGCCGCCACTTCTGTCTTATGCTATGAGACGAAATATACTCCCAGCACACAAAACATACAAAAATCAATAACAGCGGCCACCGGGGAGATAGAAAATTTTTCAGAGATGAGGCCAGAGAAGTATGATTAGAGCAGAGAGGAGATGACAGAGATTAGAATGAAATAGAGAGATGCCGGGCCACTACAGTGCACAGATGAAAATAGCAACCGGTGGAGAGTTCAAAACATCTCTTTGGACAGTACGATGTGAAAGCTATTAAAAGCCTGTCATGGAAGGGAGCTCTGTGGTCCGAATACTAAATGTGATCTAAAGCCCCTGCAGATACAATCACATATCCAGCAATCAATGCATTTCTCCTGCCACCTTGATTTGCTTGAGTGGTTAGCAGCATGTCTGCCCACAAACCCTTATGTTCGCTCATTGTACATGTGCTTGCAAGGCAGAAATGTATTAACATTCCTCACACTGAAAATGATTTTCTGACTTTCTGTGTTTTTCTCTTCTCTGTTTTTGCAGTATATCTAAACATTCTTAAATCAAGACATCTTTACTTGAGAGGCAAACTGACATAAGAAGTCTTGTTTTTCTGAAAAATTAAGAGAGTTTATGCTTGAAACAATAAAAAATATCTGCCAATGGGGTTAGAAAAAGAAACTCTTGTTTAGGCGTAAATTTGCTTAATTCTTATACACTGTTCAGAAAAACAAGACTGAATACCTTAGACTGACTCATTTTGCTTCTCAAGTAAATATGTCTTGATTTAAGAATGTTTTGCTATTTGGACTGGAAAACAGGACAAAAATACTGAGTAAGTAATTGATTTTTGCGTTGCAGATATTCTGCTCAGGGTTCTGTTCTAAACCTCTAACCTTAAGCAACAAGTTCTGCAGTTAACTCAGTCTGTAACATACAGACTTCATTTAAAATGTGTTTTGAAGACAGACTTAGCTGTACATAGCTTACATAAATCACAAAGGATTATGTTTTAATGCACAGACACAAGCTCAAAGAAAGCATTCCTTTTGGTTCTAATAAGACCAAGGTAAATACAATTCAATAAAACACAGCACTGAGGAAACCAGCAGTGCTTGATTTCACAAAACACTTTGTAATTACAGATCTCATAAAGTCTTGTCACATGATCTTTCAGAAATCATTCTAATATGCTGATTTGCTGCTCAAGAAACATTTCTGATTATTATCAGTGTTTTATTATTAACAATTGTGCTGCTTAATATTTTTGTGGAAACGGTGATACATATTTGTTCAGGATTCTTTAATGAATAGAAAGTCCCAAAAGCAATTATTTGAAATAGAAATATTTTGTAATATTATTCATGTCTTTACTATGATTACTTTTTATCAATGCAATGTATTCTTGCTAAAAAAAAAATAAATAGAACAAATTGTCTTCAGTTAAAATATTGTTTTTTGGTGCATGACACAATTTCAATTAACTAAATCTGTGTAATTTAGCAATAATTATCTGTTGATTTTAGCTTTAGCATGGAACCAAGTGTGGCCTACAAACAACTCAAACCAGTCCGGATCTTCTAACGCAAGGAAACATCGGCTCTGCTCCAAAACTCAGTGCTCACTAGCTTTTGGAACAGAGCTATTGTCGTCCTGTACTGATAGATGAAGCTGATGATGAAAACCGGTCCTCAAAGCTGATCTGAAACTTCTGCAGTCCAAATACAAGCCACTGTTCCAAGATCAGCACCTTCATCTACAGTACAGATTCAGCGTTTTTGTCCAGGCAGGAGACTGAGAACAAATTCCCCGACTCCCAGGAAGTACACCACCTGTGCAATGCCGAACAGCGGCGCGATGACCAGTGCGCGACAGTAAGAGCCCTTCAGGAAAGCAGAGGGGCCCTCGTGACGAAGAATCTTACTGATGATGAAATGTTCAGAGGACAAAAATAAGAAACAATGTTATGGAAATACTTTGATAAATGAGTATGCAAGAATAATTTTACCTGATGCAATCTTTCACTCCGCTGTAAGTGTCCTCATGACATCCACGGGCCAAAGACTGAAGCCTGGTCTTTACCACTGCAGCACAAACACACACATTCAAACCATTAGTCTGCATTCACAAAATACTGTCCCCCCTTAATCATACTGGTAGCGCTGTAATAATACTGATGATATGATATCATGTTTGCTGATTTTATTATGGTTCTTTTAGGGGGAAAAAGGAAACTACTACTATTAATACCACACTTGCCAATTTAGATACTTAGGCTGTTGCTATGTATAAAATAGTCACTGCTAAAATGCATTTGAGATGCAGTCACTTTCATTTTGGTTCACTGACATATGACTTAATTGCATCTGTTGTAAAAAAAAAATGTTTATGTCATACTAAAGTGTCACACACCATTACACACATAACTTTTTCCTCCTAATCTGTAATTTTTAACACTGACTCTTGTAGGCAAAACATATTCAAATGTAATTGACTACTTATGAAATGTTTGGGTGATGCTAAAATAGAGGAGCAAACTGTGCACCCTATGGATTTAATATGAAATGCAATTATTTTTAATTAAATAAGGGACCACTCAATAATATTTGGCATGGTTGACAAAACTACATTTGACGTGTAAACATTTTATTCTATATTTCTTGTATAAAAATGACAATATACATATTTACATAATATTTGTATATAAGAAGAATGAGAAGAGAAAGGTTTTTATATTCGTATTTATCTAATATGTATTTACACATATTTATATCATATTATTATATTTAAACTAAAGAAAATATTAAAAGTCATTATATTATTATTTATATTTTATTATATCCATGGTGTGTCATTATTAAAAATATAAAACATATTTTATATAGTAAAAACAGTTCAATCAAATATAAAAGTCTAATTTACCTGATATTTTTGTGTTATGATTTTATGCTGCCATGTGTGTTAGCTTAGAGAGCTATACACTACACTCTACTGATAAACTCGGATCTCCTGGTGCTTCATTCAGGAGTGTATATGTATAATGAATGGAGTTATTCTGTAGAGTGCATCTCAATAAATTAGAATGTGGTGTTAAAGTTCATTTATTTCAGTAATTCAAACTCAAATTGTGAAACTCGTGTTACTCTTTTAATTGTGATGATTTGGCTCACATTTAACAAAAACCCACAATTTCACTATTAAACAACTTAGAATATGGTGACATGCCAATCAGCTAATCAACTCAAAAACCTGCAAAGGTTTCCTGAGCCTTCAAATGGTCTCCTCAGTTTGGTTCACTAGGCTACACAAACATAGGGAAGACTGCTGATCTGACAGTTGTACAGAAGACAATCATTGACCCCCTTCACAAGGAGGGTAAGCCACAAAATGAATTGCCAAGAATGCTGGTTCACAGGTAGTGCTGCGAGTGCTGTATCCAAGCATGGTAACAGAAACTTGAGTGGAAGGAAAAAGTGTAGAAGAAAAATATGCACAACCAACCGAGAAAACCGCAGACTTATGAGGATTGTCAAGCAAAATCGATTCAAGAATTTGATTGAACTTCACAAGGAATGGACTGAGGCTAGGGTCAAGGCATCCAGAGCACACCAAAAAAAAAGGGGGGGAATTTTCAAGGAATTTGGCTACAGTTGTCGTAGTCCTCTTGTTAAGCCACTCCTGAACCACAGACAAACGTCAGAGGCGTCTTACCTGGGCTAAGGAGAAGAAGAACTGGACTGTTGCCCAGTGGTACAAAGTCCTCTTTTCAGATGAGAGCAAAAGTTTTGTATTTCATTTGGAAACCAAGGCTCTAGAGTCTGGAGGAAGGGTGGAGAAGCTCATAGCTAAAGTTGCTTGAAGTCCAGTTTTAAGTTTCCACAGTCTGTGATGATTAGGGGTGCAATGTCCTCTGCTGGTGTTGGTCCATTGTGTTTATTTGAAAACCAAAGTCACTGCACCCGCTTACCAATAAATTTTGGAGCACTTCAATGCTTCCTTCTGCTGACCAGCTTTTAAAGATGCTGATTTCATTTCCCAGCAGGATTTGGCACCTGCCCACACTGCCAAAAGCACCAAAAGTTGGTTAAATGACCATGGTGTTGGTGTGCTTGACTGGCCAGCAAACTCACCAGTTCTGAACCCCATAGAGAATCTATGGGGTATTGTCAAGAGGAAAATGAGAAACAAGAGACCAAAAAATGCAGATGAGCTGATGGCCACTGTCAAAGAAACCTGGGCTTCCATACCACCTCAGCAGTGCCACAAACTGATCACCTCCATGCCCCGCCGAATTGAGGCAGTAATTAAAGCAAAAAAAGCCCCTACCAAGTATTGAGTACATAAACAGTAAATGAACATACTTTCCAGAAAAAGTTTTTTTTTTTATTGGTCTTATGAACTATTCTAATTTGGTGAGATAGTGAATTGGTGGGTTTTTGTTAAATGGAAGCCAAAAATCATCACACTTAAAGAACCAAAGACTAAAACTACTTCATTCTGTGTGCATTGAATTTACAAAACACGAGTTTCACAATTTGAGTTGAATTACTGAAATAAATTAACTTTTCCACGACATTCTAATTTATTGAGATCCAAATCAGTCACTTATGAGGTTCCATTTCAGTTAAGATGCTGTATAGGACATAGACAGCAAGGCAGCTAACTAGATTTAGGAACAGCATTTGTGAGGAGTAAACATTGAGGATTCAAATAAATAAACATTTACTACATTGCCATATTTTTTTATGATTTGTGTGTATTATACCCAATCCTGGCTTTTGGCCCATTTAATTTTTCTGTTCAACGTGAAATTGTATTTCTTGTTGTTATATACACTTAACACTATTCAAAAGTATTGGGTAAGTATTTTTTTTTTCTTTAAAGAAATAATACTTTTATTCAGCAAGAATGCATTAAATTAATCAAAAGTGAAAGTGAAGACATAATGTTTCAAAAATATATATTTCAAATAAATGCTGTTCTTTTCCATTTTTATTCATCAAAGAAACTTGAAAAAATTATCAAATTAAGCAGCATAACAGTTTTCAACATTGAAAAATGCTTCTGGAGCAGCAAATCAGCATATTAGAATGATTTCTGAAGGATCATGTGACACTGGCGACTGGAGTAATAATGCTGACAATTCAGCTTTGCATCACAGGAATAAATTAAATTGTAATATGTATTCAAATAGAAAACAAAAATTAAAATTGTAATAATATTTCACAATATCACTGTATTTTTGATCAAATAAATGCAGCCTTGGTCAAAATAAGACACTTAATATATATTTAAGACAATATATAAGACAAAAATATATATTTATAAAACATATTGCTCCAAACTTTTAAATGGAGTACACCTCATTAAATCCACCCATTCACACATCATATACGCTATCTCACCGTCCACAGGGTTGACCGCAACAGCTGCGGCGCAGCCTGCAAAACAGCCAGCGAGGAAGGAGATGTAAAACGGAGCTGAACCGTCAGCGTTCCTCCTGCCCAGGCTATTCAGGTTAGCAAACAGTGGGAAGTAGATGATGGAAAAGGGCACATCCCTGAGGGAGAACACACCAGTGTGAGATAAAGGATGGAGAGAAAGCACATTATGGATAAATGCGTCCCGCAGTTTGAGTGACTCTGTTGGACTACCGTAATAGAGTGGCCCCCAGTCCCTTATAGAGACCAGTGATGCCTTTGTCCTTCAGCAGATCTCTGGAGAGTTGGAGGGCCGTGGGAGACTTCAACTGAACAACATTCACTTTGCCTCCGCCTCCTCCAGCATGCTGGCCAATGAGCTTCCTCTGGGCCTCTGTCAGAGACATGAGATATGGTCAGAATAGCATATTACTCATACTATTTTATATACACTACTGTTCAAAAGTTTGAATTTGTTTTATAGAAATGAATGCTTTTATTCACATTAAATTAAACACATTAAATGACCTTAGAGACATTTATAATGTTACAAAAGTATTCTAGTTCACATAAATTCTGTTCTTTTGAACTTCCTTTTTGTCAAAGAATCCTTAAAGCATATTAGAATGATTTCTGAAGGATCATGTGACACTGAAGACTAGGAGTAAGGATGCTGAAAATTCAGCTTTAATCACAGGAATAAATTACATTTTAAAATATATTCAAATAGACATCTTTTTTTTATAATTGCATTAATAGTTCAGAATACTACAGTTTTTACTGTGTTTTTAGCAATTAAATGCAGTCTTGGTGAGCATAAGAGACTTGAAATACAAGTATACATTTTTATTTTCAAGAATAACTAGACGACACTTGCTAAATTAAACATGCAACACAAAATAGGTCTTGTTACAACAATGTAGCATGCTAAAGTTTCAATTCTAACTAGTTTCAATTTAGTTCTTGCTTTATGCATATGCCATGCTACTTTTGGAATCAGACTGTTGCACACTGCATACAGCATTGAATGTATATGGTGCAGTATACGCAACATTTCATGTTCTCTGCTACACTGTTGTCACATGCCTACAATGCATGTTTAATTCAGCAAGCAGAGACCTGTTATCATCCATGGTTCATTTTGTGGTCAAGGTCAAGATAAGTGCATTGCATTCTGGGATGCAACATTACAGTGTGCATGCCACATTTTGCCAAATGGAGTTCCTCATCCAGTATTCTGTGCATGCAGACATTTTGTATAGTGCACACAATATACATATTGCACACTGTAGAATAGTAGGGGGGGGGGGGGTCATTGATACTATGCGCCCCATAATCACAAGCCACTTAAGCGGACATGAGACAGTTTTCTATCTTTTACCTATTCTGCCGGCATCCTGCAACTGGATCTTTAGCATCTCCATAGGAGTGGTTACAATCACCTCCCAACACAAACCGCATACAGACAGAAGTTACCAATACCATTCAAGACATTTCAGTTTAAAAGCAGATATGTGAGGATTGCTCCATACAAATGTGTGTTATTTAAGATGTAAAGGCATCTAAATTGTTCTTTTGAAATGAGGTCAGTAAGATGAATTAATAATATAGAAATAAATGATTTTTCTGTCAGCAAGGATGCATTAAATTGATCAAAAGTGACAGTAAAGGTTTTTACTTTGTTACAAAAAAATGAACATTTAAAATAAATGCTGTTTTTGGCTTTTTCTATTCACATAAAATAAAAATAAAAAATAATGTATTATGGTTTCACAAAAAAAAAAAAAAGGCAGCAAATTGTTTTCAAAATGGATAATAATAAGACATGTTCTTTTATTCGAGCAGTAAATCAGCATATTAGAATGATTTCTGAAGGATCATGTGACACTGAAGACTGGAGCAATGATGCTGAAAATTCAGCTTTGTTCACAGGCATAAATTACATTTGAAAATATATCAACATAGAAAACATTTATTTTAAATTGCAATAATATTTTTTTTTTTTTTCACAATATTAAATTATCAAATAATTGCAGCTTTGGTGTGCATAAGAGACTTCTTTCCAAAACATTAAAATCATACAGACCCAAACTTTTTATTTGACTATTATTTCTTATATTTCTATAAACACACGTTTGAACATTTTGCCCAACATCTGAGTGTTTTGCAATGCCAAATTTGCATTTTGGGTGCACCACGTTCCTTCTTAGCAGTACTTAAGCCAGAACATCACTTTAAGAAACTCATTACTTTCAGAAAAATAAGCAGTTTTGTGTGTGTGAGGAATGTGGGTCCTATGAGTGCAGCAGAGACACTAACTTGGCAGGTACCAGCACCGCAGCCAGCTAACATTTCTCTGACCAACGTCAACTTCCGTCTGGGAGAGAGCCAGAAAAACAGAAAGATAAAAAGAGAGCATTATTTTTAGACGACGATAAGCCCGTTTTCTCTGTAAACAAGTAGCTTTGGGGTCTGACCCTCATCGTGTGATGACATCACACTCCCAAGCACACACACACACACACTTATTTCAATAATTCTTCGGTTCATTGCAGTCTACTGGACTCTATTAATCAATAATTTAGCCATCAAGCTATTAGTCACCACAGAGATGCTCACCACAGCTCCAGGTATTCAAGGTGTACTGAGTTATACTGCAATATCTATACATACTGCAGAAGCTTATGGGTGGCTTCTATCAGATCAGCTCTGTGAGCAAATCCAGCGGCTCTGTGGATTAATTCCCTTAAAAAATAAGAAGTGGATCTGAGACTTCATCCAACCTAAATTATGCCCCGAGCAAAAAAGGAATAAATAAAAAAATGAGCATTGCTCTTTCTAAATCAGTGCAACTGTTAAATAAGTTATGAGACCTCCATTACATCCCACTGCTGAGCGCATTCACCGCAAATGAGCAAATGTATCAATTTTAATGAATACTGATATATATAATAAAGGTTTATTCTTGAACTTTGGTTGGACAAAAGGGTAATTCTATAATTGTTAGGTTGTTGCAAGTTGTGTTTATATAAGTTTTTTTTTTATTCTTTGTAGTTCATTAAATTTAGCTGAGAAGTCCTTTAAATATCCTATAACACATTTTAAATACAATTATGTTGTGGAAGATGGATGTTTTACTTTAGATAGTATTGCAAATGAACAAATTCTTCTCATATTGTAAACTACCTTTAGAAATGATCTGGGTGTTGGGGGAGATGTTGTTACTCCAAAAGTGACCCCATAAAGCATAAAACATGGAAACACAACGTGAGTGTGTGTGTGTGTGTTGTAAATCAGGTTTGCAATTCAGGATTTAACTTAAAATGCTTTTAAATTAAAGGGAGAGTGTACCCAACAATTTAAATTCTGTCATTAATTACTCACCCTTGCTGTCTATGGGAGGGTCAGAGAGTTCTCGGAATTCATCAAAAATATCTTACGGGTTTGGAACAACATGAGGGTGAGTAATTAATGACAGAATTTTCATTTTTGGGTGAACAATCCCTTTAAATGTCATGTCTCTCATTTTCTTTAAACAGTTCCCAATTCAATTGTAAGTATTTAAGTACAAGAATTAAGTCAAAATGAAGCTCTGTTTGTCGTTTCCCCCCATACACTCATGTAAGAAGTTGAGGGTGTTTTATTCTCACCCATCCTTGGAGAGCTGGTGTCTGAAGAAATCATTGGCAGCCAGTTTGATGGCCTTTTCTGGAGTTACCAGAGTCAGATTAACCGCAGCTCCTAGAAATGAAAGTGTGAAGGAGGGATATTAAGAAGAAAGGGGGATAGATAATGGAGTTTTTCCAAGCATGAACAATTCCGTATGATCTATACAGATTGTGAAACAGTACAATACCTCTGTACATCCCACAGAATCCTTCTGATCGGATGGTTTTTATCAGACAATCAGACCTGTGAATGAAACACATCCTCACCCATATATACATTAACACAATCACAGGCATTCATTTGCTCAGACAATTAAAAGGAACAGGAAACATACATGCTAGTGTAGATGCGAGATCCGTTTTGCTGGTTTTGGAGGCGAGTTTTTGCCAGATCAATCGGAAACACGCAAGTGACACCAATTAACCCGGCAATGCCTCCATTGAGGAGTTTAGCTGGCAGACTAAAACAACATCAGAGATTAATCCAGTGTGCAAAAGAAACCATGCCATCCAAAAAGAGAAGTTGATTTTATTTGTAAAAGCACTGTATTTCAAATCTACATATATAATAAGTTATCTTCTATAAAATAAACTAATTAAAACAGCTGCATTGACGCTGCGTGTTGAAACATCTAAATGAACTGGTTTAACCCTGTGAGCCTGACATATGAAATAATAGTCAGGATTTTTCAAAAGTTTATTAACCCTTTACAAAATCTGAAAAATATATATATATATATATATATGCATAGGTGTTTTTGTTGCAGATGAGGCATGGGCTTTTAGCTCATATACTATAGTAAGAATTCAGAGGAAAATCAGCTCAATTTCTTTCAAATTGAGCAAAAACTTGCAATTTGGTGCAGTTGCTGATATTTCTATGGCCAAAAAGTAAGATGAAATTCTAATAGCTTGTAATGTAAATCAATGAGATTTATAGCAGATTATTTCAGATGCCACTCTGTATCTCCCAATAATATGTCTTAGTAAGATATTAAATGCTTACTTTTGATTAAAGCTCTGTAGTATTTATTGTGGGGGCAAAACATGCAATACTGCATAAAACAATGATTGAGAGATGAACAAATTAATATTCCTCAAAAACCTGATGGATCATTTATGATACTCACATTTTAACAGGATTTTTTACCAAAAAAATGATGTATAGATAAACAAGTAAACGTCAGTTGCATCAGTTGAGTAAGTGTTCATCTTGAAATATTACTAACAACATAAAAAATATATTAAGTACATTTTTAAAGATCAGTAAAGATTTCACAGCAAAACAGGTGGACGTTTTTACAATTATGCTAAAAGGCCTTTTATTTGCTAAAAAGTATAACTTATCAATCATGACAGAAGGCATGTAGTAGATTGTGTACAACAGGGTTTTTTAAGAATTGTTTTGAACATGTTGATCATTTAGAGGCCTTAGAAATTCGATGATAGAGTGGGCTTTATAGGGTTAATGAACAAAATTAAATAATATTCAAAACAAAATGTAAAAGTAATTCAAAAGACTCAAATCAAGTAGCAACGGCCTGAAACATTAAAGAACTTTAACACAAATGCATATGAGTTCACATTAAACATAAAGTGGATTACTTTTTTAATGTTAAAATACTATCTTGCTTTTGTGTATTTGTATAGTTTATATTTTCGTTCTAAGGTATTAACTATATTTTTACTCTAGTGAGTATTAGCCATTTCCCTCTAAAGAAAACTCACCTGACCTGCTTGTCAGCCATTTAAAACAAAGCCAAGAATATCAGTGACACAGAGCAGATAATGTGGAATCACATTTGCACATATTTTGAGTGTCAAAAACACGGTTTCTATTACTGCTCCAGTTTGTAGTCATCAGGAATGTCCGACATGGCCAGAGAGAAGATGATCAGGTTGGTTTGCAGACTCTTTCTCATAATACCTAAAGTCATAAAAAAAAATCTCCATTACCATCAAACCAATTTTAATTCAATATAAATTCTTTGAAAATGTATCTTGCATATCAATGCAAATTTGCTTCTTGGGTAAACTGATCAAATTATCGTACACTGTAAAATCCAATAGTTTACCTTACTTAGATAGAATTAGTTATCTTTACTAGACTTTATCACGTTACAGCTAATTTCAAGGAGAATAAAACAATTTACTTACTGCTTTGAGCAGTGTTGGGTAAAGTTACTTTTAAAAGTAATGCATTACAATATTGCGTTACTCCATGAAAAAGTAACTAATTCCGTTACTCAGTTACTTTTTATGGAAAGTAATGCGTTACGTTACTTTTGCGTTACTTTTTAAATCTGAACAGGGCTTGCTTGTTTATTTAAAAAAAAAAAAAGTTCTGTTTTTGGCAAATATAAAAGCCCTTTCACAACAAAAGTGAAATAAATACACCTCAGGCTGAAGGAAATGTACATTTACGTCACGTTTTTTGTTTTTTTAACAGTACAGTAGAATGCAGAAGAAGAAATGTTGAAATGTTGATGTAGAAACACACTTCAGCAATAAAAAAAGACACACAAATGTTTGTCTAGAGTAATTTGTGCGTATTAGTATGGTTGAACTGGATCATCGAAGGTCAGTATAAATCCATAAAGGATATTTGTGTTGTTTAACATTTAATTATTGCAGGTTTGCGTCATATTCTGAGTTTAATTATTTTTACTCATTTTGAGGAATACTGAATCTGTTATTTTTTGTGAGTGAGATGAATTAATGCATATTCATAATTATTTTAGAACTACAGTAACATCTTCTGATTTCTGTCACCATGGCCACCCAGAGCTGTCAATCAATAAAGGAAAAAAAAGTAACTGGTACCTTCATTGCCAAAGGAACTCTGTAAATATTCTCTTGTAAATTAAAAAGTAATGCGTTACTTTACTAGTTACTTGAAAAAAGTAATCTGATTACGTAACTCGCGTTACTTGTATTTGGGGCGTTACCCAACACTGGCTTTGAGTTGACTACTTAACAATATTCAAAGTAGCAACAAAGGAACCAATACATTAAGAACCCGTGAGAAGAACCAGGCCCTTATAGGTTGTAATCGAGCCCAAAACAACAGAAGAAGACATAAGAAGTGTAAGAGCATGCGCAACAGGTTTTTTTTTTTATTGCCAATTCGCAAGAGAAAAAAGAAATGCATTTTGAGGGGGGCATTCTTAAAGGGGCCATATGATGCTGCTAAAAAGAACATTGTTTTGTGTATTTGGTGTAATGAATTGTGTTTATGTGGTTTAAGGTTAAAACACATTATTTTCCACATAATGTACATTATTGTTTCTCCTCTATGCACCGCCTTCTGAAACGCGTCGATTTTTCAAAGCTCATGGGTCTGAAAAGCGAGGTGTGCCCTGATTGGCCAGCTATCCAATGCGCTGTGATTGGCCGAATACCTCAACCTTGTGACGTAAATGTTACGCCCCTTACCACATTGTGATGCCTGCGGCAACCACATGTGACGACCCTGGGCTGGACTACGCTTCGTCCACGGTGAAAGCCGATCCGGCGATCCACAGCGCGAAGTTGAAGTATTTCCTCAGCGACCAGCACGGATCAGCTCTAGGCATGACGAAGCGGATATCGTCCTCTTTTGGAAGACCAAACAAAGTAGTTTCACTTTCACAACAAAACACAGCATCTCCACGACATGGCGGCAGCGGCAACAATACTACAGCGAGAATAAAAGTTACGCCTTCTTTCTTTGCGTGAACATTTGGGCGGCGTTATGCAAATCTTCCCACAATGTGAGGTAGATATGTGGGGGCGTGTAGAACGAGCCGTTTTAGGTCGCCCGTGGTTGACGCTTAACTTTATAAAGAATATCTCTTTGAATTTAAGACTTTAGTCTTTGCAACTTTACAGATCTTCTTTATGCACCAAGAGCTTGTAACACTCCAAAGAGAAAGGAAAAATTTAAATTGCATCATATGACCCCTTTAATAGGCTTTTCACTCATTTCCCAAAGTCATCTTAAGTGTTGAAATGTCAATACAACTGAAAAATTTGAGAGACCTTCGAAACGTAGTGTTTTCAAGGCAATGGGTTTGATGCTTTTTTTAAAGTAAGCCTAAACTAATTTGATTTCCGTTTGGAGCATGTTGTTCGTACAAATATTTGTACGACCAACACTTAGAAAATGATACTTTTGCAGTGCTGCATGAAAACTGTAAAAGGCTCAAGGATACAGAGTGAGTTTCTGTAACCATGGCAACTGCTGACTACACTACAAACATCACAATGTTTTCTGGACTTCAAAACCATGTGCAGCGAATCCAGGGAATCGACACTTCAGATGGCAGGATGCAGGATCTAAGACGGACTGTGACAGCAGTGAAAGCCGCTCACGTTCACTCTGGCCTGCACTAGTATCCATTAGCGAAAACGCTGCACAGTAAGAATCAAAATAATACCAGAGACAATGCCAGGATCCGCTCGGCTCTCTATCCCTGTATTCAGAGGATCTCTCTAGAGGCAGTGTGGTGTGCGAAAGCTTGATAAAAGCAGATTTTTGTCTGTGTGGTGGGAAAATGACATGTGACACTCTTGCTTTTGTTCATTTTTCTTAATTCTGCTCATTTAAATGATACTCGTCTGACCCAACCTTAATCTTTGTGCTTTTTATGAATAATACAACCATTCACTCTGTTTCTCTCTCTCTGTGTGTGCGTGCGTGCGTGCGTGCGTGTGTGTGAGTGTGAGTGTGTGTGAGTGAGAGAGAGAGAGAGAGAGAGAGAGAAAGAGAGAGATGTTACATAACTTACTGAGTTATGAATCTAAAATCCACATTAATTATTGGTACTTTCCACAAGCAGTGTGAAAAATACACCTTGAAACTCTTGAAAAATTAAGTCAAACTGGGTTTCTTATTCAACACAGTGTGAAATATGAAAAGAGGTGTAATAGTAAAGTAGGTTTTAGTTTTTTTCAAACTAAATATTACATGTGTTGTTTTTTTCCAAGTCTTGCCTGAATATCTAAATTACAGTTCAAAACCTTGGTTGTGTTTTTTCATTATTCGCTACCATTAAATAACATAAAACTTAAATAAACATATTAAAAGAATAAAGAAAAATAGCTGAAAATTTAGAGGAGTTTGTTTTTCAGTGTAACAGATTGGTCACCAATGGATCCTCTGCAGTGAATGGGTGCCGTCAGAATGAGAGTCAAAAAAGCTGATAAAAACATCACAATAATCCACACCACTCCAGTCCATCAGTTAACATCTTGTGAAGCAAAAAGCTGCATGTTTAAAAGAAACAAATCCTCTTAAGATTAGGACATTCTTTACTTTAATCACTTCTGGCCAAAATGTGAGTCCATATTAACATTTCCCACAGTGAAAAAAATGTGTCTAGTGTGAAACGAAGAGAAATATGCACAGATCACGCATTGTTTACAAGCAAAAAAACAGTTCTAAACAAATATGTCAGTGGATTTTGATGTCAGAGGACAAAAGCTAATTGATTTTTTCAATGGAGGAAGTGTTGTTATGGATTATGGACTCATGTTTTAGTAGGAGAGCGTGGTTTTTGTGTTTAAAAAAAACGTAATGATGGATTGTTTCTTACAAATTACTTGTGGATAATTGTGATGTTTTCATAAGCTGTTTGGGCTCTCATTCTGACGGCACCCATTCACTGCAGAGGGTCCATTGGTGAGCAAGTGATGTTAAATTTTTGCAAATCTGTTCCAATGAAGAAACAAATGTATGTACATCTTGGATGGCCTGGGGGTGAGTAAATTACATTAAATATTAATTTATAATATTAGCCTAAATATAAACAAAATTTTACTCAGCACAGGTTAATTATTGGACCAAATATTTATCAACACAGTTTTTCCCCTATATATTACAGATTTATTTATTTATTGATGCATTACATGCATTCAGCAGATATTTATATCCAAAGAGACTTAAAGTGCATTCAAGCAATAGATTTAATCTAAGCATTGTTTGGGAATCAAAGCCAAGATCAGCACAATGTTCTACTAGCTGAGTTAGAGTGTAACACACCTATTAGTTCTCTCTCTAATGAACATGGAATTTATACTTTCAATGCTTCAGAAATAATGGGAAATTGCCAATTACGATATGCAAAATCAGAACGAGCTCACTGCTATTACTTGGTTCACCAAATGCAGGTTCAAGACATTTTGTGCATCAATTTTCAATTTCCTCTCAATAGCCTAAAAATGCCTCCAGTTTACAAGCTAACAAAACATGTCAACAGCAACACTGGTGGCTGATAAAATGTTTTGTGGCTGAAGCTCCAGCACAGCGTTTCATTTATAAGTCATGATTGACAAGTGAGGATTTGTGGCAGTTCTATTAAAATGGCTCTTTGAAAAGTACAAATGAAAAACTTCCCAAAAAGTAGCTTTTTAGAAGCACTTGTAGATCAAAACAGCTTTTTTAAACCAGCTCAGAAAAAAAAGAAAAATGACAAAAGACACCCTCTTATCATCAACCGTCAGCAATCCAAAATCTAAATGGAAACCAGCTTGTTCTTCTTAGAAAAAAGACCCCCATCAATCTCACATGGGTCTCAAACAGTGCTCACGATTTAATACCTGTAATCAAATGTGAACATTCTCAAAATTAACTCATCATATCTCATCAAATTCCTTCAAAACCATTTGATATGAGCTCTAATCACAATCATATATTCACCCACAGTTCTATACAATCATCTCATTTGTATCTATTCTTATTAATAAGGAATTAGAAGAAACATCTGAGGCCAAGTTGATACTTACCTGAAACCCGACTGAGAGCTTCATTAAGTCTCCTGAGCTATGAACAAGCAACTCTGAGCGATATATTTTTCTTCTGGGTAAAGGCTTTGAGTTTTTTTTTTAATTCTTTGCACTACAGCTAAAACAAGCCTGTTGAATAATGTGACAAATAAAACTCTGGCAAAGCCAGCAGACTCACATTTAACCCAAATCCACAGGCAGTCTCCACAATGCATCCCATTGAGAGATTATGTTCAGAAACCCAAAACCAGCCATTGATAAGACTTACAGGAACAGAGGCTGTTAGTGTACAAGGCAGGAGAGAGAGAAAGTAAATATAAGGGTGTTCAAAGAGGACAGAGAGAGAAAATACCTGAGAGGGAAGATGAGAAGATGAGAGCAGAGCCCTGAAAGAGTCCCACAGACATTAGCCTTCAATATTCTCTCTGCTTTTCTTTTATTCTCACAAGTTTCCCCCCTAAAGAATCGAATGTATTAAAGCATTTCAATTTCTTATTTGCCTCTGCAGTCTGATTCAATATACAGGTGGCCATATTTGTACCACATTTCTGCAAGCATATGATGTAGGAATTTTTCTTAGAACTAACTTCACTTTTCCTTATCATTACTGTAAATGTGTAAAGTCAGTTCTCCTCAAATTAACTATGAACATGCACCAAAACATTATCCATGTTCAGATAAACATCACAGTTGTGAGTGTCACCGTGTGCAATATTGGTTTTATTCAAGTTTAATAAATAAAAAGTTTGGTCAGCACCGATAACCATGATAGCCATGTGGGCAGTGCGCTGACATATGGTGCAGTTGTGCTTCGGGTGTCCCAAGATCAAATCCCGCTTCATGGACTGTTGCTGTTCCCACTCCTCATCTCTCTCTCTCCTACTCACTTCATGTCATATCTCTACTGTCCTGTCAAGCAAAAATGCCTAAATGAAAAGTTTGTACTGCGTAACACAGTATTTTGTTTGTTTTTAAGAATAGGTTGAGTGAATGATTCAGTGACTCACTCATAACAGTCACCAGTTTTGTTGCTGAATGATTCTGTTTGTTTGAACAAATCGGCTGAGTAGACAATTCAATGACTCACTCATACTTGTTTAACTGAATCAGCCTTTTTGAACAGGTGGATTTAATGAATGATTCAATTATTTATTCCTAAAGACAGGTGATTGTTTGTTCCTGAATGAATCAGCATTTTTGAATGAACCAGTGGTGGCTCTTGGGTTTTAAAATAGAGGAGGCACACTAATTGTATTTGGTCTGGGATCCCTGCCGATTATTATTATTATTATTTGCTTAACCACTTTAAAATGGCTTTTTGGTTGCTTTTAGTCAGAAAACGTAAAGAAAACAACACGCATACAGCAAGATAATATAACTTCACTTACCTGGCCTATCACTTGAAGCAAACATCCATCCCTTCTTAAAAGTCTGTGTTAAAAGAGAGCTGCCTGTTGCGCCATTTAATTAAGCCGACTGCTGTAACCTATATCCAGTTAGGCGTGTTTTCCCATTTTTTTTTTAATTTGTATATATACTGTTTGAATGACAGCTTGGAAAATCTGTTGGCAATCAAATATTCAATATCGCTACTCATCATAAGTACTTGGTACATTAGCAGGAGACGTTCGTAATTTACATCTCTGTGATGATTGGTTGATATGAGAAGGGAGGCTAGCCTCCCCTACGAGGTTTCTTTTCTCAACACTCCTCAGCGCTGAAAGTGAACACTCGATGGTGATTGGCTAATTTTTTTTACCAACAGAGACACGAGAGCTCAGCTCTCCCCCGGCCTCCCCCCCTTCTCTATCATTAGCGGTTGTAATTACATCAGCAGATTCGGCACATTCGCGATAGAAAAGCGGCGATTTCCAACTCACAACATGTTTTATTGGTATCAAAACGTGAAAATAAAACAACACATACCCATCTCTGAGAATGAAATGAAATGCATGTGGTGTTATAACATTCATCGTCCTCCTCCAATATTCACCATTTTGGGGAAGTGGCCTCCTGCCCACCTCCCCACCCCCGACAAGCCGCAATGGATGAACTGGTTAAATAACAAGCAAGGACTCCTAATAAAGACAGTCACTGCTCGCACCCTACTGGTGCAAACAGTATTATTATTATTATTAATAAACATACCGAATATTATTTAGTGGCTCCTATTATAGGGAAAATTATGAGGTTAATATTATTTTATTATTAGTTATAAGTATATTTTGACATTAGCCGTCCTGTATTTTCTCTTCTTTTTGTTTATAGTCGTGGAAAAGCACATTCCGTATTACCCTGTACTTGTCAGTACTTGACATCTGACCGATAAACCACTTTAAAAACAGCCGGCAGGTCTCTGTCAAAACAAAACCTTTTGCATTCAAAGAAAGAACGTCATCGAGGTTTGATCAACGCGCGGCAAATAAATGATGATTGCATTTTAATTGCGGTTAATTTTACTGCTTTATATTCATGTCACTTGTTTGTCTTTCTGCCATCTTCAAATCCACCTCTCACACTAACATCATTACTAATATCAGTCAGTCTGATGTGCTCTTTACGTGCAGACATTTCACCATTTTCTGGTCGTCAGAGACCTTTTCATTATGATTTTATCGCTGACACACTCGGATAGTTCACCCAGAAAATTACAATTCTGTCATTATTTACTCACCCCCTCATGTCTTTTTTAAAATGAATGCTTCTGCTATAGGAGAAACAAAAGATGTTGCTCTTTTGCAGTGAAGGTGGATGTAATTTATATAGTCAAACTCCAAAAAGGAAAAATTAATCATCAACAACTTCTCACACAGCTTTGTGTGATGAACAGACTGAAATACATATATAGGACAGCTTATACATAAAAAAAAAAAAAAAAGGAATGTCTGCTATGTTATGCTATCTTGAGTATTATTTAGACTACAGCTACACTTGTGTTTTCAAATAGTTAGAAAAGAATGTTCTCATAACGGTAAAATCCTCCTGAAACTCATTTCCAGAGTGCAATTTTTGCATTTTAATATAAAAGTTATTTTCTGACTCTGTTGTCTGTGGATGTGTTTTTGCATAGGATACTTGGCAAGAATACCCTCCAAATATTCAACAGTGCATTTCATAAAAGCATGGCTTGAGTGTAAATCTGTAAATATGATATATTTACCTTGTCAATCCACTGATGAGATGAGATGAGATGGGAGCGCTGCATGTGAGCTAAATCTCAGACTTTATATAGTATTTGGTTTATATGCTCATGATAAAAAATGACCTCAGCCGGCAGGTTTTATTAATAGACTAGTGGCACATTCCATGTTTTCGATGGGTTAAATTATGCTATATCTAAATCATTTGGAATTTATCATAATAACGGCTAATGATTGTTCTTGTGGATTTTTATAAACAATAACAACATACTTTGTACAATCTCACTATGTTAATACTTCGTCCACTAACTTACAATGACCAACAGTGGAGGTGCATGCATGACAGAAGAACTCTATTTTTGGCCATTTCTCTAAAAGTTTTAGAGAGATGTCCGCTTTACCTAATTACGATTCCTGTGTCATGCCCACTGGGCGCACTGATCTATTATTGTTCAGTGATTGAACAAAAAAAATAAAATACATTTTTATTCTTTCTCTCTCTTTTTTTTTTTATTACTGTCGTAATATGTTGTATAAAACTGTGCAGCAACTACTGATAAATAAATATCCCTTTCAAAAGGGGGAGGGGGGGAGAAGAGACTCCGCCCTCACCCTCGTGATTCGCTCCTCGCGTGTGACGTCACAGACCGTGTCGTTTTTCCGGGTTCCGCCGCCTTTCCGCTTCCTTTCTGACTGCACGAGCGCGCTAGTGGACACGCGAGACTCCCTCTCTCCGCAAAGTGAGTGAATAAAAACACTAATCTAACGAGCACATATAAACGTCAAATGATGAACGTATTTGAAAAGATAAAGGCCCCCAATCCTTCATTCGCGAGGCTGATGTACAGAAGCTCAGATGGATGTATTGATACACAGTCCGCTAACAGTAGTAGTCAGCCATGTGGCATTATCTCTGAATTACTAGTAAAAGATGCCATTGTTTTAGCTTGGGTACACTAAACCACACTAAAGTCCTCTCTAGCGCTTTGAATTCAATCATTAAAAGGAAAAGAGCAAAAATAGTGGTGAAGTTATGTAGACTTTTTTTTGTGCACATTTAAGATGCATTTTCTTTATTTCAAAAGTGCACTCGGTGAGCTGAATAAATATTGCGTGAAATTAAGGTTATTTTAAATATAGCTGTGTTATTAGCTAGTATTACATGGACATTAAACTAGGGCTGGGCGATGGCACTTTTTTTGTTTTCGATACGATACCGATATAAATGATGAAATTTATTAAATTACTAAGAGTAAAATTGGGTACTGATAACCACTTAACTTTGTTTAAAACATTTTAACATTCAATACGCCTTAATTGTAACTTATTAGGTTATCTTTTTGTTTACACGTGGTTCAAATATGTTTTTTGTTTACACATGATTCGAACCTACAACTACTACAGTCGCTTTAGTAAATTATCATAAGGGACTGCCAGTGACAGGCTGTTGCGCGCATTAAAATGCAACCTTTTTTGACAGTGTATGATATTAACATTACCGAATAGAACATGATCAATATTATCTTTCAACGTTCAATTTCAGTAAATGTAATTGTACAAACTATGCAGGCTAATTTCAGTTGATTTATTGTGAAATAACTCAAACATGTGTTTTTTTTTTCTTCTGTCCTCTGATGAGCATTGTTCAGGGCTGCCGTTCCCAAAAGCTTTAAGGCCTTTCTTATGATAACTTTTGGAAACGCAGCCCGGTTTTGATGCCTTTCAGCAGTGAGGAACGCTCTCTGTGATGGATTGGTTCTGTCTTGAAACATTTGCGTGTGTTCAGATGAGCAGGAAAATAGTTATATCCTACACAATTATTTACTAACAAAGGTTATTCGTCCAATTAAATGCTTATTTTTTTTGTTAAATAAACAAAATCACTGGGGTAAATAAACACACCTTTTTCGATATTTATTGTTTGAGTATCGATACTTTCGATACTCGCATCAGTATCGATACTTCGGATCGATATGCCCATCCCTACATTAAACTAACTATTTCTTAAAACTGTCAATGCTTCCTACATGTTAATGCATGAATTTCTTTGTATTTGTTATAGGATGCGTTACGTAGCTGCTTACCTGCTCGCTGCCCTCGGAGGCAAAGAGAGCCCCAGCACAGGTGACCTCAAGAAGATCCTGGACAGCGTCGGCATTGAGGCTGATGACACCCGGATGAGCAAGGTAAATCTGTTCATGAACACCCAGGAGCACATGCTGTGCTTGTGAGAGACTATGTCCGTTCATATGCTTTTCTTTAATATTGACTTCTGTGTTTGTAGGTTGTGTCTGAGCTCAATGGCAAACATTTGGAGGAAGTGATTGCCCAAGGTAAGCTGGTCGTTGTTTTAAACTGGTAATATAATGGTTACAAATGTAAGGGAAACCTTTGACTTGAGGATATAGGCCTCTTGCTGGTTGTGGAAAACCTGGAAAATGTCAGGGAATTTCAACCTTTTCTTCTAAACTTGAAAAAGTATTGGATATAGTATTGAATGAATAAATTATTTTGACCCAGAAATTGCTAATAAATTTCACAAAGAAAGAAAAGTAATCATTTGATTTAAATGTGAAATTTTGGAAAACTGAAATGGTACTTTATGTCTTGTGTAGGCTACTTCAGTAATTTAATTTACAACTTTTAAAAAATCAATTTAAAAGGGTGTATTCATTTTTTTTAAAGGCAGTCTTAAGACTTTTATTTTCATTTGAATAAGTTTGTAATTTCGGGAATAAATTGGATGTAGAATTTAAAATAATTTTCGCTCAAGTGAAATCTTCAAGTAGAATAATTATGTTCTTGTAATATTATTTACTTTAATAGTCTTTATTTGCAACTTTAAATTTATCAAATACATTTTTCACAGTGTAAGATGTTGATTTAGGCTAATTGTCGTAATGTTTTATGTAATTAAATTTTTTTCTGTACAGAACCTTGGTGGCTTTGAAAGTACTTTATTAAAGATTGAGTTGAGAATATCAAAGTTGGTCAATTCAGACTCTAAAATAGTTTAATAGGAATTGCATTTTGTGAGTATAATCTTTATAAAATGTTTTCTAAAAAAGACTAATCAGGTAATCACTAAAGAGTGCATGGGAACCTTACAGGTCACTTTATAGGGATAGTTCACCCAAAAATGAAAATGTACTGGTATTACTCTGCTTAACCTCCCAGGGGCAATCCAGAATGTAGTTCCTTTTCATCAGTAAAACAGAACCGAAAGATGTTTACCTCAAAAACCTGTTGCAGTCTGTCAGTCTTATAATGGAGGTGAATGGGAATCATGGCTTTGAGAGTAAAAGAAAACATACACAGACAAAACCAAATTAAACCCTGCGGCTCGTGAAGGTACATTGATGTGTAAAGACACGAAACGATCGGTCTGTGCAAGAAACTGAACAGTATTTATATATATATTTTTTTTTACCTCTGTGCTTGCTGCCATGTCTGCACTGTCCGGAGCATGTTCTCAAAACACTACGCGTCTTCTTGCTTTATGGTGGTCTGCAGACTTAAGTTCATTAACTGCCGACCTATCTCTCAAATGGACCATTGACACTCTATCAACAATCTCAATTAGGAGTGTCAATGGCTGTCGAGGCGTGCTCAGAACAGTTCAGACATTACAGTGCATCAGAGGTAAAACAATTATATAAATACTGTTCAGTTTCTTGCACAGACCGATCGTTTAGTGTCTTTACACATCACTGTATCGTCAGAAGGGTTTAATTTGGTTTTGTCTCTTTTTTTTTTTTACTCAAAGCCATGATTCCCATTCACTTCTGTTATAGGACTGACAGACTGCAACGGTTTGAGTTAAAAATCTTCGTTTGTGTTCTACTGAAGAAACAAAGTCACCTACATCTTGGATGCCCTGGGGGTAAGCAGATAAACATCACATTTTCATTTTTGGGTGAACTATCCCTTTAAACTCAGGTTACTCCAATCAGGCGGTTTCTGTATTTAGTTTAAAATTCTGGATAAAAAGCGCATGACAAACTAAGCCTGATTTCTGGTATAATCAACATCATGGATAAGAAATCGATCAGTTGAGAGCAGTCAGTTTGGGTGAGCATGTCTCAGAGTCTGTGTTTGTGGGCGTCTGACAGGTTTCAGTAAGCTGGCCAGCGTGCCGTCCGGAGGAGCTGTAGCTGCTTCCAGTGCTGCCGCCCCATCCGCTGGAGGATCTGCTGCCGCCCCTGCAGGTCAGTGCCACCTGGCTCTCTAATAGAGCTGAGCGATAAAGCGCTGTGCTTTTCAGTTTATATGCATTTGCTGATTGAACTGTCATTTCAACCAAATAGCCATTACGGGCAAGTAGATAAACCTCTGTGAAATTAGCAGAAACTACTCATTAAGGGACTAAATGTAAAATGCTGTGACTGTTTGAAATATGAAATTTGTTTTATGCTTTTGTTATGGACAAATAATTGTGAACTGTTGAATGGTTTGCTGTAGGTCCTGTAACGTTAATGTCTATTCCTTTTCTTTTTCCTGCAGCGGAGGAGAAGAAAGAAGAGAAGAAAGAGGAGTCTGAAGAATCCGAAGATGACATGGGATTCGGACTCTTTGACTAATCTGTCTCCTCGGGACCAAAATAAAATTTATTACAAAATGATTTCTGCTTCTTTGGTCATTTCAGAATGTTCAAATGATGCTTATAATGTGGAAAAGGATGAATGATGGGAATCTAAGCCATAATCACTCCCAAGAGCCCATGGATAACTGCACCGTGGTCATTTGTTTGAAAGTTGTGAACACTTTAAATTGAGCTTTTTAATACTTTTTGTAATTTGAAAATGGCAGAACTTTAATGACCTGGCTAACCTGAATGTTGTCAGTCATGTTCAAACCTTTGTTTGGGAAATAAAAATGTAGGCATACTGATCATAATGACCAGTTATTGAGGTAAATCCCATACACTTGGATAATTAGACACTGGGTTAAATTTTCACTATGTGGATGCCACTCAGTTTCTGCCTGTATGAATGAAAGTGGTGGTTGAAAGCCTAAAATCAATTCTGTAAATACTCGTTTTGAATTTTGGTGGCCAAAAACAACGTGAGAAACAAAAAGCTGCGTGTTTGTAAAAAGTGATTCCATATTTCTTTTTCCAGTGGAAATGTTTTCTGAATCAGAAGAGAAATATGCACATAAAGCACTGTTTACAAGCAAAAACCGTTCTAAACAAATATGTGGGTGAGAGGACAACAGGATGGACTTTTTCCACGTTATTATGGATTATAGAGATGCATTTTGGCCAGAAGCAACAGTTTAAAGGTAAAATGCCTTTATGATGGATTTTTTCTTACAAGCTTGTATCTTCACTTCACAAGACATTGACTTGATGGATTAGAGTCGTGTGGATTGTGTTGGTTTTATCGGCTGTTTGGACTCTCCTTCTGATGGCACCCATTCACTGCAGAGGATCCATTGGTGAGCAAGTGATGCAATGCTAAATTTCTCCAAATATGTTCTGATGAAGAAATAAACTCATCTACATCTGGGATGGCCTGAAAGTGAGTAGAATTTCCACAGATATTCAGTTTTTGGGTGAACTATTCTTTTTAAATATTCCTCTTATTACAAATATTAACATTCCATATGGATTTAATGGGATTTTAGCATGTAAAGAGTGTAAACTAAAACTTCTTAACCACAGCATTCTTACATTGTGGTGTTGAGGCAGTATCTCACCTCTTGTCTTTTGGCTGAGTCAGGTTTTTCTGAAGCTAGAATCGTTGGCTTAGACGTGGATTGGACACAGAGTTTCCCAGTTGTGATGCCATAAATATTTTGGTTCTTTGGGCTGATTCCCCTGTTGCTGTTTCTGTTTCTGGGAAGTCAGATGTCTTAGAGACAACCATCATTATTTACTTTCTTGTCTAATTAAGATCAGAAGCGTGCAAAGAAAGGCCAGCCACCTTAACTGAAATCATGTAGTAACTGAACAGTTTATGTCTGAAACTATTAGTGATTCATGTTTAATGCATTTGTCATATACACTTTTATCTGAAGCGACTTCAGGTTTACGCATTTTATCGGGTCATGCTTTCCCTTTGAAAAATGAAACCTTGATATTTTTAGTGCCTTCCTGGTAGGATGTGTAATACAATGTAAATCCACAATTCAATATTTTTGTGTTTTTTTTAATTAAATGGCATCATTGACTGCTTCACTGTTTTGGCCACAATGTGTGAAATAATTTCAGTGTTTTTGCTATTGTGTGGAGTTTTTGCAGTTGTTTGCTCTCCCAAATGTTAAAACTGATTGTTCTTGCAGTGTGATGCCTAAATCATCCCAGGACATGGAAATTCCAGATGCCTGCACATGTAGCCAACACTTGCAAACCAAAGTGTGTATATATAGCGTTACCACTCACTAACGCTTTCACTTTCACTTGGAAACTTAAATCATTTTTTACAATAATTTTTTTTTACTTTAAGACTCTTATTGACATAAGTTTGAATCCACAAGTACATCAGACAAAGCAGCATTAAACAACATAGGACCTCAAGGTGGTGAATTGCTGTAGCATATTATATATAGTTCAATATATGAGCTATATATTATATATATATAGAGTTATATATATATATATATATATATAACTGTAATATATATATATATATATAATCTATAATATATATATATAGATATATATATATATATGTGTGTGTGTAATATATATATATATATATATAATATATACTGTATATATATATCTTATATATATATATATATATATCTCTATATATATATATATATATACAATATATATATATACAAGTCTTAACTTTTAGCTTTTAAAGAAAATTCTGACGCTTTTTTTATTGATTTTTTTGCATTGAATTCTAAAAAGTCATTAGTCAGTTGTCAAAACTTCGAAGTGTTACCAAATTAAATTAAAAAAGCCTTATTTTTAGCATTTACTAATTATATAAGTGCTTTCAGTTTTAATGATGTTTTGTATGTTTTTCTTATGAAAAATCATATAGAGACCTGCAGAGATACAAATTAGTCTGTGCTATAATCTCTGTGCTATAATATAATGTGCAATTCATAATTTTCGGTTTATTTTGAGCTGAAAATATATATATTTATTTGTACTGACTTCATTCTTTCTTTCTTTCTTACAAAACATAATTAAAACTGAAAGCACATACAGAATAATTAGTAAATGCGAAAAAAGGCTAATTTGATTTAATTTGGTAACATATTCCAAAGTTTTAACAACTCACTAATGACTTCTTTTAGAATTCAAAGAAAAATAAGTTGAATAAAAAATAGACTTCATAAATGCATCATATTTTACAATGTTTTTATTGTTTTATGTTTTTTATATATATAAATATTCCCATCTTGCATCGTCTTATGTTGTTTAATGCTGTTGTATCTGATGTACTTGTGCATTCAAACTTATGTCAGTAAGTATTGTAAAGTAAAAAACGATTTTACCAAAGTTTCTAAGTGAAAGTGAAAGCGTGAGTGGTAACACTATACACACACACGCACACACTCTGGTTTGCAAGCTTTGGCTGCATGTGCAGGCGTCTGGAATTTCCATGGATGATTCAGGCCTCACACTCCAAAAACAATCAGTTTTAACATCTGGGAATTCTCACACACTGTGGCCAACACAGTGAATCAGTCTCAGAAGAGTCAGTCAACAATGCCATTTAATTTCACAAAATGCATGGCGTGATGTGTAAACTTAAAGTCACTTTGGATACAGTTGCCTGCCAAATGCATTATTCAGTTACATAATGATTTGCATCAGTAAAGTTGGCTGCTGCCCTTTTTATTTTATTGCTTGGTTGGCATGATAGTTCTTGTTTGGGAAAAATATATATATTTCCTGTTTTTCTAACTGGAAACTAAACATGTGAGTTGTGTGCTTGAGAGTGCAAGAGTCTGATTTTGTAGCTATTCATTTATTTATTATCTGATAAAACAATCTGGTCATAACCCATCTCTCCAGTTGGGAAAATCCATGTCCAGTCCAGTCCGAGCCTTATAAAATGTCTCTAGCTGGGTGAAGACCTGATGTGTCTGAACTGAGCGAACCTGAGAGGTAAGACACTGACTGAACCAACCTCTTTTTTTTCTTAATGCAAATATGTTAAGTTACAGATGGTTTATCTATAGCTTTTACTAATATTACCATGTGCTCACTGTTATATCTTTATATGTTCAGCTCTGTAATCATGAAGCTTATTCTTGCTGTGCTGGTGTTGGTTTTGGTGGTCGAGACCCAGGCGCAATGGCACCAATATCCAGGACAAGCCATTGGAGGTCACTTTTTCTTTTTTATCTGCGTTTACTCTTGTCATGCACTCAGTTGAGTCAGTTTGCAGGCAGATTTTAACCACTTGACTGTGTTTTGTAGGTGCAAAGGACATGTTTCGTGCTTACCAGGATATGAGGGAGACCAACTGGAAAAACTCAGACAAGTATTTCCATGCACGCGGGAACTATGATGCTGCAAGCAGGGGCCCCGGAGGCAGATGGGCAGCCGAAGTGATCAACTATTTCATCTGTGGCAGATTTGACATGATTTTATTCCTCAGAAGTTAATTTGAGCACTTACAGTAAACAAACATATTTGCTTCCTCGCACTATAGCATGCAAGAGCAGCTCAGTGTGCTAGTATAGATGTTTAAATTATTATTTAATTGCATTAAATCACTAGTAAATCTAGTAAATTATTCAGATGCTGAAGCTGACCAGGATGCCAATCGCTGGGGACGTAACGGCGGTGACCCCAACTGCAACAGACCGAAAGGCCTTCCCGAGAAGTACTGAAAAGAAGATTCATTCATTCAGATTCTTCATTTATGACATCAAAAATGCAATCTTTAAGTTTTAGCATCATTCAGTCTATGTAACATGCTCTAGTGTCTTAATAAAGCAAGCAAATTAATTTATAGTTGTGTATATTTTTTTTTAATACGTCACTCATTGTTTATGTTGGAGCGGCACCAGTTGGTCATTCAAGCACTAGAAAGTTTGGGACCACTGCGGGCAAAAAAATCTTCCCCGCACGGGCAGCCCTCTGTGGGCCCCAATACCGGCGTGAAATGGGGACCAGGTAGGGTCCGAGTGGGCACAAAGCAGAGTGGGCCCATAACATGCCCACAGGTATGTCCACACTGTGGGCTGGGTGTGGACACAGTGGGGAGAGTATGGGCTGGCTGTGGGCATAATGGGGAAAGTGTGGGTACACTGTGGGCTGGGTGTGGACACAATGGGGAAAGAGTGGGAATACTGTGGGCCAAATTTTGCCCTCTATTTGTCCTAAGTAGCGTCCCAGCTGAAAATGTGTACCTAGGGCCCCAGTAGACCTCACAGTATGCCCACACTTTGGAGTGAAATGTGGACATAAACCTGTGTTGGGCCTTTGTGGCATTAACAAATAACAAAACTTTGTACCTGCAGAATGCTGCAATATTACTATTAATGCACATGCAGAATAATTGCACATGTTGAAAGTAGAAGTAATAAATTAAGAGTCATAAATTTTAAATACTTTGATTTATTCACGGCCATGTAAAAAATGCAGAAAATACACTGCTCAAAAGTTTAGGATCGGTAAGATCTGTAGATGTTTTTGAAAGAAGTCTCTTGTGCTCACCAAAACTCCATTTATTTGATCAGAAATACAGGTAAAGCAGTAACATTATGAAATATCACAATTTTAAATAACTGTTTTAATATTAAAAAAAACTGTTACTATTATGTTTAATTTGAATTTTCAGCAGCCATTACTCCAGTCCTCTGTGTCATACAATCCAACAGAAATTATTCAAATATTCTGTTTTGGTGCTCAATAAACACTTATCATCAGCGGTCTCGGAAATTTCATTTGTGGAAACAGTGACACATTTTTTCAGGTTACTTTGAATAGAGCTTTAAAAAGAGCGGCATTTTGTTTAAAATAGGATTTTTGTCCAACAATGTAAAAGTTTTTACTGTCACTTTTTATCAATTTAATCGCCTTGCTGAATACAAGTAATTTCTTAAAGAAAAAAAAACTACTTTCTGACCCCAAACTATGAACCAGTAGATATATTGAATAGATTTATAAAACAGAACAATGACCAATTATAACTACATCAGAGCATTAAGTAGATATTATAGATAATTATAGATAAATCAATCCCCTAAGGGGCACCAGTAGAGCTCTGCCTGATCTCTGATTCTGATCTTTTGGTTCTTCTGCTCCTTCCACCGTCCCAAGTCTCTTACGTTACAGAGTCACTTTAATAGAAGTTTCCATTTTAGATGCTGTGGCCAGGCTGCTTTTTGTTCCAGCATCTACCTGAGAAAGAAAACAACAATTAAAAGGTAAATATGTTTACGCACAAACGTTGTTTTCTCAAAAACACAATCACATACGTATATGCTGCCAACATATTATTGTAGCCCAGTTTGTGCTGATTATGGTGCTACTAAACTTTAGTCATTAAAATGTTTATAAGCAACTGAAAAAAGCACAAATGTCAGGGCATGTCAAAACTTCTCCAGGGCCCCAAAACACCCTCGGACCCCAGAGGGTTAAAAAAAAAAAACCTAAACAAAATCAAAGTTTCTACCTCAGGAAGTCTCCCAGGGCACTAATATTTTTTTGTGGAACTTTTTTTAATGTTAAAAATAAACGTATGCTTTATTGATGGCAGAGATACACAGAGAGTGACAAAGAGTGCGAATGAACTGCATGACTAAATGAGACAATGAGAGAGCAGTGGTTGATTGAGATTAAGGGATAATTAATTTACAACATTTTCAAATTTCAGTTCTAAACACATGTTGACTCACATACATATCCATATCCAATATGTGTGTGTTGTGTTAATTTTTCCCACTTCAGCAACAGAAAGCATTATTGAGTACATAATTAAAAATGGTTTTAACACAAGGTTAAGTTATATTCTGGCAAAACACTGCAATATTACTAGGGCTGACCCCGAATAGTCGACGATTCGATGCTTCGATAGGAGGCGCCTTATTCGACTCACAGTCGAATATTCGCGGGGTGTTATGATCCTGCCATTTTGGCTATATGGGGGTGCTCAAATGTCTGATTTCAAATAGTTTTTCTCCCAAAGTTAATATACAGCCTATTAAGATAATGCTGTAAATAAGAATCTGAAAAGAAAGAAGCTTTAAATAAATATTTTAACGTGCGTGAATAAATCCAACCACACCTATAGATTTAAGTTTCACTTTCTATAGTCCGTGACTGACAGAGAAGCATCTTGGCGGCAGGGATTTAAAACTTTAACAAGACTCAAACTGACACAGGCAGAGTGAAAGACTGGATTTTTTCGATCAGGTAGGGTACAAGTGATTTCAAAACATTTCAGCCGGTTTATATATATCGTGTATATATTATTTATCTCGTATAAGATGTATTTGGTTGAGTTGCGCTGCAGTAAAACGCTGATTATCTCTTTAGGGCGCAGCGCGAGCAGGACAAACAACAATGCATAATATTAATAGCTATAACTGGGACTGTCATATACATAACATTATAATGAGAACACTATTATAATAAAACGCTTTTATTTTTAAATGTTTGTTTAAAACAATTTTTTAGAGTTTAGTTGCCGTGTTTCTGCACGTTGTTGCTTGAAGAACGCGTCCACAAAAGGAGTTCATTTAGAGCTGCACAGACACGTTCATGCATTCGGTGCATTTTGTGCAGATGCTAACATATAAGTCGTAATATTAACGTTATGTTGTATAAATAACGAAGCGTATTCTATATGAGATAAATCAGGGGCGATTCTAGGATTTTAATTTTAGGGGGTATACATGAGGGTATAATATATGATATATAATATATATATAATAAAAATGTTTGACTAATAGGGGTGGTATAATAAACTTATATACCAAAAAGTGCTGTATTCCACTGTATTGCATAGATAGGTATAACTGAATAAGCCAAATACAAGTCTTCATGATCTCACACACACACACACACACCACAGGTTTGTTTTTATAGTTTATTGGGACATTCCATAGGCGTAATGGTTTATATACTGTTCGAACCGTATATTCTATTGCCCTACACCAACCCTACCCCTAAACCTACCCCTCACAGGTAACTTTCTGCATTTTTAGATTTTCAAAAAAACTCATTCTGAATGATTTATAAGCCTTTTGAATTACGGGGACACTGAAAATGTCCTCATAAATCACCTTCTCTGTATGTCATACCCATGTTATTATACAAATTTGTGTCTCATAAACCACATAAACATGCACACAGACACACACACGACACACACCTGTTTTACGTACACACACACACGCATTTTAAACTGTTTTGCATTTCTAGTAGCTAAAACCCTCTTTCCTTAGCTCAAGTATGCAAACCTCTTTGCCACATGCACTGGAAAATGTATTGCATTGAAAGTTAAATTTTCAAATGAAATGGCAACATGATCGTTTTATAAAGTATGCGTTCATATGTGCTTCATTTTCACTGGAGGAAACAGCTGTGTGGTGCGATGAGGGGTGCACGCAGCGAAAACTTAGGCTACAGTAGATGGCGAACCGATTGATATTTTGTAAACTGTATTTATGACAAAGAACAGAACTGCACAGATGCAGATATTATAACAATCTTTCGATAAACACACATCTTGTCCTCTGTTTCTTGCTCTGCGCCACCGCGGTCTGTGGATTGAAGAATGCGCTGAAAGATGGGGAGGAGCCGATCGAAGTCTGCCGATGTCTTCATATGAAATTTAATTGGGACTGAGGCGATCACAAATTCGTGTTTATGGAGCTAATCGCAAAATTTTAGGGGGGCTGAGTAGTCATTTGGCATTAGTCTAAAAATGGCCTAGCGACGCCCATGATATAAATGATTAGTTAAATCCCATTGATTAAAAACCTGCTATCAAATACTTAATTCTGGTCATCCTCAGCGCGTGCAGCTCAAAACAAAAATGCAGAACATTAATAACTACTGTCATATACATAACGTTATAATGAGAGCACCGTTGAAAAAGAAAAAAAATATTATAAAAAAGTGAATTCTTAGAGTTTCGCTGATGTTTAATGCTATCTACCTTTTAATCAAAACATTATTTTTGTATCTGCGAGGCGTCCGTTTCACTTTTTAATATGGCGGTCGCATGTCTGACTTTACCTTGTTAATGTATTATTATTAATATTACTTTTTACTTGTTTCCTTTCAGAAATATTTAATAAATTATTACATCACTATCCAATACCAGCAATAACAATGAATAAATTAACAAATCAGTCAATGATCTGTTTATTCACATGGTTTTATTTTGTCAAATAAATTTATTTTTATTTAATAATAGCCTTATTTAATATTACAACAAAAACAATGCATATCATTTATGTATATTACATCATTTAAATGCAGTGACAAATACCACAAATTGTCGAACATTTATATATGTAGCCCGTATATTAGTGATGTCAAATGATTAATCATGATTAATCGCATCCAAAAAAGTTTTTTGTTTACATACTATATGTATGTCTTCTGTGTTTATTTATTATGTATATATATGGTTTACAATTTCAAACTTGCTAGCTAGCTGCTCGCAAAAAATCGCATTAATTTTTTCCTACAAAACCACCACTGGCTCTGCACCCTTTACCTAAATTCATTACTTCAGCCTTATGTGACTTTTTCATTAACTGTTCCCTCCTGGGGGAATGACCTGCCAACGCATCCGATCGCTGAGTCCTTATCCATCTTCAAGAAATGACTAAAAACACGTCTGTTCCAGCTTTATTTGACCCTCTAACTCTAGCACTCTATATTCTAATTATATTCTTAAAAAAAATACTTGACCTCAAAGGCTTGCATTCTTTTCATTTACTAACTGCTTGTTTTCTTAAGAAATATATATAAAAATAACACTACCTTCTCTATTATTTTTGTATTCTATCTATTTGTTTTTCTTTTTATTTATTATACAATTAACAAAGCAAAAAAAGACCTCTAACACTAACTTGCTCTATTCTTTTTCTATTCTATCAGTTTTCTTTATTTATTATATAATTAAAAAAACCTTGCTACGTGTACTGCATTAAGCTAACTGAGACTTTTTATAGCACTTGTATATCATTGTTCTTTTGTTGATTTTTGATTGCTTCCATTGGCCTCATTTGTAAGTCGCTTTGGATAAAAACGTCTGCAAAATGACTAACTGTAATTGTATATATAAATACACACACATGCAGGTATATATTTAAGAAAAAATGTTATGTTTATATATTAAATAAATATATATATATATAATATTTGAAATATGTTAGTGCTGTCAAACTATTAATCGCGATTAATCGCATTCAAAATAAACTTTTTTGTTTACATAATATATGTGTGTGTATTTATATATAGATAATAAATATTTACAGTACACACATGTATATTATATTTTTGTTATGGACAATTTATTGTTTTCATTTTACTGTCATTGTCACAGAAATCAAATTTTACTGCAACATTTGCATTAGATAAAAAAAAAAACACAAGGGCCCCCGGTGTGTTTTTTTGTGGGCAAGCCCACAGTGTTTGCCAACAGAAAATCCTCATAGGTCCCCCCAAAGGGCAACCGCTGTGGGCCCCGCATAGGCTAACCCAATGGTTCCCACTGGGTTTAGTGTGGTTTGCTCTGCCCACACTGGTCCCACAGAAAACCCTCAGTGGCCCCGCACGGAGCATGTTTTGCTGGGACTGTCCTGCACCATTCAAAAAATATCTATTTTTCTCATACCTATAGTTATATATTATTTCCATACCTATATTTTTCTTGTTTTTGTATTCTTTAATAATTGCACTGTCCGTGGAGCGGACCTGACTTACATTTCACTGCTGGTCATATATTCTCTATATAACCATGTATGTGACAAATAAAAATCTTGAATCTTGAATCTATAAATCCTCAGAAGGTAATATATACTGGGAGGGAACCACTTTTCTCAGGCCTCTGGAAAGATCTGTTCCCCCTGTGTTTTCAGTGTAAAGTGTTCTGCAGATAAAAGTGGTTAGACGTAATTATGACATTTAAAAAAAACATCAGGAACATCACTCTGAGTTACCTAAAATAATAAAATATTGTGCAATATAGTTTATTTGTTATTATTTCGATAAGGCTTAAGTTGTTTAACAGAAACACACTAACAACAACAATAACAATATTTATTGGAAACCGCAACCTATCTAAAGAGTCTTTCGTTTCTTTCAAGGGAACTTCGAACTGTGTCCTCTAGGGGTTACTATGGGGAACGCCTCGTCGTGACCCGTGTCTGAAGCATACATAGAAAAAACACCAACAACACGTTGGCCGGCGACAGCCATGACGTCACTACCGGCGTGACTATAGTATAAATAGGCGCCGGGAGAACACATCATCCTCTTCTTCGTCTTCACTGACAATTTGTTT